>JACXIT010000116.1:204760-804760 GCA_014737525.1 Bombus difficillimus | reverse complement strand
ATCTCTACAGAAGTTACGTTACACACGAATATATCCCATAATTGTATAAGATATCGCCTAATATTAATTTTTTATTAATTACTCCACGACGAGAGAAGATTAAAAATAACAATATGCGAAGACAGTTATTACACGTAACAAGGTATACGTAGTTCTAACAGAAGCCTAAGTTGTCAACTGTGGCAGAATGAAGGCGACCGGACTCCTAGATGAGGATGGACCAAGGCTGGGTCACGTTCAAACTGAATGGACCTGGAGGCCCATTCATAATCGATATACTTATCTACGTGATTCCATTCGGTCAACAGTGCCAACACGAGCCCATTGAGCATCGATCCTCCAGTGTGAATGACCTTTTACACATCTAAACAGCTGAACTCGTCAGAAATCAACCGCTCTAATGCAATCTACGGGGCATCTTTTTTAACTATCGAATAATTAAAATAGTAATTTAATCAAATAAAATAATCCAAATTAATTCAATTGGAACAACTTCCTATTCTCTGTCGTCGTTAATAATCCATGCAAACGATTGATGCGATAAATAATGAAAGAAAAAGGAACAAAATAACAATTATTTTTAAAACCTTTTGATAAATGATCATTGAGTGAAAGTTCATTTTTACTTATTTATAGAAGCCAATTTAATTTTGCAGAAATTTTGCGGGCAGTGCAATAATCAAGAAATATTAAGATTTATATATTTTGGTTGTGAATCACCATTATGAATGAATGAATTCTTTTCTTTACTGCTAATCATTACGTTAATCATGCGGTTAAGAATAACCGTTATCCTTGGCGAAAATTATTTGTTGGTTACCAAATAATCAAATAATCGAAAACAGTTTCTGTTGCCTGTAACGTAATCAGAAAATGATTTCTGTTATCTATAGTGATTACCAGTAAGCAACAAAATTTTATCTCTTTGTCATGGTTATTCAGGGGCCAAAATCATTTAAAGAAAGATATAGATTTTTATACCATAACGTTTAAAACTTGAGCTAAACAATCTCTGTTAAATAAAATAAAAAACGAAGGAAGTGAAGTATCATAAATTAACGAAAGCTTCGCTGTTAGAGACAATCGTAGAAGATATTTAAAAGAAGAAATTCAAATAAATAATCTCAGAATAATGTAAATAGCGATTGAATTCAAGGAATTCGAGTTCTCTTCTCTTTCCTGCTCCACGAAATCGCTTGCAACTGGTAGAACGACCGGAAAGGGTACGTCGAAACGTCGATGTCCATGCATCGAGCAAAACTATTAAGAAACGATGCATTACGATCTAGAACGACACTCGACAGCTATACTTAGCCGAATGGAATTTGCACGAACGATTCGCGTGTTCGAACGCCGTTGCTAAAATCGACCGAGCTTTGACGTATGCTCGCTACACGAAATTCCACCGAAATACCATAAGCCAATGGAACGAACAAGAATTCGTTTAAACCGAAAACAGACGGTGCAAGTACACGTTATATCGACTTGGCCCATTATACGTACTGTGTACATTCGCGCGCAAAAGTCTTAAGTTGCTTCAGAATATAACGTTGATTATTCTTAGGAAAATAATCGACGTGGATTCTGAACTCGAACCTTTTAATTCGTAATATCGTCGTACGCGATAAAGCTATATTTTACGTGTGTTAGATGTATCATATATATCTACTGCATTGTATATTGCAACGTATCATTTATATTATGAAGATATAAATACGAATAAATTATTTTCTATTTCCTAATCTGGGTAGGCTGCAAGTAGACGTAACTGTAATATTTCTTAACATTTACAGTATTATTATTCTTACATCTGGAATATGAAAACGCCCTATAAATTGCATTTTAATTGAATATTAAAAAATCTAACACGCTTTAACGGTATGCGATTAATTCTCAATTTGTGTAAATTGACTCGTGTGGCAACGAGCAATCAAGATTTGTTAGAATTATTCTCACACCGTTTTGTCATATGAAAATTTAGTCGTAGTCTTTATAAAGATTAATTAATATTAATTAATTAACATTCGAAGGTTTCTTTGGCGTACAAAGTGTCAGGCTAACGTTAACGCGATGCTTCGTGTATTCTTAGAGTTGCTCGATATCTGGCAGTTCTTAAGCACATGCAGCGATTGTTCTGACACTGTAAAGCTTTCGAACAAGGGTGTAGGTACAAAAGAGGAGAAATTAAAGTGGAGTGTTGAATGTAACGTGCAATGGGTGCTGCCCTCTAAAGATAGCGCGGCCCTCGATCCGCACACGGTTTTCCCTTTCTCGTTTTCTCCCTCTTTCCAGATCGCAATTTATAGAAGCACTCCGCACCTGTCACCTTGCCTGCCACCAGGCAGATTTCACTGGTAGAAACCAGGAATAACTAAGGGTGCATGAGGGAAATGGAAAATGGCGGGTAAAGATGAACGACTGAGGAAATGATGGATGCTTTCAACCCTTCAGCTTCGTGTCACGCGTGTTTTATTTCTGCTCGAGCTCCTCTTGGGTTAATTTAAATTAACGATGTAGATAGTTAAACAAGTAGAAGCTCGATTTTCCGAGGTGATGTGGGTCGGATGATTACCTCGGATGATGGACAACTCGGATAATAGGGAAAATTCTAGTTTATAAATCGTATCAGAAAATCATAGAACATAATTTATGATGCGATCACGTGAGATGTATTTAGGTTTAATTAATTCTTCGTCATCAAGTCTTCGGAATATTTGACTATTTACGCCTTCGTACTCCTTGTGCTAAAAGAGTTATGGCGAAGTTGAAAGCAACTTGGATAACGCGGAATGACGATAGAGAATGTCCAGCTGGATCGATTAATGTATTAAAAAATATACGATCCATTTAGAAAAGCTTGGATGGACGTTCTTCGTATGTTCTTTACGCGTTCACCTACGATAAAACTAGTCGTGCCAAGTTATATCTTCCGCTGAACCATTCAACTTGTTCTTGAAACGTTATTTGATATTATAAAAAATGAGCAAGCTATTTCAGATGATAAAGCGAAGTGAGACATCTGGTCGTGTGGATTGTATATTTATCTCGTATATTTTATGTACATTTTAGAATAGGAAATAGAAAATAAATGTAGAGTAGAACTCTTATTAAAATGGTAAAAATGTCTAGTACGAGAATTATTATTGGGGTACTATCAGTATTGTAGCGTATGGGACTCTAAAAAATATTTTTATTGCATATTTTATTTTTTTTTTTTATAAATCCTGCCACTTTGAAAAAGTATCTAAAGATGTTACAGATGCTCTTTTAATGTTAGACCTACCATTGAGAAAAATCATAGTGACGAACCCGGTTTTAATGGCTTTTAAATTACATCCAGTTTCTTAATACGTACGTGCTCATGCTTCGAAGTCGAACGCGACTAATTATAACTATCTTGATAGTATCAAACACGATCTTCAACCGATGAAAGAAACAAAACATTCTTCCAGAGTTCTTATGGCAAAATGCCTATCCTGGCTTACTTAATCTCGCCAACAACTTCTCTTTAAATGATGTAAGAATTTACATCATTCATTCGTAAAATCTCTAAAATTCTTGGAATCTCCAAATGTCTGTAGAATCCCTAAAATTCTTCAAAATTACAGAGATTCTGTATCGTAAAATTCCTTACGTTGATACGGTCGCGAAAATTTCTTAAACTGTTACAATTCTAATTCGAAAGAAGCCTAAGATTCGTTGAATTAAAAATCTCAAAATTGCAATCCCCCAAATTCTTCAAATCAGTAAGTTTTCAACTGAAAAAATTACTCGGTTTCGAAATCCCTTAAGTTCAAAAAATCCCTAAGACTCTTCAAATATTTAGATCTCTAATTCGTAAAATTCTCAAAATTACAAAGTTTTCCTAGTTCATAAAATTCCTCAAATTCGAAGAATCCCTGAAATTCCCCACACCCCAGATTCGTAAAATCCTCAGAATTCTTTGAATTCGCAAATCTCCAAGTCGCGAGACCCGAAAGATTCTCAAAATTACAAAGTTTTCCTAGTTCATAAAATTCCTCAAATTCGAAGAATCCCTGAAATTCCCCACACCCCTGACTCGTAAAATCCTCAGAATTCTTTGAATTCGCGAAAGTCCAAGTCCGGTCAAATCGTTTCGAATTCTCAAATTCGTATAATCCTTAAAACTTCCACTATCGTGCAATTTGTTGATGGACGATTAAAAACGCGAATCGAAGGCCAGGAAGACGGGATAAAGATGGAAGGCCCATCGATATTAATTACCAGTCGTTATCTTCTAAATACGAGCTTTAATTGGAGGCAGCCGACCTATTGGCGTCTCTCGAAAAGGAAAAGACAAGCGGCAAGAGGGGAAGGTGAAGAGACAAAAAAGAAAAAGGTAAAGAAGAAACACGGAGGAATAGAAAGACCACGAGAACGGTGGACGAGGCTCTTTTGCGGAAAACGATGATTGGTTCGCAATTAGAATGGACGTGGTTAGTCGTAAAAGCGATCTTCTTGCTTTTATCTCGCGGTACAGGAGAAAAAACCGACGATTGCCTCGTAATTAGAATGAACGTCACCAGTTGGGAACAATCCGCTGGTTGTTTGTTCTCTCGTCCCGTTTCTCAACGTAAGAAACGCTGGATTCTGGTGTAGGCCTCGTTAGATGATCATTATCTCTTATTTAGTTAAGCCTTACTTGGCTCCGACCCTGGTTCTACGTATCCTCGTTAACAGATGCCAGGAATTTTGTGGATTTTATCGAATTTTACGTTGGTTTACAGGTTTCAAAACAGTGGAAAATTCGTTTGAATTTTAAAGAACTAGAGCGTTCGTTGGTCAGAGTTGTACAAATTTGATCTGTTTTATATTTTGATTTAAAAAATCAGATTTAACTGCGGCATACATTTTTCGTCGCAAAAAGCTAGTGGTTTACGTCGTAAACTAGTAGGTTGTCCGAAAAGTGTCTTTCTTTTACAGACACGTCTTTTACAACGACGCATCTTTATACAAACACGAGACCTAATCTGTCGAACGTTGCGATCTTTATTTTGATAGAACAAAACGGATCATACGTAATTCGATAAAATAATATAAAATATTGTGCATCCGTTATTTCCTTATAAAACAAAAGAAACTTTTCGGACGACCTAGTATTTTGTACCATCGTAGCTTCTATAAAATCATTGCAAGAATGAGATAGATAACCCGGTTGTTTTTGCGCGACTAGCGTTACTAATGCAACTCTACAAGCAAGAAGTTACAAGTTTTTCTTGGTAAAGTAGTATCAGTAACTGACGATAAAACGAATGAAATTCTACTAGCAAGTTTTCATACGTTACAACTTCTATTTTGACGTGAAAATGTAATATCATAGGGAAAAGAAAAATCTAGAACCAGTTGTAACCTATCAAGCCACTAATATCATTACGTAGTTGGCAAATTAGTGCGTAAGAAAAAAGTGTAAACTAAAACAGTTTCGATCGTCTGCAATTAGTGGAACAGCAAATCGGCAATTCTCTATTCAAATAAACACACTTCTCGTTAATCCTGTCCGTAACGTAGTAATTTTCGCTCGCATTGGACTTCGTCTAATCCCGAAATTCCAACTCCGATCGAACTCTGAAAAATCCTAATCCTAAGCACACGACCAAGAAGATCCTCCGCTCGAAAATCAATATTTAACCTGTTGGTCTTAATTTCTGATTTTTGTGATTTTTATAAAAATACGTATGCGTTTCTTTGTTCACAAGATGCAGACGTTTACTTTAATTGAGAGATTCCGGGCTGGGAATGGTCCCATTAAAACGAAACGAAGGTGAACCACTGGTTGCTTGATCCTATCCCCTTTCCCTTCGATTTTTCGCTTTCCCTTTTCTTTTCCCTACAAAAAAAAAGTACGAAACGTCGCTCGTCCATGTGAATGAGATCCGCTGTAAAATATAAATCGTTTCGTCAACGAGTAAATCGATCGTACGCGCGCATGTGCTTCATCTTTTCTGATTAAATGACTGCCATTCGTCGAATGGAAATTCTTCTATAAGGAATTTAAACGAACTAGATTTCAATCGACGAATAATGGTCTTTTTTCCGCGATCTTTTTAGCGATTCTTGGGATATAAAATACTCTTTGAGTCGTCGATTAAAGATATTCGAAAGGAAATGTAGTTGTGAATAATGGTAGTTGTTTATGATACTGCTCTTTCCATTAATTGCAGTTTCTTCTTCTTTTTTTTTTTGTGAACACATGATGGAATCTTTTCGATTGGTAGATTGAAAACCGCGGTAATTATAGTGGATCGGTAATTGAATATTAAATTATACGTATTATTCGTAATTTCTGAGGTTTGGATTTCTCTTGGATCTGCTTCGATTTTTAACTGGTTCACGAAGATGCCTGTTATTGCAATGATGGATACAATGTAGTGGCCATAAGAATTCACGCGACGTAGATTTGGCAACTGTTGTAATTTATTCTTATAAAGAAAATTACATTTACGTACTTTATTACATTTTTTAAAATCACGATATTATGTGCAATTTCGAGATCTATCGGTTGATTGAAGGTTTGTACTCAAAAATCAGTTTTCCATCTCGCCAAGATACGCAACAAGGTACATCGACAAGACGATCGAACTGTGTAAATTTCCCCTGTGTAAATCTCCATATAAATATACATAATAATAGTATAATAACGTAACGGTATAGTGATGTAATACGGTGGTGTACGAAAGAATGTTGAATAGAATAAACGGCACGAAAGACACAGCTGTAGAAAGCGGAATTGTATTTGACAGGAGCAATTAAATAACGAAAAAACATAATATGCATATTTGCAGAATGCGTGAGCGCTATCAGCATGGTAAAACCTGTTTACTACAAAGTTACTATTAACGTAGTGCACTTATTATACAAGTATGAATTTTAAACTTCCTTTTTGCCGGCCACTGTAATTTAAATGACAAACTGTTCGTGTTAGAAAGCACTGTGCAATGATTGAGCATCATTCAGTTTTCTCATGCGCTACAAATGTAAATTATTCTATTTGATAAGATATAACTTACATGTGCCTAAACGAATGGTACTTTAACAAATGTTACTATCATTAATCGATCATTAATTATGACTAATCAGAGAGATCAGTGTGCAGATCAACTCGATCAGTCAATTGTCCATCCGTACGACACAATCGATCTTGGAGCCGGGTAAAATACGATCCTCGAGGGAACTACGATCGATCGATGTCGACTTCAAGGTCGGTTGGCCAGAGACCAAACATTTGCTTCGCGTGTTAACAAAACACGACCAATTAAAAAATAGTCCACCAGACGAGATATCTGTATTTTGTCGTTCGGAGTCGTCGGTTATCGATCATACCTGCGCTCGATTCTGTACATCAGAGATTATTTAGTTAATGGACGGAGGTAAATGATTGTGCGATTGGATAAACTGATACACGAGATAATTATTAATCTGGAATAATAAATTCGAATGTGTCTCTCAGTCATTCGTGAGAAAACGCTCAAAGAGAATGTTAGACGAAGACTGGAAATTTATATGCAATTGTGGGAAACGTAAATGTGCATAATAGGCGAAAATATATAAAATATCCAAAGTACAGTACTTTTCATAGTACTCTAACGGGTAAAACAAATTTCTACATAGATCTATTCCTTTGAATTATTAGCTTGTCCGGAAAGTGTCTTTCTTTTGCAACGATTCATCTTTATACAAACATGAAACCTAATCTGTCGATTATTGTGATCTTTATTTTGATAGAACAAAATGGATCATACGTAATTCGAGAAAATAATGTAAAACGAAAAATGTGCGTCCATCGTTTCCTTATAAAAGGAAAGAAACTTTTCGGACGACCTAATATATTGGTGAAACTATACCTACGTATGTGTTAGAACGATCATTTTCTTTCTCCGATTTAACAAGATAATTTTGAGTAACATCTACAATTATAGGGTACAATTATAGTTTATTGATCGTTTAGAGACTTCGCATAATTAAACTGATATTATCGGTGAATTTGTACGCGACTTATTTTTCAGTAACAAGAAATTAATCGAATCAATTTCAAGCTGGAACACCGATTTCGTGAAAGTTGTAGAAATATCGAGAGCCAAGCTTCTTCCTAATCTTATTACGATAGATAGGAGAATTCGAGAGACGATCGATCGATAGATCGATGGATAGATAGCGGATCAATCGATGCACACCCATTATCGGATCAATATTCCGTGGAAAGCACGGGCAAGCTAGTAAGCAATTGAATCACGTAACGCAACGCGCCGTTGCTAATGCTTAAAGGGAACCGGGACGAAAACGCACGTCGGCTCACGTGGCCGAGCACTTCCTGTTAATGTTCCGTCCGCTGTACTAACAACAGCCTCTGTGTCGTCGCTTTGTCGCCACTCGTTGTACTTACATTGCAACGTGGCCATCGTGACGATCTGAGTCTCCATCGGACCTCCAACTTGTATTTTTCGTCACTTATATTTCGCTCGAATTTGGTCGATTCATTTTTCGATTGTCTCAAATTTGATTCTCAACTCTACAACGTTCGTTAAATCATTTTTCATCGAGTCGTATTTTTCTATTCGTTAGAAAAATTGTTCAGTTTGAGGAGAATACGAAAGGATCGTTATCGATACGATTTCTCGTTTCAAATTTACTTATTTATTTATTGGATCGAAATAAAGGTGGGATTAAAACACAGAGAGTTAGGATACAACAATATGGTTAAACAAATATGTGTTGTTTCTATTCTTGATAGTCTTATCGACTCAGGTTCGTTACGAATTTTCTTCTGCCATGATGCTTTTATAAATAACGTTAGGTCTCTTTTAGGTCACGTTTAGGTCTCAATTGATTTCATTTTTATATCAGTTTCTCGTCTATTCGTTATTCTAATCGTCTAACAACGTTTCCACGAAAAAGTCTACGAAGAGTATACCAGCTGGAATGCTAAGTTTCCTTCGATCGAAGTTCGAAGTTCGAGTTTGTATTTTTATGTCAGTTTCGCTCAGTTCATCGTTCCAATCGCCCAAAAATACGCTACAGGTCAGCGAAAGAACTGTAAATTAGCAAGAATATTAGGCCTGCTCTATTTTAAGCTTCAGCTTTTGTTTGAAGTTTAAATTTGACTTCTTACATTAATTTCGCTCGTTCGTTACCCCCATCGTCCAAAGAAAATGAGTACAGTTCGACGAAAGGACCGTACATCAACGATAATATTAGGTTTCCTTCATTTGAAGTTTGAAGCTTGGGGTAGAATTTTTATATTAGTCTTGTTCATTCGTTATTCCAATCGGCCAAAGGAAATGGTAGACTTCCACGAAGGAGTCGTTCATTAGCAAGAATATTAAGTTTCTTTCATTTGAAGTTCGAGGTTGAATTTTTGCATTAGTTTCGCCTCAGCTTCGCGAAAAAGCCATACTTTGGCAGCGATATTACGTTCCTTTTATTTGAAGTTGTATGACATTTCTTTTTATTAATTTTCTATTTGCGTTTATCTCTTTTATTTATATTTTTCTCATTTTATATTTATAAATTTCATTGTTCCAATGATCGAGAAAGTATGGTAAAGTTCAAGAAAAAAGCAGTACTCTTTAGTTAGCGGGAATATTACGTTTCCTTCGTCCGAAGTTCGAAGTTTGCAGTCGAATTTTTACATCAACTTTGTCCATTCGTTGTCCCACACGTCCAAACACGGTGGCACAGTCTCACGATAGAGCCGTACAGTAGCAAGAATACGTTGGATCACTTTCGTTACTCACTGTGTATAAATTCGTCTATCCACGTCTCTTGTACTCGGTGGCATCAGCCAACCAACTTGGAGGCTTTCAAGGCGACCAGCCGCGATACCCGTTTAGGATCACCGGCTAGTTTGGATTTATTCGCGGGTCTTAACAGCCCGGTTCAGGCGATAAATGCCACCCGCGTGTCGTTGGACACGGCTCTCGCGTCGTTTACACGACGAACGCAAACACAGACGGCAAAAAAGCAGCAGCTCGTAAAGTGACATGCATCTGTGCTGGCGCAGCCGGCCTCGACGCAGCCTCCACGAGGGCAAAAAGGGCCGATCCTCGATCCGTCGCTTTCACCTGAGTCTCTGAATCGTTGCAAACGAAATTGGACTCGATTGAATTCCACCTATTGAGAAAAAGCGAAGGCTCGTGGACTTATCGAAGCATCTTTTTGCTAATACGATGCTTTGCGCCAGTTTATCCTCGTTAAGGAAGGTTAAGGCATCGTTAGTGATCGATGACGGTGTGTTGGAATCTTTGTTGTTCGGTTGGTTTACTGAAGAAGGCTACCGCAGGTGAATAGTGGTAAATGTATGGAGGATATATATGGTGGGTCGTTATAATAAGATGCCTTCTTGCGGGTCTACGTAAAACGGTGTAAGAAGGATGATAATAACGTAAAAACATTTTTCTTTTTACTTGCAATGCCATGCGTGAAGGTTCTCTTAAACGATCGATAATATCGTCAATACGTCAAGCTTCTTAACATCGTCGCGGTTTCTCAATAAATATTGATCATACACGTTGTCAATATTATCGATATTTATTGGCAAGCTGTATTTTCCTCGTACGTTCGATATTGCACTGGTAACATGCATTGATCGTCCTAGGGTCCCATAAGATTCTTAAGAGAGACGTTTATAGTTAAGTTTTATTTGCTATTCTATAATATATAATTGGGCTTGGACAGTTAAAGCAGGATCATTTATGAATTTAGATGGCAAATTCATTTATCATTATATTTATCATATATATAATACATAAATGAATTTATCATTATAAACAAATTTATCTATTATATATAGAACTTTGTACTAGGAGCATATGAAGCACGGCTTTTGAAAATACGAGACTCTTCTGCGTTTATGTAAGTTTTCCATTTATTAATATAATCGAGATAGAAATAAACAAAAATAATTGGAATTAAGTAGGAAGGATACTACGTTTACTATTAAAAATTGCGAAGAAGAGAAATGAATATCTGTATCCTGAGAATAGTGGTGGAATACTGTCGAATAAAATAGGATTTTTCAACAGAATTTACGATTGTGAAACGTCAGTAATCGAAACAGAAGCGTAGACAAGAATCACTGGAATTAACTGTTAAAGGCACTGCGTGTACTCTTGAAAAAGTTACGACGCAGAGAAACGAACATCTTCACTTGGTAATAAAATAGACAGCAATGACCGGAATTAACTACTTAAGATGCGGAAAGGAGAGATAGATCTTCGCTAAAATAAGGAAAAGAAGAACACGGCGTAATAAAATAGACATTTCCACATTTGAATTTACAGTAGCAGAATATCAATGAAACCTCTGGAGGGACGGACGACATACCAAAGTAAAAGGAAAACGTTAGCTACCCTAACAACTTTAACTTGAATCTCGCAAATTACTGATTCTAAAAAAAGGGAGAGAAAGAGAGAGAAAAGAAAATATCGATGGAACTGTTGGAGGGATGGAACGGCGGATTAAAAAATCATTTACCAAGGCTCGATGTGCGATTCATGGAAAAGAGGAACGATCGATCGATCGTCTTGTAGAGATTCTGCGTCAGACATTTTTACCATTTGTCCCGGTGATTTATTTAACTGCCTGTGCTGACCGTGCATGTAGTCACGGTTTGAAGCGCGTACTTGCCAATCGCAGATCTTAAAGGTACGTTTTCACGTGACGGTAGAAGTCTTCTATGTTGATTTTTCACCACTCAATTTTCGCACGATTTCTTCCATGCATTTATTACCTGTTCACACGGAACGCGGTCGAATAACGCGACAAACGAGTGGGAAGTGACTGTTTGTAAAGAAATGAGAAAGAAATATAGAACAAAATTTGTTCGTCCGAGGCTCAGTTTTCGAGAAAGTTTATCAAGTTTAATCGAACGTTTTCAGAACGACGAAAATCATGGTAGTTAGTGTCATGGTCGTAAAAATTAGGAATTTCGAATTTTTAATTTATTATCTCTGTTGGATTATGTTTTTAGTTTTGAAATAGTGACGTTTTTTGAGGGCAACCTGTTCTGATGTTGCCCAACAGAAAACAACCACTAACACGCCATATCTTACTTACGATCGTGTGGTAATGATATCTTTGATATTATCTAGACACGTTTGTCTCTAACGACGCGGAGGTCGCGATTTAAGCGAGAGATACAGTAACTTTTACTAAAATCAATGGAAAATATAAAACATAGGTATATTTATAGTATATATAAAATACATAATTTCTAATTTAAATATCAGGAATAAATCATTATGAAAAATATTTAGGATTAGACTTTGCACGTATCTGTCAGATAACTCCCAGCAAACCCCCTTAAGGGGCTTGAGCATTTCCGCTTTGTAAGTTCTAACTTGCATTCAAGTTATTCCACTTAATTTCACATACAAAGATAACGTGATTCTTTGTCTTATCTTTAACTGTATTCTAACACATATTACAGTCTATTACTTTTCGTGATCTTATTTAATTTATACCTTTTAAACTGAAACTTGGTGCAGCTTAACATACAGAGCGTAGTATAACATACATGGTGTAACAGAACATGTGCGATCCACTTTGGGAGCTGTTTGTACACCTAAACAACGAGAAAAGTTCGTATAAACATATGCTGTGTCTGTCTTGGTGCGTGAGATGCAACAAATTTTGTACACAGAGCAACATCTGTTGAAAATGTCAAAATACTAAGTTTCAGAGTGGAACAAGCTTTTCAACAAATTCGGGAAACACCAGAAACCATTGAGAGCGTAACCGGATCCGTGACAAGACGTCTATTTGCCTTGAAACGCAAGGTGGTTTCTGAACGTCTTTCGTAAAAGTAGCTATTGGATTGGCAACTAAGTGATTGCGGATTTTGTCAATACCACCTAATGACAGAATCCGCAATCACTTAGTTGCCAACCCAATACACAACAGAAAATCAGAGCAGAAATTTTGTTATATCTCATAATCGAAGACAAATGGAACATACGTTAACATGAGTTCCCAAACTGGGTCCCACGTGTTCTGTCACACGTGTACATGCGTAAAATATATAATACGAAGGTATAAAATTTTAAACTTTTAATAATAACATTTTTCAAGCGTATCCTTTACATTACAATTATATGTTCTTTTTACATACAGCGTATCGATTATGCGCTGTTTGTACTACTTTATACTCTCTTTCCGTTGCTTCATTTCCTTTTCGCTTGCTTCTCTCACCGATCACTCGTTTCTACGTATTATAGTTTATTACTTATTGAATTTTATAGATCACTATCATTTTCATTTATTTTCTTTTCGTGTTAGGAACTTGTATATCTCGTAGTTAGTCACATAGTTTTTTACTACTTGTACTTTTATCTCTCCTGTACTCTTAAAAGCTACGGGTTATCGTCACGTGAAAACGTACCTTAACCGTAGGAATAATGGACATTCGAGGTAGATCTCTTTTTGTTGTCGATGCTTGCCAGCTAACACGATCACAGCCGAAGCAGTTGGCTCACTTTTTGCAGTGAAATGACACTCAATGGAAATTTGTTATGTTTTGCAGACAACACTTCTGAGAATTTTTCTCCACTGAAAGAACTACTTTATGGGCATGTTAATAAAAATTTCAAAGAGAGTATTAACCCTTTGTTGAAGACTCAGTTTAGTAACTTGAGTTTTTACGTCTCAATATATTGGTTTTGTTTCAACAAATACGAACACTTTTAATGTTGATGCGTGAAACAAACATTTAACATATAACTGAAAGAAATATATAAACATAGGTAATATTTTAATATATTTTCTTTAGACTTGGGGAACTTTTTAACAGTGAAAAAATACGATTTGATAGATAATGACACAGAGAACAAAACAGAATCGAAACCAATTTTAATGGATACGATTCAGCGATTAATAATAATTAGTCAAATATTATGCAAGAATAAAAATTGATTAAATACGAAGGAGAAAACGACAATTTATATTTTTTTTCTTCTTTTTATCGTGTAGAAAATATTTCAAACATTCGATGAGTTTTCAGTCAAATCACGTATCACTAGAGTTCTCGTTTTATTGGATTTTATCAGGTTCGTACTTTCACTCCTGCCGAGTATGAAAATTTTGGTATCATAGCTCGGTGGAAGCCGTGATTTACGATTGGCTGTTCCATTCTAATAAATGTCACGCAGCACATGCTGTAAATCAACTTTCACGCTTCTCTCCTTCAGACATCGAATCCATCATGCTTTCTTGTGTAATCGAAACTCCTATCGGACAGTTTGTCAGATTAAAGTCCTTCTGTACTGTAACATTCAACACGAACTCTCCGTGTCAATCTACGTGTAGCAAAGCGACATTGAATTTGTCCCCTGTAGTTAACGGAACTTTGTCATTTCGCCGGTGTAGAAATCAGCGAAATTTGTCAGTACCATCGAAGTTACGATTAAACGAAATCTTGGTAGAAATTTAATAATTATTTAGCTTTTTATCGGAGTTAGAATTAAAGAAAATGTTCGGTGGTGGGAAAGTTGAAATAACAAAAGTTTCCATCGAAGAATTAATTTTATTACGTAAAATGGACGATTGTACAAAATCAGCACGAGTTAGCTGCAAAATGTTTGAACATTCTTTAACTAGATATTACTGAGATAATATAACTGGCCGTGAAAGAATAGCGAATAGCTCGTAAAGCAAGAGTTTGATGAAACTCGCAAATTGAAGATAAAAAGTCGAGCAGTATCGAGGGAACCAATTTTAATGAAGTGAGGATTTAAGCGTAGATTGCCGGATCGAGAGCGAAGAGGTCGGCTTTAAATGCATCCGAAGTAATAGCCATTACTTCGATGTACTTATTTATAAGAAACCATTGTATCTTATCATCGCGTTACGCGGAGAGTTCAATAAAGTTTTTTCGTAAGCTAAATTTCCAAACGAGTTTCGTTTTCAGTTTTATCAAATGCAGGGGCATTCATTATGATCAATATTGCCCACAATCGTTAAACCTATCAACTTATACCGTCGTAAAAGTTCCAAACGTTCCATCCTCTTCTTTTAAAAATCTTTAAAAGCATTCTTTCATTAGGTACAAATTGAACGTATAATAAACGGAATATCTTGCAGAGAAACGGAAGGCTGAAAATCATATTGACGCAAGTCACGATTTTCAGACTTTTTGTTTGCATAGTATTTTCATCTTTTTCATTTTAAATCATTCCTTTACTTTTATAATTAATTAAACGATCAAAAAGATATAACGAATGTTTTACAACGTTAAACAGAGAACGCTGTCTTATGAAAAATAGCAGTGGATCGAATTACGAGACTATGATTCTTAAATGTCCATCGACCCTACAAACTTTGAACGTAGAAGATTATTGTTCGAATTTTAATTACCTCGCTTTTGGACCAATTAATTCAAATAACCAATATACCAAGAAACTTCAAATGTAGAGAGATTATTACTGGAATATTAACATTAATATTTTTAGACGAATTATGACAAAATGCGGATTACTGGAATAGCTTAACGAATGTTACATACGTGTAACATAATTGCAATTAGGGATCGTTAAGGCAATTCGCTAGGTGAATTTGACTGGACCAACCGCGAACAGACGCGTGTCAGTCACGAAGAACAACAGGGGACGTGACGAAAGTGCCGGTACGTCGTTGGTATCGTTGGTCCCGGCGATGATACGTAAATAGAAACGCCGGAGGAGACGTCCAACTGTCTGGTGCATCCGCAAAAATAGGATTGTGTCGCGTTTGTCACGAGTATCGCCACGGTTACGTAGCGAAACCTCGGAAAATCGAGGCTACAGGATCCTCTTGCTGCTCTGTTTTTCGATGCAACACAGATTCTGCCTGGTTTTCGCTAAATTTAACCCATGAAATTGGATAAACCTTGCGAGTCATCCGTGAAACGTGGCGAAACAATTTGTATAACAGAATCCCAGATACAGGGGAATAAAACAGAGTAAATGATTTGTGTTTACGTTCGTTCGATTTTTGATAGTTTATAGTCTTGCAAAGAACAAATTTGAATATTTAGCATTGTAATTAGCGTTTAAAATTGTATCTTACTTTCAAATTCTAATCTACGTTTTCTTCAATCTTTTTACGACGTTTCTATACGCACCGTTATTATATTTAAAGTAAAAAAATATACTTCATCTATTTAGACTAATCTTACATTTCTGTTGAGAGTACGTAGAGTTGGTGAATTTCCATTCCAAACTTTGTAATATTTCCCTGTAAGTTTGCGCATAAGAATTTTTACAGCAATAGTTCCACATAATTCCAGATGAATTAATTAGTTTATCTTTCCCATGCTACATACAGAATATAATACTTTGCACTTTGTATTTCAATAATTCCAACAAATCATGCGTCGTTTAAAGGGAATTCCAGTCCAGAATATTTTACACTCAGAAGCTTGGCTATCCAACGTAACAGTATAACGATATAACGTATTCTAAGCTCGCCAAAGCTCTCCGACAAAATCACAACCAAAATACCCGTATACCAAACGTCAAACAATCACCCAGCTCTTCCTGCAACCAATCGTGAAGCTTGCAGAGAGGCCAGAGTGCAGTCGCAGTCGCAGGTCGGTCTGCAGCGAGTCGAAACGGCTGAGAAAACGGCAGTTCGGTCTCTCGCAGTGTTCCAGCTTCTCGTTACGCGTATTCCTGGCGAACAAATGTTGCACGGTAACATTCGCAACGTTTGTTACGCAGAGAAAGCGTAACGGCGTGACCAGACGATGACACACACGCCGTGTTTCCATTAGGTTGCATCGGACCCGGCCACATTTAGAATCGGCTCGGTGTCGTCTATTTCAGATGGCGAAACGCTACGAGGAAACTCGGACGCGTCTAGGCAACGCCATCGTCCCCAACGACTATAAATTCCGTGGTTCACTGGCCGTTGCCCTGTTCCGCCGTGTTTAGACCTACCAAGCTACCTGCGGGCTTGTCGATGCTATTGTTTCGTCCTTTTTAGTGTTATTGTTGCCGCGGTATGTTTTCGTGGAGCATGAGGGAATCTAACCCTCTACAAAGGCCAACGTCAGGGCTGACAATTTCTTTCTTCCGTTCATTCGTGGTACATTGATTCGTTGATTAGAGAATTCTTTGCTTTAATGTTCCTTCTTAATTATTTTTATCGTCTAATTTATTTTTCTGCCGTTTGCTGGGTGGAATTTTATAAGCGAAACTACCAGCTAGAAACCTGAAATTTGGCACACATTGGGACAAACTACCAGTTACATTTCTCCTTGGTTCACGTTTACGGTCTATCTTTTCAACCATTGAGTTTAACATCTCTTGTACTTGATATTTAGACTCAGCATCTACATTTAAACTTGACCTGAAAATGTACATCTATGTTCCTTATTCTCTCTACTTTTGTTATTCATATTCTCACAGCGTCTAAACTTCAATAAGATAGCGATCTAACCAGAAACATAAAATAAGAACCTGTGACAATATAGGATATAAGAATACGAAAATATAATATAAAGCTAAGAGTTATGAAACTATTCACTATTCTTTCGCATTTCTTCTCAGTTCCTCTCAGAATCTCTTGTCCCATATCTTGTGCCCCCCAGGACCAACTCTGACGTATCTTATTATATGTTGTTTTATTTCTATGTCTTCTCGCGTCTTATATTTATATCCTCACCAATTTTTACTTCATCCTATTTACACATTTCCTACAATCTGTTACTTTAATCAATTTTTCTCGTGAACAGTTATACGAGTCGCTTATTTATCAAAAAAGAAAATTATTGACAAAGAAAAAATAGAAACGAATATTCTTTTCTTTCTTTTCCCGCTTGCATCCTCGGTCAGTTTCCAATAACAAACATCTTCGAACACTATGAAATCTGAAATAACATCGAAGCGTTGCTCGTTGTTCTACGATGAATTTTTCTATCGTAAATTCCCAAGAAAATAAACTTCACAAACCTGACACGAAGATTTAGAAATATACGATGTTGTTTTATATGTAGGAAACTTTTCAATGGGAAAACGACGTATGGATCAGTCTGTTGTACAAACAATTTTTTCCATTTTATGGAAGTTCTTGTTACAAATGCAACCACATCTCTGTAACCAATTTCCTTCTTCCACTTCGCCTAACAGCCAACCAGTTTACCTGTTTACCTGCATCACAGGAACAAGGCTCTTCCGAGAACTTCAGTCCGTATATCATTAAATGAAAACCGAGAGAAATGGCGATCGAGAAGAGAATACTAGCAAGCTAACTCGTAAAAGTTTTTATTTTATGAAATCGAATCCACAGTTTGTTTCCGTTCTTCCCGACTCAAAAATTGATAAATGCCTCTAGTTATCTTCGATTCTCGTAGAACGCTTGGAATTCCATTTTAATCTTCGCTCGTAGTTTACTCGACTGTCTGGCCAATTTTCTTCGTCCCATGAAACTTCTTGTTACAAATCCAATTTTTCTTTCCTTGCGTCGCCACCTTGCGCGTAACCATCGATCGATTTACCTGTTTACCTGTTTACCTGCGCCAAAATAACGAAATTCAACTAAAAACGTCGATTCGTGCCTCATTAAGTGGAAACCAAAAGAAACAGTAGCTGAGAATTTCCAAGAGGAAACGGACGATTTCAGAATGTTTCGCCGCACGAATCGACCAACGATGGAGCAATCGTCGATCCCAGGAAGGACACGAGTCGTGTGTCACGTTCGAGAATCATCGCTGCACAGATCTTATTACCGTCATTACTTTTAATGTGAACGATGTGGATCGTGGTAAGAGGCATCGACGTTTCTTGTTAAAAAAGAAATCTCATGGGTTAGGTCCTTCGACTTCCAGGAAGTTGAGCTCACTTATTCTCTTTCTTTTGCCTCAAATGGACTAAGGGAAACAACGTTCTAACGTTGCATGATGTCTTTATTGAACCGACACAGCTGGAACTGAAACCGGATCTCGGATCGATCCGAAATCGATCTGCCCATGTAGTTTTTGGACGTGGCAGCCATAGTAGCCGTGACCTTCCGTATGATGATTTTATTATAGAAAAATTATTCCAGTGGACGCGTGCGATTTTTGTAGAGTCGTCACGTTGCGATGGACTTCTTCGTTTGGTTTGAAATTCCAGCTCGTTCATTTTGAAATCTCATCGTCCCTGCATTTCCTCATTTCCACAATTTTCTAATCGACCTGTTTTACTTTGATAATTTTGATGGATGTGTTTTAGAATAGAACGTGCTTTAAAGCGCAGGATTATGTTTTTCGTAAAGTTAAATAAATCTATACGTCGATTTAGGCAATCATATACGAAAATACAGAATTGCAGAATTTTATTACAACATTAAAATCCTTGATTTTCATTATGGCTCTTAATTTCTCGAAGCAAATAATACAAAAATTACGATACAGTTTATGTTTATGAAATTGTACAGACATTTCAATTAAGATCGTACATCCCCACAGTTAAAGATATAAAGATCGCGCTGACACAAGTTGGTATTTATGAAATTATACGAGCATCCCGATTAAACTCCTAAGTGCTCAAAGTTAACGATGGAGAAATTACTATGCAATTTACATTTATGAAATTGTACAAATAATTTTGATTAAGCTACTAAGTGCTCAAAATTAAAGACAAAAATTACACTATAGTTTACATTTCTGTGACTGTACGAACATTTCAATCAGCTTCCTCAGGTCGTCAAAATTGAACATAAAGAAACTGTACAAATTGTGCAAATAATTTTGATTAAGCTTCTAAGTGCTCAAAATTAAAGACAAAAATTACACTATAGTTTACATTTCTGTGACTGTACGAACATTTCAATCAGCTTCTTCAGGTCGTCAAAATTGAACATAAAGAGACTGTACAAATTGTACAAATAATTTTGATTAAGCTCCTAAGTGCTCAAAATTAAAGACACAAAAATTACACTGCAGTTTACATTTCTGTGACTGTACAAACATTTCAATCAGTTTCCTCAGGTTGTTAAAATTGAACATAAGTGCTCAAAGTTAACGATGGAGAAATTACTATGCAATTTACATTTATGAAATTGTACAAATAATTTTGATTAAGCTCAAAATTAAAGACACAAAAATTACACTATCATTTACATTTCTGTGACTGTACGAACATTTCAATCAGCTTCTTCAGGTCGTCAAAATTGAACATAAAGCGACTGTACAAATTGTACAAATAATTTTGATTAAGCTCCTAAGTGCTCAAAATTAAAGACACAAAAATTACACTGTAGTTTACATTTCCGTGACTGTACAAACATTTCAATCAGCTTCCTCAGGTCGTCAAAATTGAACATAAAGAGACTGTACAAATCGTACAAACAATTTCGATTAAGCTCCTAAGTGCTCAAAATTAAAGACACAAAAATTACACTATAGTTTACATTTCCGTGACTGTACGAACATTTCAATCAGCTTCCTCAGGCCGTCAAAATTGAACATAAAAAGACTGTACAAATCGTACAAACAATTTCGATTAAGCTCCTAAGTGCTCAAAATTAAAGACACAAAAATTACACTATAGTTTACATTTCCGTGACTGTACGAACATTTCAATCAGCTTCCTCAGGTCGTCAAAATTGAACATAAAGAGACTGTACAAATCGTACAAACAATTTCGATTAAGCCCCTAAGTGCTCAAAATTAAAGACACAAAAATTACACTGCAGTTTACATTTCCGTGACTGTACGAACATTTCAATCAGCTTCCTCAGGTCGTTAAAATTGAACATAAAAAGACTTTAATTTACGTTTATAAAATTACACAAACACTTAATCGTAAGAGAATAATAATTTCTTTAAATTCTCATAACGTTCGTCTTACTAAAATATTAAAATCTCTGTGTCGCGATGTCGTTGTGGTTCATCGGCGACTATAACGACAATACAGACACGCGTAAGTGTGTGCCTCACGGACCCAAAATAGGATCGTTTTCAGTGTCGTGTGTCCTCACGACGTAACCGCGAATACCGATATTCGAGTGGCCGATACTCGCGTGGCAGTTGATCCTAAAAGCCTCGTGGCGTTTTATTTAAGGAACTCCGTGTAGGTTCGCGGCGAACGAACGCTGCCACTGGTCTAAATCCGCTGTCCCGTAAATCATTGTGCCGGTTTATAGCGTGCACACGCTCACGCTCGAACGCGCGTGTCGAATGTTTTGCGCTTAAACCGACCAAATCGATTAATTCTTGCGCATTTGATGACCATCGTGAATTCTGCGATTCGTTTCTGGATCTATCATTCAAAGTAAAAATGACAACGAAGCTCTTAAACACTTCAAATATTTGACAGTATCATTCTGCAATTATGGTACTTTATTCCGATCATTTTTCCATCCTATCGTATCTTTTTAACGTCGAGAATTGGAGACAATGAAAAGATTTTTAGCGAATCTATAACGAAGTTGTCCATTAATTATATCAATTTTATGTTCTTAACACTAAGCTTGCTCAGCCCGATCAAATGACCGGTTTCGAAATTTAATTTCAAATTGTACGTTCATCGTTATTTCCTTTGTTCTTCTAGCTTTATGTAAATTCTTATATCAACAAAAATTGAGAAATTGATTAATCAGATAACAACGAAAGAAATTACGATGAATGTACAATTTGGAATTCAATTTTTATACCGATCGTTTGACCGCAAGTTCTTGTTGCTTGCTAAAGCTGGAGGGAAATTGAAATATCAAAATTGGAGAATAAGCAGAATTAAACAAAAGTTTCTTTGACAAATGTAGATTAAATAAAAATTACTTAGAAAATACGTTTGAAGGAGTAAACTGGAAAATTCACGAAACATCCGGACAAAGTGCAATGTACTATGAAAAGCACAATCGAAGAGAACCATAAATACACTGGCGGCACGAAGGAAAATTGAACTACCTCTATACATAAAAATCAGTAATCGTCGTGTTAGAAATAGCTGACTCGGTCGAGAAACAGTTACTTTCTCTGCGATATTTATTGGTTTTTGTTAATTATAATCTCATTGTCGAAAGTTATCGTTTCATCTGACTGTGTTTTAAACCTCATTCTATTTTATTACCGTATACCACCTAATCACCGTGAAGGTTTAAATATGAAAAACGCATATAGCCAATGAAGATTCTTTCTTAAATAGACGACGTTTGTAATATTCCATCGAAAGTTTAATGATATTCGTGAACAGTGGAAGCAATTTATACTTGGGATGTGTTGAGAAATAGCTTTGCATTAATTGTGATAAGAGCAGCACGAGCTACTTTAGTAGCATAATACGGCCAGGAAGGAATCTAAACTGGCATACTGATCATCCGATTAGATAAAGAGACATTGCTACGGTAATGTAACGTCTGTTAGTATACCCCATAAATTGGATAATAAAAATAATCTGTCCGTAAGGCTCGTAGTATCTGCTCGGTGGATCGGATCTCGGTATCTCCGGAGCGTAGAATCTTGGCTGGACATTACGCGCAGTTTAATAACACCTCTAAGTTCAGTGCTACCAGAACTCTAATAAATCCACACAGCAGGAGCAACTGGACGCTAAACTATAAACTCAGTTAGCCAGCGCTGCATATGGTCATGGCTCTGTGTAGGATAACAACACGCTGAATTCTAGTTACCGACTCTCCAATAAATCCATAGAACACAACCTAATGAGTTACAGAGTCTAGAGACAAATTATACGTTCCACAACCGCTATTCTCCTCTTTTATACTTTGTAATGTAGCTAAATAATAGCCCGAAGCTTCGTGTCACTGACTTGCTGTGTCTAGGTGGTGGGAGTCATTAAATCCTAAGGAAGCTAGTCTAATAAATTCTGAACTTTATGGTACACCGATATATTCTAAATCTTAGGTCCCTTCTGGTAGTGGTTTTGCTTTATGGTCAAATTCTAGCTTTCAAAGTATAAATTACGCTATTTTTCTAAATTACAGGTGTGTTGAAACGGACGAATAACCTTACAAGTTTGGCAATATTACAATTTTTAAACAACAGCGTCTGAGTTGCACGGTTTACTAGAATATTATTAGGTTCAGCGGCCCGTGGACATATCTGCTCTATTACAAATCTTTGTAATATGAGTATCTGAATCTCGAATGACCTAAGTCGAGTAAGTTCAATGCTCTGCATGTATAAAATTACTACAAATCCGTGTAACGCTATTAAAATCGCAGAAGATTTCTAAGAAACATCAAAATGAAATGACTTACGCTATATGTCCACATAATACACGATCATTCTCAAACTTTCCCTCCAAAATTAGTCGGGTAGCATAATAAATTCCAAGTATCAATTTTCTCTAAATAAACCCAAGTTCAACAGCGTTTTAAACCAAAATTGGTGCCTAAAAAGACTTACGCTCTATGTCCGATAATGTCCATATACCAATTTTCTCTGCGTGTACTTGAGATCTTGGGATCAGCAACATCTGAAACTAAAATTGGCGCCCAAACAGCTTACGCCTTATGTCCGTACAATACACAGACTTTCTGAAAATTTCCCAAATTAGCAAAACAACGTAATAAATTGCAAATATCAAATTTCTCTATATTTACCCAAGTTCAACAACCAAACTGTCCAATCACCCTAACTCCTAAATCCTCGGAGCAGAGTAAACCAGAGTTGAACAAACACGCAGAAAACGGCGCATTCCAACCTACACTCGGTGCACACCATCTTGCACGCGACATACCAGTTACACAGGCAGCCGTAGTTACACCATGAAATACCATTCTCCGGTACCGTGCTAACAACTCCTACATCCTAACCTCCAAATCCTCCTCCGCTTGGTCGGGCAAAAAGAAGCAAGAAGCGAGGTACACAAGCATCCGCGCGGGCACTGCCTCCTCCTTGGACTCCCACGATAAAGCGGCGAGCACAAGAACCGTTGCTAAATCCGCGTCCACGTAAATCAGCATGCAGCACGTGCTGCGCGAGGGAACACGTGCTCCGTTGAAGGTGTGCACACGCGTTCGCAGCTCATTCCACGCTTCTTGCTCCTCCTTTCTAGCGATTTTTCGTGCTTTAGTCGGCACACCTGGTCCAACTGTGGCGATGCGAGCCTCGAGGTTTATGTCACCGACTTTTTGCACCTATCTTTGGATTTTGAACAAGCTAATGTAATAAATTCTGAAGCTTATGGATGCTAATGTATTGTAAATCTTAGGTTGCTCCTAGCGGCTTCTTTTTGCGCTCTATGGGCAAATCTTCTGACGATGGTAGGCTGAACATTGTGTCACTGATTTTTTGCATCTACGTTTGAATTTTTAAAGAAAGAAGAGGTCTAATAAATTCCGAAGTTTACGGTACACCAGTTTTGTTCTAAATCTTTAGTTGCTTCCAGTGGCTTCACTTTGTGCTCTACGGTCAAGTTTGCTGTCGATAATAGCCTCGAGCTTCGTGATTTTTTTTTTATTCTACATTGTAGGAGTCATTCAATTATAAATAAACTGATCTAACCGACTCTGAACTTTATGGTACTTCCATCCTAGAAATTTCTGGTTCATGGCGTCGTTAACTAGATCACCTCCTTAACCAAAGGATTCTACAATCGCAGGATTAAAAATAAATAAAATCAAATAACTCAGTTTTGGCTACAATTTGTTTTCGAGTGAACTAAAATTCATACGTACATTATTTACATTATTAATTATTATATTGCCAATCGAAATGAAAAATGGCTCTATGTGATACAAGTCTTCAAAATGATAAATCACTTCCTCTGACGATTAATTATATACAGTGGTCTTTGCAAAAATTTTTAGTTAAATAAATTTGTCAATATCTATTCCAAAAGCGATATTTTAAATAATTTTAACCAATGCAGCTATGTAACGGTGCTTGGCGTCTAAAAAATTGTAGAATAATGAAAAATAGGAAACACATGTGTATTAAAGTCCTGTGCCGTCTGGACATGGACTAAAAGGGTTAAAAGATCGGGACGACATTCGTTCCCCTGATTTCTTCCTGCTGGGTGAAAAAAAGGAAACGGCGTTAATGTCGCGGGGCTCCCTGCTAGACGGTTTGTCTGTTCAAGACCTTGTCCTGTCTGCCCTTCAGGTTTGAATTTAGACGGACCACGAATTCCAGGAAAAGGGCCTGTTCCTTGTCCTACTCCATGAAATCGATGTTTCTTCTTCGCCTACTGTCGACCCTCGTCGAGGATTCTCTTTCGTGTCACCGAAATAGCTGAGACTTATTAATCGAATAATCGCCCGATCCGCCAAGGGTCTGGGGCCATTTAACTCCCGAAGGTTATGGGATCATAAAAGCGAATCATCTCTCGTTTGTGCTGTTGAGAAGCGACATTGAACAACTTTGTAAATAAAAGCTACAAACATTTTCGTATTCAAGATTTTAGGAAAAATTGGAAATCAATATCTTTATTGAGATTTTATAGAAATTTCAATAAAGGTGGAGGGTAATGATTTTGTAAAGATTTAAAATTGGATACTACTTTCAATTTTCATTAAAGTATGAAAATATCGATGATCGATTAAAATAAAAATAGAGAAAATAATTTGCCTGAAATATTTATGAATCAAGAGTTTTTGTTCGAAGATTCTTTTTATGATTCGCGAAACATTGCAAAAATTATTTTCTAGAATGTTTTGAATACTAGTACCTACTATTTTATGTTTGAAAATTTCCCATAGAAAAAAGAGAAAACGCAGAAGGGAAATTTCCCACCCTCTACGTTTTAGAATTTAAATATAACTAAGGATGCATCGCATTTCGAAACAATTTTTTTTTTTTCAAACTTTTTACTAGTTCTGGAGGGTGGTGTTGGAGTTCAGAGTAGCGTGAATCTTAATTAGCGACGTCGTCATCTGTGTGTGAAAATCGAGCCGCACTTAATTTCCTTCCTTTTTGGAGACCAAAAATATCTTGAACTAATAGTTGGCCATATTTCCTTTCCCCATATTATCATCACAAAATTTTTCAACTCTCACAACATTACGGATAATATCTCTTAAAATTCTGTCCAGAACGAAAAAGATTAAATTTCCTTTACAAATAAATTGAAATATATTACACTACGCCATAATTGTGCATGTAATTTGCAATGTAATTTTAACAAAACATTATAATCATTCTAAAAAATTTATTAACCTGAGTCATTGATAGCCACCGTGATAATCAAGATATTAAAAAAAAAAAAAGATCAAAAACTTGGATCTAAAACAATGTCAAAGCTTCAACAGTCTTTGTACTGTTATTTTGAGTGCTTGCGAGCTTCAACGCTTCTCGTTCTAATTATCGTCCTCGACTTTCCTTGTTTCTACAGGCTCAATCTCTTTTGTTCTCGTTAAGCCACGACACCGGTGGCCTCGAGAAGCGAACAAACGTTTCGTGGCCACGGGGTCGATGTTCTGGCGCGAGTGTTTGGCTCCTTTTAGCTCGACGGAAACATAATGAGGGTGCGAGAATAGTCTTTGGAAAATCAACCACGGAGAAAAGGGGGAGGAGAGAGGTCGGGAGAAAAAGAGAGAGAGGGTGAAGAGGAGAGAGGTGACTGACAAACGTCCCTAATGAGAGTTTCTGATGAAAATTCACCTAACAGTCCGGCGATTTCCGCGCTGGCGCGAGTAACGAGCTAGAACGCGGAACTCTGCCTCGTTCAGACAGAATTTTCGACGTTTAATTGATTGCTACACTACCCTCAACTACCTTGGATAAATTAATGAACAGAACTTCGGTGTTTGAGTACCTTTGAGGTACGGAAAACCGGGTACAGTTGTATGTTGTACGTGGTTGAGATGTCTGATTACTGGTGAATATTTCCAGGATACGTACTGCTTCGTTTAATGGTATTTCTGTAAAGTTATTTTGGAGACTACAAGTCGAAGAGTATGCAAAAAAAAAAGAAAGTTTTGTTGTTTTATCTAAATTACTAGAAAGTAGAATTATCTCCTTGTTGTAGCAATCCTTTCAATCGTCAAATCGAACTGCGTTAGAATTTCTAGCGAAACTTGTACGGTGAATGTAAGATTATAGAGGAATTTTATAGGTTAGGAATTACGAAGAACTACCGATTTAAGGAGCTTCAGAATTTATAGTGACATTTGCAACATGGATATCAAATTATGGAAATATTTTAGAGATTAGAAATTGAAGGATTATCAGTTTGATGAGTGCTAGAATTTCTAGTAGAACGTATACGATTGATGTGGGGTTATGTATCTACCTTAAAGGTTAAGAGTCACAGAGCTACTAATTTCAGTTGCGTTAGACTTTTTGGCGAAACCCACAAGATGGATATACATTTTAGACGTCGGAAGTAAAAATATTATTAACCCAAAGTGCATTAAAATTCTTCGCGCAAATTCACGTGCCATAAATATAAGGTTATGTGCATTACACAATGTAATATTCATGCTAGATCACGTGTTGTTACATAACCTTACATTTACGATGTTACATTTTTTGTTTTATATTATTCTATTGAATTATGTATGGTCCATCGTGTTCCAATAGAACAAAAAGTGTTGTACATTTATTATTTCCTTATAAAACGAAAGAAACTTTTGAGACAATTTAATATATGTGTATATATGCGTATATCACCATAAATCTAAGGTTATGTAACAACACATGATTTAGCATATATATATATGTATGTATCTCTGTATGTGTAATATATATATGATTTTCTTATAGGAATAGTCCTAATTATACAACATAATGAAATTACGAACGAGCTAGTATTGTAACATTGTTACCGAATGAAAATACTCGCATTTTTCATCTGTAATTACTTCCGTCCTTTGCAAGCTGAACTTACTATACTTACCAAAACTTGTACATGGTAAAGCATACCTAACAACATCCGAATAGCATAACTCAGGACGTAACAAGAAAAATCGCGCGTACGATTAAGAATTTTCTATGGTGGCCGTGATGAATCTAGGAAGGAAGTCGTAAATAGAAGCGTTATAAAGGAAGCGCGTCAAACAAGCTGCTGTCCAGATTATGTTAGTCTCGAATTATGGCTGCTGGCATATTTCTTTTCGCGTTTTCTTGTCTCGCCTCTTCCTCTCTCTCCTCGCCTGGAATTCATTCGATT
Source organism: Bombus difficillimus (assembly GCA_014737525.1). Classification (NCBI taxonomy): domain Eukaryota; kingdom Metazoa; phylum Arthropoda; class Insecta; order Hymenoptera; family Apidae; genus Bombus; species Bombus difficillimus. The sequence continues at coordinate 776,711 of JACXIT010000116.1, read as the reverse complement.
AGGAAGCTCTCGGCGCACTTCGAGCAGCGATTTTCTCCCGACTTTCACGCGATTTTCCCTCTCGTCACGTTTCACCAGATTCTCGGAAACTGTATCTAATTGCGAAATAACCTGGTGTGAGAATCGATCGTTTCGAAAGTCGAGCCGGTTTGTTTTACAACCGCGTCCCCAGGATTCCCGCGAATTTCCCACGCGCTCGACAACTTTTATGCCGCAATAAAGTGACTACGACGTGGTGTGCGAGTACGCGTCGCTATAAAATCGACACGATAAGCCGTGTAAGGTTTGTTGATTTTAATACAATTAGTTTTACGAGCATTTACATACAGCAATTCTTTGATAAAATTCCTTTGATTTAATGTTGATCGAGTTTTTAGTTCATATACAGGAAAAGTTTATTACTCGAGATTCGTTTCTGTCAACAATTTTTTGTCCAACGAATAAAATTAACACTGTTAATGAATAACGTTATTGGAGCTCGTTCCTCCATCATAATTTCTGGCTCTGATGAATAATATCAAACAATGAACGCTTTTACGTTTTAAGTAACTACATATTTCAATAAATATCGTACCAAGCCTCGTTTACTCAAATTACTTGAATTTAGTCATTTAATTACAAATTTTTGTTCGTACAAGCGAAGTTAGTTAGAAAGTGAGAGTCAAGATTTGAGATTATTTGAATTCGAGTAATTGACGCTTAAGTGGTTACCTAAGGTAATGGAAAATAGTTAGCCAAAACGACGTTTGTGTGAACTTTTATCAAACCAATGTTACCAAGTACGAAACTAGAAATATCATTATCTAATAATTATTCACTAGAATCCTAGTTTCAAATTAAGCAACAATCGGAAGATTCTCAGTCTCGCTTGAAACTTGAAAGAATACCTCAAATCAAACGAAATGACAGGCAATCGAACGTAACCAGAAAAGATTTTCTCCGTCGATAATGGTTACTGGTAACCAAAACAAACTTCCGTCGTTTGTGTTGCTTATTGGTAATGAAAATTAAATTCCCATCGTCGATAATGGTTACTGGTTGCTAAAAATACTTTAATCATCCATAGTGATTATTCATAATCAAAACAATTAAAAATTAATATTCTTTAATGATACTATTTTTTTTTTTTTTCTAAGAAATTTCTTCGAGACTTATCTACGACCAGCTTCCCTTTGAATAAAAATCAATTTTTGCTCGATGATTTTCTGTAAAAAAAATGTTTAAAATAACTGTTATTTTGTATCTCTGGCTATTAATAAATTCGTTGCATCAAGTTGCTTGCATAATCCTTGTAAGTCCTTTCGAACAAATTGTATTCGTAACGCAAGAAATAACCTTTCCCATTTAGAAACATGGAAATCGAGGGGTAATTCTACAAGTTCGCGCACCTGTTCATAGGAATTCCTTCTTCCCTGAAAAGTTTCTTCATGGAGAAACGTCTGGCTGGATAAAATATCGCAATTCCGAGTAATAATGTTTGTTTAGTCCTTTTGGGAGTTGCGCGGAGCATTCGTAGCATCTCGAGAGCAATCTAAAGCCGCGGCGAGCGAAGTTGCACGCTCCCGGGTTCCCTGGTACCTTTTTTTTCCCCCTAGCGCAGATGACGATCGCTTTTCGCTTATACGGCACCGCTCATAGATCTGCGAACGCGCTAAAATTACGAAGGGTGGATTGCACGGTGGCCGACAAAATCGTCGTTATGTCACGCTGGTAAGCTGTTAGAAGAAGCGTAGGAATGTCACGGATGATAGAAGAAGATAAAACGCGAGCCGCTTTCACGTAAAATTGTCAAATGTTCACTGATATTTGCCGAGGTTGTCGTCGGAGAAATTATCTGTTTAAATTCCCAACAGATGTTTATCCACGGCGATCATTAACTGTATTAACGTTCCTTGGAAGTGAAATTTTTTATTCATACACGGATTTCTAGGAAATCTTTCAGCTTAGGTTCCTTTTTCTTCTTTTTTCTTCTTTTTTTTTTTTTTTTTGCAAACTTCGGTTCAAATGAATTTGGTTCAATAATTCGTTATTTGATTTTTTAAGGTACGTAAGATTTAGCGTAAAATTATTACAAAGCGTTAAACTCGAGCTTTTTAATATTTTTCATGGAAACTTGTAATTATTGATTTTTTAATAGAACAATAAAAGGATAATGTCGGCATCTCTTACAGAATTGTACTAGTGAACGTTAACGGAAATTTTACAAGTCACGGAGAATACGTTGCTAGTCCTTGAACAGCCAACCAAAGAAAAGTAAAACTTTGCTGATACATTTTGCAAATTGCGAGTTATTCGATCGTTCTATTTAATAACATCTCTCTCTCTCTCGTTTGCATAATTAACATCTTGCATAATTGACCAATATTATTATTGAAACTTTCCAAGTGACTAACTCCAAGTTACCAATCCTCGAAAAAAAGTAACTATTTCGATAATGAAGAAGGATAAAATTTTGCCGATACATTTTACAAATTACAAGTTATTTGACTATTCTTATTAACGATTACGCTATTCGTCCATTATCCAGAGAAATTTCAAGTCCGATAGTTATCTGGAATTCACAAGATTGCTCTTCACTTCATGCATCACCTGCATTCCAACGATTACGTCGAAACAAGAGTAAATTGCCGATGCTGGCAAAACCGTTTCGTCGCGCTCACGACTCGCGGAAAGAAACGGAGGAATGTCAGGGTGGAAAAAAGCTGGCGAAACACGTGGCTTTTCGTTCGGATAGCTCGGGATACGGTGATTCCACGAGTCTCCGTTGAGAACTGGCTAATAGAGCCGCGGAACACTGCAGCCAGGTTAAATGAACTCGTTAATTGTTCTTCCGCAATAGTGCATTGCAATGCGCAGCGGAGTGCATCGGTTTAAATCCAGTTGTTACCAAGCAACCGGTCGTCGTTTCGTTATGAATCTTGAATCGGAGAAACGTTGCTCCGCAACAGGTTTTTTTCCCCTCCAATGAACGCGTGGAAGTTACTAGAAAAGTTTCTTTGATGAGTTACATTGGTTGGTTGATCAATTGAATTGTTTCCTTCTGATTATTTTCTTCTGCTCTTTGCAATTTACGTTAATAGATGAGGATCGATCGAAGGGTAAAATTTAACATTCTATTCAGTTCGATTCGGCAAACGAAATATTGACGAATAATTATTTGTAAATGTTGAAGTAAATTACTTCAAGAAAAGCTCTACATCTTTATTTATGTATATTTAGAAAATAGAATTTAGTGAAACAAGAATATTCCAAATAAGAAGAGGTCGATATTATTGTGCTCTTGAATATAAATTATGTTTTGGGTTACAAGGTCTAGAGACAAAGGGACTAATAAATAGATTTCTATTTGTGTTCCTTGTAACCTTTAGCTAGACCTATAAGGTTAACTTTCTTGGTAATGTCCTTTTGTTATAAATATATAAACGTGCTCCCTATCGATTCTATTGTATTGTAACACTAAAAGAGTAAGCATAAACTTGTACATTATACTTATACCTTTATTTATTTCGATATTTTTCTATTGCAAATTCATCCATTCGTGCTTCTATCAGTCAACATCAACAGTAAAAAAATCAATGGTACGTTAAGCGAATAAAGAAGTAGCGTAATCTAGAAGCATAAACTTCGATCTTGGAAGGAATATCTTTTTGTCGTGCGTCGTACGAACAGGTAACATATCGCAATACTGCGGCCTTTTGTATTCATTTATGAGATATTTGAAATCGCGCAAATCCATAATTTACAAAAATATATAAAATATGCAGTGTAAAAGTCTCTGTAACGTTTCATAAATCCGACAATTAGTTCCGTTGTTACGTTCACAGAAATACAAATTTCCATAATAATCTGCGATCTACGTATTATTACAAAAGGGATTCTCTAGATCTAGTAACTTTTAATTTATCACTGCATACTATATATATGTGTGTGTGTGTCTATACAGAATTCCCCTCCAACTCGAATTGTCGAATCCTCTTTACGAAGAATTTTCACTGAAATTGTGCGAAACAAATATATCACGCGCTAAATTAACCTTCTCTGGACAGAAAATCGGCAAAATTAGATGTATTAGGTTGTCCGAAAAGTTCCTTTCGTTTCATAAAGCGATAATAGACGAACAACAATTTCTGTTTTATATTATTTTATCGAATTAAGTATGATCCGTTTCGTTCTATTTCTATTATTATGTTCGTGCATAATTCAATAAACTAATATAAAACAAAAAACATCGTGCGTCTATTATTTTCTTATAAAACGAAAGAAACATTTCGGATAAGCTAATATGATTAAAGATAAGTGTAGAAACACATAGATGTAAAAGTTCCCAAGAAAGACGAGGAACAGAAGTGGTTGTTCCTCTTAGAGTGTTCGCAAAGGGAGAGGAGAAAAGTCGATGTAAAGTGCGACGGTTCATCATTCTACGAATAATACGCCGTTCTTTCTCTTTGCCAGTGCTGCAGAAATGCCGATGGGCACACAAATCTGGCTCGTTTGATCTCGCTTGAAATAGTAAGGCCGCGCGCCATCCGCGATGCTCTCTTTCTTTTCTCCTCTACATTTTTTTCATCGCGCCTCTTCTCCAACGAAGTTTTGATCTCGCGACGAGCAGTCGTTAATTGTACCTTTAAACACGAACGTTATTTAACGGTTGGGCGGAACGAGGTATTTTTTAATATCCGTGTGCTTGTAAATTGTTGCATATCATTTTAATTTATTTATCGTTGGATTTTCGTACGTCGGAATTGATTCAAATTATGTAGAAATTAATTCAGAGCACTTTTTTTTTTTTAAATCGTTTCGTTGGAAAGGAACTATTCATAACTTTGAGTGTTCGTAGAAGTAATATGTTATATATGTATTAATTTTCAATGGTAAGATATGTTTCTTAATTAAAAATCTGGTCTTTTTCTTTCTCTTTATAGAAATTCATTAATTGGAAAGGGATTATTCATATGAACTTTGAATGTTTAGAAAAGTATCATGTATTGTGTTTCTATGATGAAATTTCTAGTAATTGAAGATTTATGATTCAATTGTAATATATACGTCGTTTCGTTTAACTATATCGATTTTGAATGGTAAAGTAAGTTCTTTAAAGTAAGTCTTATTGAAGTAAGAGTGACAAGTTTTTGAACATCCGTTAGATGTTTCTAACGCGCGAATTATAGGAACAGTTGCACCATCTAGCGGCAGCGAATGTTAACTAGAAAGACCGCTACATATTACCGTACGTCATATACGTATGACTTAGGTTTATAGAGCGCATAGATAACCGTAATTAAAATCATGAACGTGCCGCTATATAGACTCGGTTTATGCATCATCGATTTTTCTTATCTAATAGGAAACATTTTATTTTAAAATTCCAACTATATCTTTTTCTCAAGATACAACACTTTCTCCATTACCTAAATTGTATCGATATAAAATGAAACTTTCGCAAATAAAAAATAATTTTGAGAAATATAAGAAGCTTCATACTTTTCTTAGAATCTTTCAATGAGCTATAATTTTTCAAAGGGCTCGATATATTAATTATATTAATTATTTTAATTTAAAATTCGGAAACTACTCTTTCATAAAAAAAAAAAAAAAAAAAAAAAGAAAGGAGGTTAATACATGTTTTTCGAAATTGTTATCTTCTCTTTTAAAATTACAAACACCGAAGTAGCCCAAGGATTAGTCCAACAGTATCCGATAAGTCAACGACTTAACGTGTCTTCCGACTGACGTAAATTCGTAATGCGTAATGCGCGTGGGTGCATGGCGGTTGCACGCGATGCGAATATCTACGCTAAGGTGCATGCCAATGTCTAATATTCCACGCATCGTTGATCTGCTTTCCGGCGCTAGCTCGTTACAATGTGCTAACTTCCGTTGGAGATCCTTGTACCTTCGAAATTTTATGCAATCATTGAATTCAGCGGCTCGAATTCGAACTTGGCGTTATCTAATCATAATTCAAAGTGAAGTAACAGTTTCTAACGGTAATTTCGACGATCAAGTTTACTTAACAGTTGCTTAACATTCTAATGGTTGCTATGTTTGGACAATCTCGTCTATATTTCTCGTCTGTTTTATTTGTAGCTAAATAGTCCGTGAAATATGTCGTTACAAATAATTTAATCTTCTGTAATCATACTTTATTTGCTTTATGAAAGTACATTGATTACCATTCCAAGAGCTAGTGATCGTCGTAAATGGCAAATAAAAACGTAAATAAATATAGTCACACCGGATATATACCTGCGAATCACTTTACATAAGATTATTAAATTCCTAGCAATTATAAAATTACAGAGATGATAAAATACAATAATTAGTATCGTAATTTAAATCAAATCGACTTTGTAAATTACTCATTATCAGAGGCAGTTAAATCCCGTAGATATTGAAATAAAATGCGAATCGCGTTTTATCATTTTAAATTGCGTCCCAGATATCGATGCGTGTACGAAAATGTCGAATTCAGTTGGTTTCAAAATCGTGCGACAGATCGAGAGCAGCGACCTCGTTCGTAGTTACGCAATACTGCTACGAGAGTCGCATTTTCCGCGAAACCGGAAACCCGGTATAGCGTGTCGCCTCGATTCGATCCATCGACGAGCGAGAGTCCCGCCCCGTGAAATAATTCATGCACCTGAGGATAGCGGCAACGGCGCTGGCATGAGAAATCGCAACGCCGCCGATCTGGCGCCTGATCATCGAGAATATGTCAGATCGATCTGTTCCGCGATGCATACAAATCGTACGGATCGTGACTGCACGAAATCCTTGTATAGTCTCTTTGTTTATTCCTAATAGCGTGTCTCTAGTAACGTCTCTAGCAATTACGTCGATTTCTTTGGTGTTCATCGTTTCTTACACGCCCTTACATCAATATACATAATTGAAAGAACATACGTTTAGAACGATCCTCGTTTATTTGATTTCTTAATCAACTGTTTGAATAATCTTTTTAGGATGCTATAAGGCAGCACCATCGGGGTCTACATGTGATTTTGGACGATTTGTAAAATCTTCTGCGAAAGAAAAGTAAAGTGAAATAAGTTAGAACGTTGTAAATTGTTGAAGCTCTCGAACATACCTGTAATTATTTAGAACAGTTTATCATAGTAAAGAGAAAGCGGCGAAGGTATCAGTTTCTGGAAATATATTTAAATTAATTCTGTCTTTGGTAATCGTTGTACGCGACACACGATGTAACGAATTATCTAATAAACCATTTTTCAGTTTCCAAGCTCGTACCTCTCCATTTTTATGAAATGTCCAACGTTGCTGAGACAAATTGCCTTAAATTCGATAGAAAAATACCGTTTCTTCTATAAAGTGAAAGAAAGCGGTTTCGTTGTAAAATTTCATTATCATCAAAAGTGAACGACAAGGAAGGGCATAAAAACGCAAGATCTTTGGTAAAAATGCATATCTGCTTTTATTGAAAAAAAAAGATTCAAAGAGAAAAGGTGTCTCCATGTGTAATATGGTATCGCGTATCAGACAATAAGATCGTCGATCAAGAACTGTGCTTTTAAGCTGGCGATGACGATCGTGGCGACGCGATGCGACGAGAAACGTCTCGCGTCATTATCGATGTTTGCTGGGTCGCGCAAAGAAAACGATTCGGCTGATCGATCCGTGATTCGGGCAGGTATTTGCGTCGGGCACTATGCGCGTCACAGCCGCCATGATCGTTCTCGCGATTACGCGTCGGTGGGCCGTTGTTTTTACAATACCGACCTCTTCGACGGGAAAATTCGTTCCTACTATATTTATAGATATACATATACATACATACACTTTATATTTATATAACATATTATATATTTACGGCTCGCTGTGTCTCGAGAAAAATGCCACGCGTCACCCACCCCTCACTCTCTCACTCTCACTCTCACTCTTTCTCTCTCGCGAACATTCTACCTATTAGTATCAATTTTTCGCTGTTCGTCCGTTCCGTATACGGAAGAAGAGAAACGCGAACGAAATACGCCCGTGAAGTAATATATTAAAAATACGAAGTCGACTAGGCGCCGACACGACGACAATATCATCACTCCTTCTCGTTACAACGTTGCCAACGTCGTTGCCGAACTACGCTGGCTGCCCTTGTATTATTCGTTCGTCTTATAGCATATCTTTTTTTGTCGTTTGATGATCGTTCGTAACAATTAGGCGCAACTCTGTCGTCGGGACCCGTAAGATCGTCGATTGTTTGCGGTTCGTCGTCTGTTCACGCGCATCGGCCGCGGCAAAAATAGCGGAATTCTCTTAACGGCTAGTCACGCGAAAGAACATGATACGTGTTCTTTCTTACTTGTGATGCATGGAAAAAAAAAAAAAATGATCCACGTGCTGCTTGGCAAACATGATACAACTATATTTTTCATGGTAAATCGCGACCTCGAGATCGGCTCTGCGCGTGTACATCAACGTGATGCGCGCGTACACCAGCGTGCGCACCCACGAGTAAATGGATAACGCGTTGATACAAATATCTCTTCGAAATTAAAACCAATGTTCGTCGCGCAAAAGTTGCACATCCTCAAAGAAGATAATCAGCAGACAATTTAACAATATAGTATAATATATTATTGTCCGATCTATAATAAAGGTTTCTTTTATTTTATCCAAAGAAAAGAAGAATCCAGCGGCTTTCAAAATCTCTCGTTAATTCCGTGTGAAGTCAACAACACACATACGCGTTTGCGCGACCATAGCAGCCGTGATAATGGTGTAGTGGTGATAGTAGTAGTGGTAGGGGACATCTAATGTTAGTCAAAAGAGAAATCAATTCGCGGCTATCACAGCGGTAGCCGCCGTGGAGGACGACGACGAGGATGACTTCTTCTTTAATACGATGTCCTTGATGTTGAGATTGACCTTCTCCTTGCGCGGCGGCGGCACTGACTGCAGGCAAAACCTCTTGAACGCCTCTAGTTCACGCTCCGCGTCGTCCATTTCCCCGTCCTCGAGGTCTATATCTTTGGGCGTGAATACGCTCTCTGCAAAAGACACGCTCTGAATACTAGACATTGATGGCCCTAACGCAGGGTAATGGAGAAAAAGTCTGTTTTCTTTTTTTTTTTTTTTAATTTTGGCTGTTTCTTTGGAATTTCTCGCATTTCAAGTTTTTATCTTTCTTTTCTAGTAATTATCGATTTTAATCTATTTGAACTGTGACAAATTGTAGATATGCAATAAAGATATAAATAAATAGCGATAACACTTGAATAGAATAAAAGTAAAGAAACTTAACTTAAAAATAAGTAGAATCTTGATGGAATTACGATAAGACGTATGAAATAGAGCAACAGGTAAATTTCGATTAAAGATTTGAGAGGAAACGTAGCGAGAACCGAAGAGACGAGTCAATTTCTAAAGACATCGTCGTCGGCGATGACAAAAGAGAACGCTTCGCGTGATCCATAAGCATGCAACAGCTTGTTTTCGATTGTTTGGTAACACAGCGGTTCTCGAAACACAACAAGAAATAAGAGATCGTGATATTGGAAAAATATCATAATTTTATTGAAATGCGTTATCAAAAATCTATTTCGTATACTTTGTCATCGATCACTTAGGATTAGTCAAACATACCACAATTTATGATTTTAGATAAATAGTAGCCATATGTAGAACTCGTTGTCATGGTCAATGAACTTGAGAAAGCGTCAATCTCTCGAGTGATCTACGTATCTTTTCTTTATCTTTCACCTTTTTCCTTTTCTCTGTTTCCTAATACAAGATCAATTAAAAGCTTCCGTTCACATCTAATCGTCTAATATGCGCGAAGTATTCTCTCTAAAAACGTCATGCTTAGCATCGAAATGTGTCTCGCGACTTATACATCGTTCGAGGATACGTAACTAGAAAGGAAACAAAGAAAAAATATAATACAATATAAGAGGAAGTATAATACAAAAGATGTATGTAAGCGAGACGTCTCTAAAATATAAGGAGAAATATATGGACTATAGACTATCCTAAGATCGAATAATAGTAGTTTGTTATGTGGCGGATGTGATCACTACAGTACAAAGTTCATGGATCAGTAGCCACTTGATTGGTCAAACAGAAAATATGAAGTCGGGGCGCGCGAAGGAAAATAAAGAAAAGATAGTGCTCACTGGCTAAAGTTCTCTTCCGGACAATCCCCCGAGAAATTCGTGGCGGCCAATTTGAGGAGATCTCGAAGTGTACACATCCCCGGTACATTCGATTAAATTTTCTCTCTTTCGAACTATAGCCTGCGACCGAGACTTGGGTCCTAACGCGGTACACTGTCCACTCCTGACGGAAAACGAAACGAAAGAAAAACCGTCGTCAGTTTGACTTAGCCTAACGATCTTACACGTCCAATTGTTTAAAATACTTTTTACATGTCGGCTGTGTACGATATATACATATTATCTCTAATCAATGTTTCCTTATAGTATATGCTAATCTTTCATTCTTTAGATAGAAACAGAAGACAAAGAAGAAAATAAAAATAAACAAAAAGAGAACAGTTTCGTCTCATACCGGGAGCGAGAAATGCAGCCCGGGTGTGTGTTAAGGAAAACAAAAAAATGAAAGAAGCAAATTTACATGTTAAATTCTGATTATTGTTGTTTCTCACCAACGAGGTTCCAGTCATCTCCGCATTGTCTTGTGCCGGTACCGCGCTTCTTCTTTTTCTTGCTCTTGCCGCTAGACGATGCCGCTATCGAGGCGTTTATCGCTTCTCGAACCGCCGTTTTTGCGCACTGCACATCCTCCATGCACGGCTCCGTCCTCACTTTCGTCAACGTCACGCTAGTTCCCTTTAGGTTGATTCCGTTCTCCGGTATAGGTTGACCATTCGTTACTTTACTGATTTGTATATTAGCCAAGCCACTTAGAGTCGTACAGTCTGGCGTCAGTCTGCTCCGCAGCTCCGCCAAACTCGACGGGATAATACCATTAGTGTGTTTCAAGCTTGAGTTTTCCATCGAAGTTTTCGACGACAGATCACCTTTCACGATGTAATCTGGCTTTGGAGGGGATGTAAGGCCTGCGTTGATCGCTTGTTGCAACGCAGGACTCCTAATAGTGACCATACCATTCTCTGATACTTTTATGATCGCCGCTTGTTGGGTAGGTGGCACCTTCATCGGCCCAAACGCCGGGTTCCTTATGGTTACCATATTGGTACTTGGGTTGTGAAGTATTCTGGCAGGTTCATCAGCATGATCGTTCACGAAAGGATCGTTATTCTGTATTGTTGGTTGATGTGACGCGTTGCTAGAATTTAATCCGTTTTTATTCTTCTTTTTCTTTTTCTTGTTGGTAGTGCTCTGACTTTGTTGCGTTTCTTTAGCCACATCTAGGATAAGACATCGTTATTATTACGAAGATATATAATTATATTATTATAAGCTATTATTAAATACTATGAAACAATTAGTAAAGTTAGGCGAAATATTAGAAATAGAATATTTATTATCTCACCTTTTTCCGCCGCTTTAGGTAATAGATCTTGCTTCAATTTTCCAGTGTCCACTACTATTACATTACCACCCGCCTGAGAACTCGCGTAACTTGATTGAACGCCACTCATCGGTGCTGCGATTATCGTAGTTTGCTTAGGCGGATTTACCGGTTTAGGCAGTGGAGCTGATCTGATTGGCAAGGGTTTCGCAGGAGCGTCAACTTTAGTTATCGTAATACCGGGTGGCAGCTTTAAATTCTCTATGTTAATCTTCGAATTTGCGCCAATATCTTTGAACTGACTGCTCAATGGCGAATTAATTCTTTCCGTGGATGCCGAATGCAATTCCTGTCGTTGTTTGATCGTCGTCTGATTTATTAATTTACTTTGAATTTTTTGGTTGTCACCTTTCATTTGTTTAATAGTAATACTAGCAGATATGTTCTTACTGCTTTTGTTGGAACTTAATTGCCCATTTCTCTCTTGCGACTGTATTTTCGTCTTTTTGTTGTCGCTACTGATATTGAAGTTCTGTGATGGCTTTTGCGATACTGGAGTTTGAGGTGGCGTATTAACTTTATTCTGTTTCTTTCCACTTACGTTCTGTGATTGATTCTTATTCTTATTTACGACGTTCTGTTGCAGCACATTCTCCTTGTTTTCTATATTTTTCTTGTCTTTCTTAGACTTCGTTTTTATTTCAGTAATATTCTGCTGCTGAACCTTTTTTTCGTCTACTTGCTTCCCTTTGCTCTTTTCATTGTTCGACTGTTGTTTCATATTGTTCTTGCTGTCACAAATTTTATTCTGCGTCTGCTGTTTCGAATTGTTCGTTTGCTGCTGTTTGTTACCCTGTTGTAACGAATTATTGTTATTATTACTAATATTACTATTATTGTTGTTATTATTATTTGCTTTGGTTTTCTTTTTCTTCCCGTAGACGTTCTGACTTTGTTCGTTCTCCAGTTTCAAGCCGGTTACTTCTTTCGTCTGACCATTCACCAAAGTGAATAGAACTTTATCTTCAGCCGGTGTTTGACCTTTCAACGTGATCGTGACTGTTGGTTCCGCGCTATTAGACTCCATGACTCTCTTAATTGTCACGATCTGCGGTTGAGCCTCCGTCTGAACCGGTTTCTTTGTCTCCTCTTTTGCCTTCACTTCCTCCATTTTTTTCATTTTCTTTTTCAATTTTTTCCTTTCTTTCTTCGTCAAGTTTTTATCATCCAAGTCGACAGTCAGTGATTTGTCCATTGCGTTATTTTTCACATTTATGCTATTGCTATTGTTTGTCTGTATTTTGTTATTTTTATTGCTAACTTCAGCTTTATCGCTTTTGATCGCCGCTTTATTATTCATCTGGCCAGAGACCATCAATTTCTCGGCTTTACTAATACTTTTGCTCTTTACATTGGTATTCACAGGTGCAGTCTTCGTTTTGCTATTTATACTACTGGTACTACTACTACTGCTGCTACAGCTACTGCTACTAGTGTTACTACTATTGCTACAGACTTCTTGTTTGTCTTTCTTTTTATTACTTAATTGCTTTACAGTCGGCAATGCTACTGGGGGTGACGTAGGTAAAATAGATACTTCGGGTAGGTTACACTGAGGTAATAATCTTTGAGGAACAGGTTTTTGCGGGTCTACGACGGTGATCGTTACTTCCGGTGTCTTTTTTTGTAACTCTATCAGTTTCAATTTTTCTGCTTCTTGCCTATCTCTTTTAAGCTTTTCTTCCAGCTGTAACAAATAAATGATCAAAAGTTAATTAATCTTACGCAAATATCCAAAGAAAATAAAACGTTAACCTCTATTTATATTCACCTTACGTTGCTTCTGCCTAGCTTTTTTCTCGGCCTTTTTATTATTATCTTTCTTTCCATTCTGATTGCCCTCAATGAACTCAAGCAACTCTTCCAGATCTCTTTGATCTCGTTGATCCACTTGTATCGCAGGAACAGTCGAAATTGGAGTATTCAATCTCGGCGCTGCATTTGTAGCTGCCTTCGTTTCCGTACTTGTATCAGATACCACCGACTCTGAGGGACTTTTTGAAGGGCTACACGTAGCTTTACACTTCCTAGCTTTTTTCTTGGTTAGTAATTGCCGTAACCGTTCTCTCATTTCATTATAATTTCTACTCACTGGTGCTACCGAAGGCTGAAAAAAGATATTCATTCATAATATAACGCAGTAGATTATATGTAAACTCCAAATAACGAAGACTACTTACGACCCCATGACCAAATACTTCGCAATAACAACAGTCGCAATGTCTACTGGAATCCCTTTGCGCGGAACTGCTGGTAGAACAAGAGTCTTCCTGACTACTCCCGGAATCCGAACAATCCCCATCTCCGGAACTTACTAAAATGATGCAGAAATTTCATATATATTATTTTTCTGGTACAATCAAAAAATAATCATGGAACAAAAATCTTTAAAAATAGTTCAGCGAATACTGACAGTCGTTGCACGAGACTCTTTTAATGTGCTCGACATTAGCCTGTTTATGACAGGCGTGCGACGAATGATTGCTGTGACTATGAGATCTATGGGTAGGACCTGTGTTTTTTGCCAAGTCTGGAAGGGACCCATGTGTATGTGAATGATTGGTACCTATAAAAGTCCAAAAAATACACGTATATACATATAAGCTTGCGAGATTAAAAAAAATAAATTATTTAAATTTCGACGAGTACTTAAAAAGTTGAACATTAAATGATTATTAATTGAAAAATGTTTGTAAAAAACACTGAGTGCCAAGAAAAAATTTTTTAGGAGGGAGAGGAAGAATATGGAGACTAATGTAGTCCGAGTTTGTGGAAAAGAAAAGTACATCTGTAGAACAACCCTGTATGTGCCACTTCTTAATTATAAAAAAAATTGAATGTTCCATTCATTTAGATTTAGATAAACGGAATAGACAAATGCTAAGAGATCATTAACTGACGTTTATTGGCATATATATTTTTCTCTACATTTTCTAGCATTATTAATAACTATTTAGAAAGGGAAATGGCACTTAAATTCTGTACCACAGTATTTTCATTGGTATGTAGAACATTTTCCAATAGAAAAAACAAAAATTTTTAATTTTGACTCTACAAGCTGTAATGACTCATTATGTATATTTACCCTGATGCGTTGTATGATTGTGAACGGTGTTCGGTGTCTGCGTTGTAGAATGCCTCGTCTGTGTTTGAGCAGACTGCGTAGAACCAGTTTTTACTGCAGGTTTATTTGGTTCCTGATTAGCCTTCACGATAGAAGGAGACGGTGGCTTTGGATGATCATTCGGTGCAACTGGTTCAGGTACAGCTATAATATTATAAAACATATCAAGATTTTTATCCTAATAAAAAATAAGATTCTTTTTACTTCATTGCTCTTACATTTTGTTAGGCATGGACAAGTGTCCCATATCTTCCGTTTGGAGTTCAGTAAACACAAGCAAGGTGGATTTTCTAGCACCACTTTTCTCTCTGTTATTTCTTTCACATGCTGATATACACATGAACAAAGTTGTGGATCGGGCGCCCTTAAATCAACATCAACATCTGCATTTTCGTTTCTTATTTCATTGTCGTCGCTCTTTATTTCCTTTATCTCCAGATCCTCTATTTTTTTCTTTACTTGCGTTGCCGAAAAATTAGCCGTATCTTCTACAATAAAATTAAATGATATTAAATAATATATTTAGCATAAATTCCATTATTTTCCACGTTGTAAGGATTTTTACCTAAGAATCCATTTGTAAGTTGTGGAAAAGGATTTTCTAATGGTAATAATATATTTTCTGCATCACTTTTATTAATCTGTAAGTTAATTCGCTTAATTATTGATGTTGTATTAATAAAAAAGTAACAATAAAGAAACAAAAATATTCTTACACTAGAAGATATCGCAGGTCCTATACACATATGACATTCACAGCTTTTTTCTTCTTCTATATTATTCTCTAAACAAGTTCCTTGAATATGAGCCCTTTAAAAAGAATCCATAAATTAATACGAATTCAAAATGCTTATAATTCCCATAGATATGGTGAGAAGTACCTGACTGATCTCATTGCAGACTGTACTAAATGGCAAGTTGCGCAAGCATAATCAAAGAAATCTTCCTGTCCATTAGTATAAATGTCCGCGGTCGGTTGTGCGTCTGTTACATCAGATAATTTCTGACGTAGAGACTTTACAACCTTGCTCCAGTCATCCAATAAAATTTGTAATATCTCGATACTTGGAGGCATATTGGATGAATCCAAACTTAAATCCGGCGTAGGACTTAAAGGCCTGCTGTCCACCTCTGATACGCCAACTTTTTCTTGGGAAGTAATCGTCGAAAGTTGGCCATTCGCTTCATGCAATTCACTAGAATAAAAGAAGACATCAAACCATTGATTCATAAATATATACAAGGCAATATGCAGTATTTTATTTTTATATGAACATACTTTTCAACGTCGGTCCATTTATTTAACATACGTGGTTCCATAAGTTTCCTAGTTGCTGTGAACACTTCCCTTACTTGCCTAAGATGGGTCATTCGACATGCTTGTTCTGCACTGAAATACGCACCGCTTATGAAACTTTGTTCATAGATTTTCTTTCCTGGGATTGTGATCAGTCGATATAGTTGTGTTATTGTTAAAATATAATTCATATAATCACTTACTTGTACTTGTCCATCCACGATTCAGTTTCTGCCCATAGATCTCTAATTACCGTCATTTCTTTCTCAAACCATAAATACCGATGGAAAAGACGCTGGTATTCCGAGCTTTTTAAGGGCAAAACTTTCTTTAACTGTAAAACATAAGATATGTATTTTAGCATCTATTGGACATTATAAATAAATTAAAATATTAATATACTATAAGTTCCTTTACCTGGCCAATAAAAGGTGACAGACTGTTTTGTATAAATGGATCATCATATATATAAATCTGATACAATTTCTTAATAAAAGCAGCCCATGGTAAAGGAAATTTATAATTGAACTTGCCCAAATGATCTTTTAAAAGTTTTACAAATTCAGAAATCTTCACTGCTGTTGTTATTAATGCATCATAATCATCTAAAAGGCCTATAAAAAGAGATACATGGAATTATTTGCATCAACTAGCAGAGGCAAATTATTTAATTACAGGTATAGTATTATATTTATATTAACCTATAAGAAAAATTTCTGGTAAATTATTTACACTAAGATGTTGTAAAAGATTTAATAATCGAACTTTTATTTCTACAACAAACTCCTGTGCCAGGCTTACTAGCCTCATAAATAATTGATGAGGATTCCTTTTACACAGTCTGAAAAAAAATTCTATATTTAGCTTCATAAATATTAAATCGCACTCAGTAATTATCCTCGCATCAACTATTGAACTTACTGCAAAACAATCTTGTGCGTATCATCCGCTGAAAATGGAGTTTGTTGAAACTCTAAACCTCCAAGGAAACAAGAAGCTTCTAAGGCAACATTAAAGGAACCCCTTATATGTTGACGTAACTCTGCCCATAGATTTTGGAACTTCATGGCTTTATGTAACTCCTCTCTAAGCAGTTCCCTGCGTTAAAGGCAACCGTTAACGCCATCCATCAGTACCGGATCACTCCCCATTCATTGACAATACAACAATTACCTTTTTGCTTTGCATACATCGCACGAACACATTTCCTTACCCCTGAAAGGGTTGTCTATGTTCACAGCGGTACTTGGACTTTCGACAAGCGACTCAGGCCTCGTTTGCATCGCATTCAGTTCCATGTTATGGGAAGCCCTCGCGCCCTTGATAAACTCATCCACTACGCTTTCGTCAAGTGTCACGCTCTGCAAGTAGAACGTGTTCGTGGTTGACGATTGTTGCTGCGGGATGAAACGGTGTTCGCTAGAAGAAAACATACCGCGACAGGAACCGAGTCCGCGACTGGGATCGAGTCCGCGACTGGGATCGAGTCCACGACAGGGATCGAGTCTGTAACAATGAGAGAGCTAACAGCATCCTCCGTGTAATTAATAATCCGCTCGCTTTCCTGTCGCGTGAAATCGCCTTCGACGGTAACACATCCATCGCAGAGAGTTTCGTCAGTGTGTTTCTTAACAAGAACGTCATCCATCGCTACTACGTTGCTTTCAATCGTCCCGTTGCACTGACCGTCTTCGCCGTCGCTGACGCTCATTCTGTCACCGTGTGATGCCGCTGCAACACCGACCTATCGTTTGCCGATACCTAAATCGGGCTGAACGATAATTGATGCGTATATTCACGGGTTTTTCTTGGAACCGCGTAAACACCTAAACTGCATTCAATCAACATTCGCTCAATATGGCGTCTCGCGTGCTCGTCCCATAGTTCAACGTCTCGTCGTGAGGTGACGCGCTTCGGCGATTGCGCGCGAACGTTTTCGCCATAACACGTTCTCGATCGACTAGATCTTTTCTTAAAACCTTCGCTAAGAACGAGCATTTCATTAAAATTAAAAAAACTAGACATTCGGGCTCATCGTAAAGAATTTAAATATGAAAGCAAATTTGGTGCAGTCGAATATTTGTTTTTGATAATGTTAATATATTTATTAATATATTTCTCTACGAATGATTCTCGTTAATGGCTTGAAATGTATAGTTGTTTGCATAATAGAATAAAATAAATGGGAGTTATCTCAGTAATTTCATTGAATTTATACTACAGAATTGAATAAAGAGGAGGCAAGGTACGTGCATTACATTATCGCTTGAGACAAGGAGGAAAATGTATGTGGCGTCATCTGGTATCCGATTAATAATTGACAATGTTTTGTAGAACACTGGAGATAAGAATGCGATGTAAATACGAGTCGATTCCTTGCTACGTGGGAACATCAAGATACGTGGAGGAGAATTGTCAAGAAAATGACAACGAATTATTTGGATTTGGACATTAACAAATTGTTCGAGGAGTACACGATAAAGGAGATCGAGGGGATCCAGAAGAAGATTCAACATGAGAGTGACAGGAAAAAAATCGAACTTAGAACTTTAGTTGGGTAAAGTTCTGTTTTAATGACTTAAAGTAATTGCTTGTTACTGTCCTTTATTTTCTATATAAATTGATATTCATGTGTGTGCTTAGTTGTTAAATAGTTGTTAAACAAAAGAGTTTTATATGTATATCTATTGGTGCTATAAAAGGTTATTAATCTGATCTACTAGTGTACTTACTAGGTGATTAAATACTTTTAGGGAAAGGTACCGTGATCTTATATTGGCTGCGGACACAATTGGGAAAATGAAGATAACTTCTGAGAGAGTTATTTCAAGGATAACTAATATTGAGGACAAATTTAGGGAATTACAGAAAAAGTACCTTATTGGATTTAAAATAGATCCAGTTCAGAATGAAGATGTTAGGTATTTTTCTATAGTAACTTTTTAAAAATAAAGTACATAATTTTCTTGTTTATAATATTTATATTCTTTTATAGAAATATTGAAACAAGTCAGAATTCTGTCATCATTCAAATAAAAATCTTGATGGACATACCCCAATATATCTGGTCGAATATTGAAAACAAGGATTTATTATTTGCTACACAATTGTATTTGGTAGCTCAACATATAAACTATAGCCTGTTATTTGAAGTAGGAAATACAGATTTAGCACTTAAGTATCCAATTGTGTCTAAGCAATGGGATGTTATTAGTCAGTTCAAGAATATCATATTTACTGAATGTAATAATGTGTTACAATCATTAAGTGTAGAATCAGGGGTTAGTATACCTATTATAAAATTTTGTTCCATTATAAAATTTAATTCTTACTTCTAATAAGATATTAAATTTCATTTTAGAGCATAGCAAATTGTCTGGCAGCACTTGTGTTGTTGAATGGATCTTCATTCTCAGATTTGTTGGATAAATTAATATCATTGCGTAACCATGCAGTTAAATCCATTGTTACAGACGAAAATGACAACAGTGTTAAAAAGAAAATAAAATCATGTATTGAAATATTAATTCAAACAATTAGTTTAATTTATTCTTGCTTCATAAGTATGTAATGATATATATTTTATAAATATAGAACATATTGTGCTATGATACAATATTAAACATTAATTAATTACAGATTCAGATGGAAAATCAGGTGGTCTTGTTTCACAATATTTAACAAAAATTCAAGATCAAGAAGCATACTCTTTGCTCTCCCAGTTGGACTTCAATCAAGAATTATTAAAGGAATTTCTTCCTCTTGTGACTAAACAGCACAAACCATTTGCCGCAAACAGTTTCGAAAACTTTTGTATACCAGATCTTCAAAAAAGTATCAAATCCTGGCTCGACTGGGTAGCTGAGTTTTGCAATCGCGAGATTACGAAACTTCTCGATTTAATAATATCCATAAAAGGCTTGTATTACGTTCGTGAAGAAGCTGTTAGCATTAATCTGCCTGAGAATTGGAATTCGATATGGGAGGAGCTTTCTCTTCCAAGAATAACCTTTTGGGTGGAATTTTTTCAACCTTTAATATCTCACAGAGTAAAACGTATGTAACACAAACAAACAATATAAAATATATTTATTGTTACTAAATTGAAAGTAGTAACACTGTTAATATTTTATTAGGTATCATAGACGACAAATGGATGGAAACTACTATTGCGTTAAAATCTGACATAATCGAACTGTTGGGCAAAGTGATTCATGATAAATTTGAGTATCCAGAACACGATTTGCGATGGTTTGTCTGGAAAGACTCTCCAAGCGATATTCCTCAGAAGCTCACTAAAAATGGTGGCCTAGATAATAAAAGATCCCTATTAATGAAAACCAAAGGATATTCGCCGAATATTCTCAAATTGTGCGAAAATTTTGACTCAAGTTTACACGCTTTGCTCGAAGATCTTGAACAATACTTGTATGAAACAGAACGCGTAATGTCTATCAAGGACAATTTATTATCTACAAATATATATTTAATTTCGGATTCATTCTCTGATCGCGCAGAGATTCAAGAACATTTGCAAACTGTCAGTATCAGTATGATCGAAGATTTTATCAATTTTGCGAAGACGTGTACAAATAATAAGCCTGAACATGGTCAACGTGATATAAACGCTGTTATAACAGCAAGGTTTCTTTTAGCATTGACAACGTTAAGTTCAAACTTAAATAAATGTTTCACACTCTCAAAAGTGTCGGGATTGACCATTACAAATGCCAGATGGCAGTCGGTTTGTGATAAATTGAAAGAAGAAAGCACTTTTGTTTGGTCGATTTGGGCCAAAACGTATAAAATTAAGATAAGTGAGCATAGGGAAAGGTTTATATCTAAGGAATCTCTAGATGGTTATCCAATACATTTAGTTATATCAGAATGGGAGAAAGTGATCATCGAAGAGGACTCTGGAGAGGGGAGAAGAATAAAGTCAGAAATTTTAGTACCATATCAACCATCTATACAACTGCAGAAGTTTTTAACTGCTATTAATAAAGATTTAAATAAAGTAATACCGCACACTCTTCCAAAGTAAGTCCTGTGTTATTGAAATTTATATAAATTGAATTCTATACATTTCTAAAATTTTAATTTTTTGTCATAGGAGAGTGCTGTATGAAATTATAGAGGATGTCGTGACGGAGTTATTAAATTATTATCTAACTGCACCTGGCAATGCTAGACTTTCACAAAAGCAAGCCCTTCAAGTATTATTTGATATAAAATATTCTAGTCTGCTTATGATACCCCGTGAAAATAAAACTCTGTCAGATTTATCAACCAAAGCTTGTGACAGTGTGTTATCAAAAATCGATCCATTCGATTACGATGTTTTCAATCCTTTCATTCATACTAACGTAAAGAAAAGTGTTCAAAGATCACTGGTGAATATTTGTCTAATTCGAAAATATTTTACTAATCAATATATGTATATAAACATATTATAATCATTTTATTTCTTGATATTAGCTCATACTAGGAAATCTAGTACCACATTTGGAACAGTTACACACAATTCTAGGAGCACGAAGCGAATACAATAACGCTGAAGGCGTGAAATCAGATTTGTCTTCAGTCCTGGCTTTATGTACGGGAGCGCCATGGTTCCCGCCTTTAACAGTAACAGCTCCGGCAAGAAATTTGCCGCTTGTTACCGTACCCATGCCAGAAAAGACACAGGTAGGCATCTTACCTTTAAATTTAAAAACTTTCTAAATATATCTCTTTATATTCCATTTAAATATTAGTTTGTAAAATTGTTCCTATTGCCTATTTATGAATATTTGTTTCATTTAAATGCGTATGTAGCCTTAGATTGCCAGGGTATTCAGATAAGATAGTTCGTGCATTTGCTTCCGGTAAGGAAACGATGTTACGTTTTCCGCTTATATAGACTTTTAATTAACAGATTAACTAAACACATGCTTGTGATGTGTTAATTATATGAAATGTAGCTTTTGTTTGTAGCAAATAATATAATGTTGTAGAGTATAATATATATTAGTTGAAGTTAATATATATTGGTTGATATAATATAATAATATATTTAATTTTTTTGTTTTCAACATAAATAGTATCAAGATTTAATTCAATTTTTCATGTGTTGATATAGCGTAAAAAGACCACTAGCAAAGAAAATACGAAAAGTGATTCAGCTGGGGCTACGATCAAATCTGGTGCAGCGGCATTTTTCGGAGCGATGGGCTCGGATTGGTTTGGTAGTAGTTAATTTATTTATTTAATTCGATATAAAAATTGTAAATATTTTATTGTATATGTATATACACGCTAAGTATATTCATGTAAATACTATAATATTGAATTGCCTTTTTGACAGTGTTGTCAGTATTGAATAAAATATTTTATACGATCTTTAAATTCTTATTACGGTTTCTTAGGAAATTTTAATCGCACGACTGTTTATTATATATTCAGATTTTGTAAACAGTAATAAGACATTAAATAATAAATAAACTACGAATGTTTATGTTATTTTATATTTTTATTAATATGCCCAAAGAAATAGAATGTGTCACTCATCAGATGTTGTAACGAATACTATATATAGTTTGTATACAATTGTACCTTTAAATCTATTTTAAATGCAAAAATATTCGTAATGTAAGAGCAAGTCTTACTCACCTACTGAAATTTTATAAAATTCCGCCTCTCTGATTTGAAAACATTTGTTCAGATACACACCGGTAACACTGCACACTAGCACCACGGGCGTCGCGCCCTCGTACTAACATTTAAATGTCACCGACCGGTACCCAAGATCGTTCAACTTTCACCCAACAAAAACATCATAAAACCACAAACAACTATCCAACTATTCAATATCCTGTAAGTAACGTACAAGAAATATCAGTTCACACCGAATAAACATCAACAAACACGACTTTACCGTACCTCACATATGTCGAAGTAATTTCAGATATAACAGCCTATACGATAGAGACGAATAAAAGTTGTTCAACTTCTTGAATGAGAAAAACGAACGAAGCAATTGAAATTTCCCGATCTAACGTGAACTCGAGCAGGTGATTATGCTCCGCGCGACACGTGAGCTCAGTAGCATTTTGATCGTCCAGCGCAACGCGTCGTTTCAAATTTCCGTAGCGTCGCTGGCGCCGCCGACAACAGTGATAAAGACAGAGAAGAGAGGGCGTTATAGTAATTGGAAGAAGATAAACAGTACGATTGGAAGTACGCTCGTATACACAGGTCTAACAACTCCCGTGGTGGGGTGAAGCTCCTAGCGAACGGCAAAAGTTTCTCAATTTGTCCACTGAGTAGTAAAGCGCTTCAATCACTAGATATAAGTTGCATGTGCAAGTTATATAGTCGTATACATATGTACATGTGGAATACGACTGCGGTGCATAAGTATTTATTGTTTTCATGTTCCAGAGATCGCAGCGCTCTATGGCTGGTGGCCGATTTGTAAAGCACACCTTATGACATTAAGAGTCTTGCCCCTACCACGGCAGTTGCCAGATCTGTGTATACGACCGTGACTGACAGTGTCGCGGGCACTCGCGGCAGTTACGCAATTACCCTGAACGAGGGGGCGAGAGGGAAAGACGAGTAGCAAAATACGCCAGCGCAGTGTAGTACACGTTTTGGTATACGGCAAGATGGCTGGATGGGCCCAGCTGTGGTGATATCGGTCGTGAGACGTTCTCGTTCGCAGTTGAAGAAAAAACAACGATACGAATCCGTTCAACTTCAGGAGTACCGCTGGGACAAGCAAAACCCTTATATACGTCAAATGGTAAGTGAAAATACTTTTTAATTCCCGTTTGCCGCTCGCTGGAAATACACGCGGCTTGATGCGTGCGACGTTTCGCGCGCTGTTTTTCAAACTCTAGCAGACTACCCGGGAATTCGCTGTGTTCCGAGGGTCGTCTGCTATATGGTGGTTCCACCATATGAAATTACACGTTAAAGTTCAAAATCACCATGAAATAATTATCGACTTTAAATCGCTGAACCGTCTTGAAAACCCTCGAGTGCTCTTCTCTGAAAACTTAAAATTATTCCGTACATATATAGATGTATTTAAAATATAAATAAATAAGATACAAATTAGTTAAATATAAAATCAGTTAAATCGGTTAATGTATAAATTAATATATAAAAAGAATGAAGTACGATGGCCGAAGATCATTTATAAGGAATGAGAAATTGTTAATCTCACAGAGTAGCGTGCTTAAGATTAAGGTTGTTTAAATGTTTCGAGGCGGCGATAAGTTAAAGTCGTAATGTTTTGATCAACGTATTTTATCGTTTACTCTCTTGGTTAATTTGTCCCGAACTGTAGTACAGCTTTCTCGTAGATTTATTTTCACACCGGTCACGAGTCCATCAAGAATTTTTCGCCGGATTATGATTTATGTAAATGATGATGTACCATCTGTGGAATGTGATACGCGTGCAGGGGATTGATACGTATGCATTAATATCGTTCCAAACTTAAAGTAGAAACCGTTCGAACAAAGTTTCCGGATTAACTTCGCGCGTGGTTCTTGTTGCGTGATCAAAATTTATTTTGTAATAAATCATAAATATTTAAAATTCCTTACAGTGCATTCTTAAGAGACTGTTTTTTTTTTTTTTTTTTTTTTTTTTAATTTCTCTTAAGACAAACAAGCGAAGTCCTTGTTATAGTTGTAGAATAGAATGTATTGTTTGCTTCTTTTAATAGCTCTTCATCAAGAAAAAATTGGGTGTCGTATGATAAATTGTAATTAATCTGAAAGCTTTTGTGCTGATTTACGATGTGTGGGGTTAAAAAACCTGACCGATAAGAAACGTTTAGGCCGGCTGACGATTTTTCTTAACACGGGATGGCAAAAATCGCCATCAAAACAAATGACGGTAGATTGGACAAAGGCCAACTCTACGGTAGGCTGCATCGCGAGAACAAAAAACTCTTTGCACTTGTGATATTGAGCGGAAACAGTCGCGATGCGGCAGCGCGCGGTCGTTTCCCCGGTGAAACGTTACATTTCACCTTTGCCGTCTGAGAAAAAGGAAGTACGTCCATTGAATCGCGTGGTAGATTTTAATAGCAGATCTCCATCTGTCTTTTTATTATTCTGTTTTTCTGCTTACGCTGCTATGCATTTATACGTATGCATATAAGAAGGTTGTTTTAATATTATCTTTTGTGAAACATAACCTCTTTGCTGGCTAATTAACTGATAAATTTCTATATCGTAGTATAAATAAATATGATTTTATTAGATATAAATATTACGAAAAAAAAAACATTTTTCTGATACTTTTGTGTAATGCAAATAAATATTTCTAGATATACTTTTCTCATTGATAGTTTTATTTCTCACTGTAAAAGAAAGTAGATATAACATATCTTTCACTTTATTACAATAATCCACTGAAATAGTTCTATAAATATTCCATTATAAGTCTTCTAAAAATTAAATAACACGAGATTTCGTTAAAGAATCTTATAATCCTACTTTTTACGCCCTAATAAAGTACACACACACACACATATATATATATCAGTGGTGAGCACAAATTTATAAAGAGATAGATACATTTGTACGTATATGTATTCGTATGTATAGGATTTTCATTTGCAAATCGTTATCATAATCGTTTCTTTTTTTTATCTCCATTGTAAATTGACCAGCTCCGGTTCTTCAACTTCTTTAATCGCTTCTAGAAAAATAGACTGCGAAGAACAACTCCAGAGTATTTTTCTTTCCACTTGGCAACGTTTACCACAAACAAGTAGTACATTAATCTTCTTTTCCTTCATGTTACGTTGCACAGGATGGTTGAGAAAAAAGACAGTCTGACAGAGATTGTTGTAAGAAATTGATTGAGGAAATTTAGTTAACAATGTACAAGTTGTAAAATTATTTTCATTAGTCGTTTATCAAAAATAACACATTTTCTTTTTTGTTTTTTTTGTTTTTTTTTGGTATTTAAATCTGATGATTGAAAACACCACTATTTTTGATTTTACTAGATTTTCTCTTCGTCCAATTGTTTGAAATATCATTCCGTAGTCAGGAAAAAATCGTTTTATTGAAATCACCTGTTGCATCGTCGAGTTTTTAGTGTCGATTTACGGAAACGAGAGCTGACTCGACGAGATATCAATTTTGAAATTTCTGTCACGTTTGCAATTATGTTAAAACACTTATGCAGAATTGAATAATACCTTAAATAACGATCTTATTTATCCTACCTTTTGAGATAATCTTCCACTGTGATTTTTCATTCAAATGACGCGTTGATAAAAATTTGTGATAATTCCTAGGAAATATATTTTTAAATTTATTAACCATTTTTTTTCCACATCTCTGTCCATAAGAATCAGAATACCGTCGTCGATTTGAAATTAGTGGAATGTATAAATTAATAAGTTAACTAAAAGCAATATTAATTTACGAATTATTTATCGAGAGTTTCTAAATATTTGTAAATCAATTATCCTAAATCTTTCTCGATTCGTATCAAAATTAAATACACAATTCGGCGTCCCTCTTTCAACTAATCGCTGTCAGATTAGAAAAATCCTTATATCTAGATCACAGAGCTTAGAAAGAACTCCAATAATAACTAGACTGTATCTCGTATCTGACAAAATTATAATATCTACACAAAATCTGACGTCAATTTTTCATTTCCAACAAAACCAAACAATACTTGACGCTATCGGAATATTCCAATAAATATAGCCATCATAAAAACAAAGAATGAAATAACAAGCTTAGGAAGAGCCTCAAAAACAACTATATTATGACCCACATCTAACTATAATACGTAAGATCTGGTGTTAATTTTAAATCTTCAACAAAACCAAACCTACCTTTTCACCCCTTTGTGATATTTCATTAAACGTGACCATCAAAAAAATAAAGATAATAAAATATCAAGCTTAGAACGAACTGCAATAACAATTATATCTACTATTGTCCGTATCTGTAGCCGAAATTATAATACGTAATATCCGATGAGATATAGCCATCGCAGGAATAAAGAATAAAATATCGAATCTATAATTTCGTAATTAAATTACATCCTGCCGAAGATAAGTAAGTGTTCAGATACTTTTCAATGA
Organism: Bombus difficillimus; assembly: GCA_014737525.1. Classification (NCBI taxonomy): domain Eukaryota; kingdom Metazoa; phylum Arthropoda; class Insecta; order Hymenoptera; family Apidae; genus Bombus; species Bombus difficillimus. Next base: position 749,669 of record JACXIT010000116.1, on the reverse strand, counting down.
TAGTGTATTTACTTGCGCATTATCGAGCATAAAAATCCGTCCTATGGGACGTTTCCTATAATGTTACCATTTTAAAGTACGAACAGGTGTAATTTAGTTTCCCCATGGAACGACGATTTCCATGGCGTATCATTACAGAAAATGATCGGTTACAGAGGATTTCTATTAGATGGAGCCATTCTCATTCATCGCAGTTCAGATTGTAGCTTATTTGCTTATCGCTGAAGAAAATCACCGGATCAACAGCTAATTATATTACCTCACAGTTTGTCCATATACATATCATTATTAATAAATTTGCCCTGTAAATTTACCTAAAAGTTTGTTTTACTTCTGTCGTGGTCGCACGTGGACATTTCTGTTATTTATTATGGATCTGTTATCTTCCTTTCCTGAGTTATTATTAAGTTAGGTTTAATTAATTGTGGCACTATCTTACATGGGAGATAAGATGTTTGCTCGAAGATATGATGTTAGATGGTAGATTGAATGATATTGAAGGGGCCTGGCAGGGAGCAGTTGTCCGTGTTAATTATTCCAATTTCTATATTTGAAATTACTTATTGTTTTATCATTGATTTATGTATATGTATATTATTATAATCGTAAAAAAGTTTGCCCTATCACCAACTAGTAATTGATGAAAATGATTTACGTGACACAAAATTAAAAGATTTATCGATATTTATATATATATTAATTAATTAAAGTAACTATATTAGAGAGATTCGTATTAATCAGTATAGTGTAACAAGGAATCCAATCTACTATTAATTTTCGTTCCATTATCGCTATATTGTAGAACCAATAAAACCACCCCTAAAAACCAATCATCGTGTAACTATCTAATGGAAAACGAAACCTAATCTGCTCAAACAAACATCGTCGCTGTTATAAATCTGTCCTACCTTTCCTTTTAGTTACATTTCGGATTATACACGTACCTGAGTATAATTAATAATACAATTATATCGTTCAGGATCAACACGCGTTACACATATATTATTATTATTATTATTATTATTATTATTATTACTATTATTATTATTATTTTTGATTTCAGTTAAAGTTGCGTCAATCATTTCCTATGATCATTAGCTGTCGCGATTAACATAATACAAAAATAGAATATGTAAAATACAAAGTGCAAAGTACAGTAAGGTAAATTACAAGCTTAGATAACAGTATCTATATATCTTGAACATATATCATATATAGTGCAATTACCGTACAATACAATAGGATTAACTTAAATTCAAAATTAGTATGATACTGTGTATGTTGAAAGTCAGTCGGTAGTTTACAATGTCATAATTTCGTGATACAAATTAATATCTTTCAGAAAGATTTCTAGAGAAGATTTTCACAATGTTTTTCACAATTTAAACCCGTCTGAATCTTATTTGAAAGACGGAATTTAATTTTTTATTGCAAGACGTTACTATAATTAACAACATGATGTATATAGACTAGAATATTGTTACAGTTTTTGCACTTATGTGGCTCATATCTAGCTAGAAGATGAGAGCGTGTCAATTTAGTGTGTCCAATTCTAAGTCTATTTCCTATTAAAAATAATTGCTGGACTTTTGTCAAATATATTTGTACGTGTCTCACGTATGTCGCATGGAGATGCCTTTTCCCAAAGATCTTTTCTGATGCTTCTCATCTTAGTTTTAAAGAAAGTTTGGAAATCTTTGCGAAAGAGTGGCAACTGTTGCATGTTTTTTTTTACGTTTTAATCGTTCGAACATTATATCTATATATATATGTAATATATTATATTTCAAGGTTTTAATCTAAAATGATGAATATGTATTGTATGATGTTGGGAACCTTGAAATATCGATTACGATTCTTGATCGACCGATGGCACTCTTAGATATGTATCTTAAATGCAATATTCAGTCGAAGTCAGATTACCTGAACTTAAAGGCTGGACTCGCGACAAGGAAAGTAACTTGAGCTTGAACTTAGAAATAACTTGACTTGTACGAACGCGAATTTGAATTCAAGTTACTCGAATTCAGGTAACACAAGAAATCAGGAAATTGCCAGACTACCGGTAATCTCGTCGCGTCGTAGTTCGAACGTTTCACAAATAAGCTAAAAAATGGAACTTTACATATGGTAGCCAAATTTATTGTACGAATCCAACAGAGTGACGGTTCAGAGTGTTGTAACAAAAAATGTGTAGAGTGTTGATTTCGGAGGGTTCTTATACTAAGGTTTGGCCCCTCTGGAGGGGTTATCGTCGGCTGTATATCAGACGCGGCTACTCTGTTACTATCTGGTTATTGTTTCGATTGCTGTGGCATGCAGGACGTTTTGTGTACCCTATTACTGCTTCTGAGCGTGTGACAATATAGTCGAAGTTCAAAGATAAGCGTTGCACTTGTCTATTTTTAAAGTCAGTTTCTCGAATTATTTTTAAGCGTTATTTTCCCTCGTTCCGCGTCTCGACATTTTACTTGATCTTCAGATGTCAATATTTAACGTACAAAGAGCCTGAAGCGTAATTAGTTTTGAAACATCGCTTGAATTGTTCACACCTTCGTACGAACATATTGCGGATTTCTATGGTTTCGAGATGAAGAAAACTGAACTCGACGATCGATCGAACTTTCACCGGTAGCCACAGGCTTAATACTTGGCCGAGAAAGTTTTATATCGTGACGATGTTTCGACTCGATAATTCCCGAGGTGGCTTTGTTTTATCTAATCGGTCGGTAGATTGTCGCCGTATTCGAATACCGTGGAACGTGACAGGATGAATTAAAAAGTCTTGAAAAGATAGAAAGATAGAGAGAGAGAGAGAGAATGAGAGTTTGCAGCGTTTGATAAACGATTAGAAATTGAGATTATCGATGACTAACCTATCGATGACTCCCTCGTATCGTTCGACGATTGGTCAAGTGAGTATTGACTAAACAGTTTAATGGATCGATTCCTTTTAATTTGATGGAAATTCCTGGAAAGCGAATAGAAAGATACTTTTGATTCTTGGAAATTTTACTTTCTCTCTTGTTTTCATTTGTGGGTCTTCCTTTTGTCTTTTTTTTTCTTCGCAATCGAGAAATAGGGGCGAATTTGATAAAAACAAATTTTTTACCTTCTCTCTATTTTGGTTTAGCCCCCTTTGAAATTTTTAATTTTGTTACTTGCGAACGAAGAATGGGAGGATATCTTATCTTGAACATTTAAGAGGTAAAAATAATTATTGTTTGTTTTTCCTTCTTTTTATAGTTCAGTTAATGGTTGATTAATGTAGTCTATATAGTTTGTAATTTTCGATCGTATTTCTCCACTTTTTTAGTTGCTTTCTCAAGGCTCACGAGTTAAATTGTTTCAATCTGTATCTCTTCCAGCTACAGCCAGTTTTATATTCTATCAAGGCTGCCTTTTAATTTATTGTGATCCGTTCTCGGCTTATCGCGACTTGTTTTCGCCAGTATTGCCTGTCTTTGTTTCCAGCCATACAAATAATTGTTTGTCTCCATTTACTTAGTATGAAACATCTCATTTTTACACTGGCCCTTTGTGTTCTTCCAATTCTGCAATAAGTGCAAATTCCGTCAGCTTCTAAAGAATACAAGTTGTATATTGTAGCTGATATGATCGATGGTTAATAGGCTTTGGACATTAAGATAAAACATTTCAGGCACAGTTACTTTGAAGTTACTTGAAGACACCATAAATAATTTCAAAATTACCTCTCTTACACTCCTATCCTTTTCTCCATCTATGTTACCGTTTCCATATCAAAATTAGCAAACACTCGATAGAAGACACTGGAAATTTATCACAAAATTGTTCGTTAAAAAATTATGCAAAATTTCCCCTTTAACACTCTTATTCTTTCTTTGATCTATATATTACAGACTTTAGAGAAATTAGCCAATCCTCAATAGAAAGTTTCCTAAATAGAGTAGAGTACATCCTAAATAGAAATTATTATTGATTAATCATCAGCTGTGTAATTTAAAGTTTAATTTCAAAAGAAGCTTCTTAATCTCTAAGAATCTGTACAGTTACAATATTTTCCTTATTTATACTTTGTACAATCTCTCACTCGGTATAATGTTTCTTGAGTAATCACTTAATTTCACGCAGAGACTTGATTTATTTATCTATTTATTTGGCAAAACACGAACACAAGTCGTATGGCACGAGAAAGAAAAGTTGTTACCGCAGTGAAAGTAATAAATGTGAAACAAAAAAGACGAAAATAAAGAAAAGGAATATAAATATATAACAAAGATAAAAAAAAAGCATGTAAGTATACAGGGTGTCTCCGAAAAGCGTGGCACACGGTGTCGCGTGGAGAAATAAGTCGAAAAAAAAGAATAACATTTTTTCGTTCGAGGTTTCTTTTTCGAGAAAAAAGAGCCTGAAGATCCGTCAGGTGCACGTGTACTGATTGTAAGTTTCGAGCTATCCGACTTCTCGTTTTGCTCGTGTTGATATTTATAAACATGGACAATGTCAGCATTTGCTTTCTATCATTGCCGTTATCTTATGTCCACATATGGGATGGTTTCATAAATAAGGATAACGAGTTTACTATTTAAAAATGAGGATATTATTATTTAAAAATTCATTTCGTTAACGTAACGAGTGTTCAAAATGTCGTCTATGTTCTTCGCTCTACCCGTCTAATCAGATTATTATCAACGTGAACAGAAAGAGAAGTCGGATATCTTGAGACTTACGATTAGTACGCGTGTACCTGGCGGATCTTCAAACACATTTTTCTCGAAAACGAAGCCTTAAACGAAGAAACGTTACTCTTTTTCATCGACTTATTCTTGCACGTAGAATCATCACCCGAACGCTTCTACATTGATTTCGCGGATATTTCGTATAAGAAACGGAAAAGGGGAAAAAGGAAAGGACAAAGAAAGTTGTATTACAACGACACGTTAGGAAATAAAGAATCGCGACGTCGATCGCCTTGGCTTATGGCAAGATCCAGAGAAGAGATCGTCTCGTTCGCAGATATTATTTTGCATAGTTGCATGTTCTGGCGACGGGATCACAAAATCTGAGACCAGACCGAGAAGAAGGCCAGACACGGAAGGCCAGAGTATTGCGTAAAGAACGTGATCAAACATTGGGATTAATGAAATTAATTAGTCGTAGTAACAGAGGACCGTCAAGATGATTTTACAGAATCTTTTTCATGAATTATCAGCCCGATTAGCTACGATTCTTCGACGTTAATCGCGATCCTATCGGCTAGACGCGAGGAACAGGGTTAAAAAAGAAAGGATTGCATAACCGTTGCTCGTTTCTTTTTGTCGCGCCTCTATTCCAGCCGGTCGGATTAAAGTCGACCGGATCGAAGGTGTCGCGAGAATACGAAAAGCGATCGAGTTTCGTCGTGAACGACGTCGACTGACCCAGATCGAATCGGGTTTGTGGTTATTTCGACGCGTCGTCGACGCGAAACCGCCCCTCTTAAAAATATCCGCAGAGGAAATTTCCTTTAATTTAATTTTCAAGTTAAATTAATCGTGAAACGATTAGGGTCATAAGGAAGAGATTCTATTTCATGAAATATTTTTATAGATTTTTGTTATAGTAACGAAATAGAAATATATTTGAAAAACTGCAATTTTTCATATTTTATACGAGCGTAGTTTTATTATAGTTTTTCAATGGTGTGTTATAAAATGTTGAGATATTGAAATATTCAAGTGGTCGTATCGCTCGTGATCGAACTGCTGAAATATCGATGTTTGCTGATACTACGTATAATATAATTTATGTAAATGGATGTACATTTACATGTAACCGACTGTGCGTTATTGCGCTGCTGGGTTTAATATTTTAAAAGTAGACTTTAAAAGCACGAGAGATAAAACATTCGTACAGCGCCGTGAAGTAAAGCTACCTATCGATTTGTCGATTTGAAAAATTTATCAGACGGATGCAGCCGGGAAATTGAAGCGCGTTCGATTGTCGAAAGATATTCCACCGAAGAAATTACGCTTCGTAAAAGTATTTATTTAAAAAATTATGAAAAAAATATTAAAATATCTGTTTAAAAAGTTATTAAAAATTTACCAATTTTTTAATTTCACCGGCACTTGATATATTTATTATATTTTGTGTTCAAATTTTCAGTGGAAAAATTTCATCGTTTTTCCATGATCAAAATATAATTCAAGTTCTTGATTAGCTACGATTAGTGAAAGTTTTCAAATGAAATTGCGAACCTGCAAGCAATGGCGAAAGAATTTCTCAATTGATCCAATAATCGCACAAATAGCGTCTAGTGACTCACAAAAGAGACAATTGGAAAGTTATTTTGTGAAATAAACATTTCGGCCGGATCCTTATCGTTATCACTCGGCCAGCCTCGCTACCGTCTGATCATCGAGTATTTGTTATCGTGTCGATGCTTCTGATTCATCCTCGTTTCTGATTTTTGCACATCTTGCCTCCTCTTCGAACCTTTCAAAGTTTCAGTGCTTTCGATTTTTCTATTTCCTGCGGCGTTTCCTTCATTTCTATCGATTTTTCGAACTCATCCTCAGCGAAAGAGTTTCTCCTTTGACTTCGAAACACGATATACGTATACGTTATCTTATTTACGTTGTTCAATAATTTTGCATTTAGGAAAGTTTATATTCGTTGCATGTTGCTTTATTGCTCGATTTTTTAATTTTAATTTTTAATTTTTCTTCAGACATTGTACCTTAGATTCGTTTAAAGAACGTCGAACAGGAATCGATATACGCGAAGAAAATGACGCCAAAAGTTGTACGAAAAGAATCTTGAAAGATTCGCAAAGATAATGTTATAAATTACAAGACTGCCTTTGTGACCGAAGGAAAATTTGGAAAATACGTAAAAAGGCAAATATCAACTGGGATTACAAATAACTTTAATCCGATGTAACAACTGTGCTTTATATCCCGACAAGTATTAACAGCAATTGTTAAACATTGAAATGAATGCTTGAAAATATTTGTACATCGTTACTTTTCGTTTAACACAGAGAAATTAAACAAATTGAATCACGAAGCATCGTTCGTTCGCTCCGTTAGTCCGAGCCAATTGATTCCAGACAGTCTGATCACACACGCGGGTAATACTACTGAAAAGTTCCGCAGTGATTTTAAATCGAATTAAATGAACCCGACCGCGTGCACCGATGTGAAATTTTGATTGAAATTAAATTTTACCACCGATATTTAGCTCCTCTTAATTTCACTGTAACTCCAATATTTATTTGTCATTTATTTCGTTAAAAACGTCTCGATTAGATATCTTTCGTAAATTTTAATTTGGAGCTTTTAATTTCGAATTTTTACCTTTCAGTCACAATTTTAATTTAACAGTAACGTGTTGATTAAAATTGTAGAGAAAATTTTCATTCGGAAACTTTTGCTTTTAGAATAGAATTTATTCGATTCTTTTAATTGGATATCGATGTTTATTTTTGGATTTCTGTTATGTAAGTCAATCGATGGATGTCCATTGACGTCCACAGGCACATTGTCGAAGCAAGAAACACGTGTGCCAATAATAAAGCACTTATTATAACGTTGTAATCCGATAAATATGTTTAACGAGGCGTGTAACGTGTAACTGTTAGCACATCCCACTTCAATGATGATTAGTTGGGCTGTGCCTGTTTAAGCCACTGTATGTCGTCATCAAAGGTAACGCAACGAGAATGCAATAGTATTAGCCACGGTGTACGTAAATGTTTTTAGAAGCACAAAGGCCCTTAAAATGTAAAAAAATTATTAGCTTGAATTTATACTAATCAGAATTCTTAACAAACAAATTATCTCGAAATAATCAAACTATTCCAAATACGAGATTTAGACTTTCAAGAAATTGTTCTAAATCACGAAAGTCCTTAAACTATAAAAAAAATGAGTAACCTCGATTACACGTTATTAAAAATGTTCCAAATACAAGATTTAGGCTTTCAAGAAATTGCTCTAAAGCACAAAGATCTTGAAAGTATGAAAAATTGCCAATATCAACAGTCGCATGAATAAAAATTAGAAAATCTCCTGAAACAGAGAGATCAAAAACGAGAAAATTAATAATTATCATAACACTGGTTGTAGCGTGTAGTGGTTGATGTTAATTGTTGTTTCATCAAACACTATGGTGAATCCATTCTTTTTACATGCCATCGGTCCATAATGCCCACTCTTGGTCTTACATCATTGGAATGTCCATGAAACGTATGTGAAATTCACATACACTTGTATCATAATCAATACGAAATATCCTAATCGTTAGAATAAGCTTTCTATAAAAATGTATTTATCATTCTCCAGCATGCATATATACATTTGTATCTCGACAATTACTATAATGGCATGCTGTACGTATTTGTATTAATTGTATTAACTGCATAATAATTGTATTAATATATACGTGTAATATGTGTATGTGCACGTAATTTATAATAAATATTTTGCAACTTATAAAAAGAAACATAATATTGCATATTCTAGTAGATTTATTCTCTATAAATAAGTCGAAGTTAATCGTGATCCTTGAATCAATCATCTTGAATCATAAATCGTATTTCTTGACGTTTTTGTGTTTCGAAATGAAAAATCGCAAATCGTCACTGATATCAAGGCGGTGCAGCGACCAGATAAAATTCACGATAGTGAATGGAGAGCAAACACCGACGAACGACCAACGCAACCGTTTCCACTCGAAACACGCTAAGGAAACACGTATTTCTCGAGTAGGATGCAATCGCGTGACACGTCGATTCGCAAGAAACCTGCAGCGCAATTGACTGCTGATTTTCGTTGCATCGAAAGCACTTTCCAAGAATTGGAATTTCAGTGCGATGCATTCGTATCGAGGTTTACGATTTTTAACTTGAAACTTTAATTCGATTATTCGGTGTGCGATCTCATCAGTATCAAATATTGCGTTAATATTTGTACTGTAAAATGTTTATACTTTTAACTTCGACTATCAGCTTTTGTTTATCAGATTCGGTCTAGAAAGTATCAACTATTAATTATCTTATCTTTTTGTCAGTTTCCAATTTCTAATTGCTAATGATCAGTCTGAAGCGTGAAATTATTATTTTCCATAGTCCAAGTGCTAAAGGAAATTTTCAAAGGAAAAAATTGAAGCATCTTAAAAATTCGTACATCGATCGATTTTTCCTCGCGCAGCGTATCTCCGCTCGAAAACATACGATTTAATCGAAAGCCGATCAATCGAAACTTTCGAACGGCGTAAATTTTGGTGTTCCGTTTCTCGGTTCTCGAAGATTATCGACGTGTTCGTTATCACTCGTTATCAAGCTTGACCCCGCTTAATGGTGTAATCACGAATCCGTTTCTTATAATCATGATTTATCAGTAAAACACCATCGGTTCTCTGTTACTAACCGATAAAAGATTTACGGCATCTTCTTCTTAAAAATGTAATGTAGGAAGCTCTGACGCAAGAATCTTCAAGATAAACCAATCTGAAATTTGGTACAATTTGTTAGAGTTCGCGTACGACCACCGTTTCATCATCCACAAGATTTGTTATTAAATTTGCAAAAAATTAATTATCGAGATAACGAGGATTTGTTTCAAAAAGTATATAATCTTTTCTTTTTTAAATTCAATTGAAATATTGATCGCCGATACTGAAAATTTTAGATCTAATTTGGTTTACGAGTTACGGATAAACAAAATGTACGTTTTCATTACTTTTCGATAAATTCATTAGTATGCACGTTCATTGATTTTTTCTGACGAACATAAAGATCGCAAATCTCTTTATACGAAATTTTTATATGCAAATTGCTCGTTGACCAGTATTTTCTTCGAATATGTCAACAATCGTCCAACTTTTGTTGACGAAATTTTTCCCATCTGTAACAGTTACCAAGATAGCTCTTAAAGAATAGAACTTGGGAGGGTGGTTTCACCTCTTAAATCTGTGTCAGCGAAGCTAAAAAGGGTCACGTCTAGAAAAGAGAAATCTACGATTATCGGCTGTTTTTTTAAAAGTTTCGTTCAAATCGGAGCCAGATCGTTGGCTGTTTCTTAGAAACCCAAATAACACAGGCGCCACATTTAATCTCGTTACGCTGTCAACAAGCAATTTCGCAATCAACCAATTAAACGAACTACAAAAAACGTCCTCTTAACATGCAAAACATGGTAGCGTCTGAACGATTAACCAAAATCAAACTGGCTATCTACCTTAATTAACCAAATTTGCGACGTTCAGAAATTAAACGATCGATAAGACGATTTAAACAGCGGACGAACCTAATGACTTCACAAAATTAGTCTCGACCTTTCGCGACTTCCGATCGATAAGCCACACGCTAATTATATCGATAACGAGATGAATTTTTAGCGAAAAACACGACGGGGATAATAACGACGAGACTGAGAACGAGGAAACAAGAGAATGAGAAATGGTAATTACTGTTTTTCGCTGTTGCAATTTCGTTTGCAAATAGCATGCGATCAACGTTGCGTTGTATCAAATGGCAAACGATCGATGGTTCATCATAAATAGAGTGCGGATTTTATGCAAATTGACGTATTTACGGGAGCAATTAGAACTTTTAAATAGGGATTTTTTTTATCCATTAAGAATCATTATTTGTTAATATTAATTATTATTTATTATATGATAGAAAGGGTATAAGTCCAATGTAAATATAATACAACATATACATACGAAAGAAATGTCCATGCGTATATATACGTGAAAAACAAGAAAATAAATAGAAGGAGAAAGGCAACAGAAAAAGAGCGATAGATATTAAGCAAAGTGAAATAAAAATATAATTCAATGACAAAAATACGACAACTAAAAACATGATCTAAACAGTGCGTATAGCTTGATACCTATAAAGATTTCTTGAAATGTTGAGTAGAAGCACAGACAAAATCGATCTCATTCGCAAATGTGTTTATTATAACAAATACTCTACTTTGGGTATTTTTTTAATTTTGTTGCATATGACGCACGTTCTACGTATTTTTCGCGTCTTTAAATTGTTCGTAGTCATGGAACGTCAATGAAAATGCGTAGTCATGAAAACGAAGAGTGGTGGGGAAGGAGCTAAAAAATATTCGTTGCTATATAAATTTCTATCTCCAAATTAGCTAATAAAATTATTAGTAAACCGTGAATTTTTGTGTATTTTTATATTTTTATGGACACGCCTACAGAAATGAAATTCAAATGGAAATTTGTTTCATCTGCCAGATATTATAATAAATACTCTGTTTTGGAATAATAGTTGGTAGTTAGATTGATCATAGACAATAGATGTGTAACAGTAAAATAAAGGAAAAATAAATTTATGTGTATGAGTGGATGAATGTGTGTGTAGATGATTAAGTGAAAATTCATCGTGCGATATATACATTAATTATTTAAACATAATTTAAAACATTATAGATTTCATAGACAGTTATTATAGAAATATTTCTAGAAAACATTCTGCGTCTATGAAAGAGTTATGGGTAGAGTAAAATTGATTTTGATCGAATGACTGCACGGTGGAGTCACTAGTACTCAACGTATTAAGAAAACAGAAATCTCAGTCACGTTGAATGTCCATTGGACTTGGGCTTTACAGTCAACATGTTAAGCCTCTAAATTCGTAAAACAAGTAATTGTAAACTAAAAAAGAAAAAAATAGAAGATCACGTTAAATGTAGTTTTATCACGAAAATATTCTGTTTCCGTGGGAACATCTCTGAATCTTCAAGAAAGTAAAACACGATTGTATACTACACGTCGGATCGAACATCATTTCATCAGGAAAATATTCCGAGAAAATATTCTGTTTCTACAGAGAACATCTGTAAATCTTCCTGGCGAAAAAAGAAATACGCGTTTCACGAAATAAATGTGGCCCGTTCAATTTCCATATATCGAGACGAGATTCAATTTGTTCTGCAACGCCAATTTGCCGATTTATGGCAGGCGTTGCATCGTAAATTCGCGAGAAACGTTCAATCGTTCTTGTTCCGTCCTTTTCCCTCCCCACAAAACGACAACAGCCAGCCGAAAAATGTCATTGAACGCCACTGATAATCGGTGCAAACTTTGAAACGAAAATTCTTTTATATATTTTTTTCTATTCTTTTTCTTCTTTTTTTTTTTTTTTTTATTCCCCTGTCGAATCCGCGAATTTTTATTTTTGTCGTCTTTTTATGTTTCGGTTACACGCGCACGATTGTTGAACCGTGCACCGCAGATAAAACATGAAAATAATCGTCCAAAGTCTTGTTGGCTATTTTTACAAGCGGAAGACAATCTTTGTTTTACAAAACTGTGATACTCGCAATCTATCGAAACTCTGAATACATGAATACAGTTTGTTTTCGATCGTCGCTGTTCGATCATGTTTATTCCGTTTGTTCAATCGGAATACAATTATTCAATCAAGGTCGTGTTCTTTGTTTCTCTGTCCTTTTTCACTTTTTCAGTGTTTTTTGGTTTCAGCTTTAATCACTTTTCGATACAGCGATGTCTTTTTGCCTATTTATGGGAAATGTTTCATTGAAATTAACAATGGGTTTGTTAAATACATGTAATGATGATAGTTAAGCTTTTTTATTTCATTGCATTGAATAAATTGAAATTTGAACAAATACGAATAATATTATTACTTTGATAGATGAATTAGTTAAAATTAATCGATTTATTTATTTTTCTGTAATAGAAGATTTGAGAAAAAGAAAAACTGAGACTTTAGTAACACATAGATAAACTAAGGAAACTAAAACTGTTTTAAATAAAAATAGAAGGAATTTTCTTCCCACAACAACGACAGATACTTACATCAATGCATCGTTAAAGCTCATAATTAAAAAGGTTAAAGAATCGCAAAAGTTTAGAGTAACTTAAATACGTTTAAAAATACTACAAAATCTAACTCGAAATGAAAGACCTAGAAAAGTTCAAGAAACTTCAAAAGGGACAGTGAAGTACAAACAACGAAATTAAAACTATTTCTAAGTCTATTTCATATTATTTTGTCTACAAAAAGTCTAATCCGAGAATCGTCGCGTGGAAATGTTATCACGGGTCGTTTCTGGGTTAAGAGAAATCGCGATCGATCCGGTTAAAATCCGCGTCTTCGTTATCACGAATGATTTATTATCATCCAAGAGTTTTATTATCATTAATGTTAACCAACGAGATAATGTTACGCGCCTCGTTTATATTTGTCTTCCTGTTTTGATTAAAAATCCTAAATAACGATCATTGTTTTCGTTTCGAGCATCTTCTGTGATTGACCAGATCCCAATAGAATTATTCATCTCTTTCGACTAGCTTCTAGTTCCAGTATTATGTTTTAAATTACGGTTCGAGGTGGCTCGATTTTAGATTACTATATCAGCATGAGATTCAATTTTCATGCACCTACAGAACCGTGTGATTCTATCATTGTTCGCTGTATTATGACATTGTACTATCACGTAATATAAGGCACAAAAGTATACTACAAAAATATCATGAAGTATGTACAAAAATATCATGAAGTATGTACAAAAATATCATGAAGTATACTACAAATATATCATCAAGTATACTACAAAAATATCATGAAGTATACTACAAATATATCATCAAGTATGTACAAAAATATCATGAAGTATGTACAAAAATATCATGAAGTATGTACAAAAATATCATGAAGTATACTACAAATATATCATCAAGTATGTACAAAAATGTCATCAAGTATATATACTATAAATATATCATCAAGTATACTACAAAAATATCATCAAGTATATACAAAAATATCATCAAGTATACTACAAATATATCATCAAATATACTACAAATATATCATCAAATATGTACAAAAATAACATGAAGTATACTATAAATGTATCATCAAGTGTGCTACAAATATATCATCAAGTATACTACAAAAATATCATCAAGTATACTACAAATATATCATGACACCACATATATTCCTATTTTCCAATGAAGTATCTCTTTTACGAGGTTTTACATTTCACTCTCGTAGTACAGCGTAACTCTATTTATTTGAATCGCATTTATTGAGACGAAATTTTAATTGATAGCTTTCACCGGTTGAATTCGCTTGTATGAACGCGAACTCCAATCAATCGCGAACAAAAAATAATATTTATCGAGGAAAATTGATCACCTCCAGTTATATGTATAAACTGTTTGTTTCCTTACAAGTTTAGACGAATGGAGTTTTGCAAAAATTTTTGCAATCGTATGAAAGCGTTATTAAACAACAGGTAATCTAATATATTTGGATGTAATTAATTAGTATTGGTATTAGCATAGAAATACACAGTCGAATTTAACTTGAAAAAAACCTTTAGAATGAAGGAAGAGAAGATGCAAAAATGTACAAAATGCATATGATATTACAAAATATATAGAATATTCAAATTTGTTATAATTTCAAATAAATTAAACAAATCTCTAACTCTATCGTATTCTTTCCATTATTTTTGTCTTAAACTTATTTTTCTATAAATATGAGAAGATTCCTATTCGTACGCTTGATTCTTCGCTTTTAATCGATCACCTTGCAAAAACATTGCCAATGTTTGCTAAAATAAGAGCAAGACTGGCGCGTAAAAATTCGATGATCGTAACGACGTTCAGTTCTATTTCTTCTTCTTGTGTTTATAAAAATAGGAATTTGACGAAGAATCCATAATGTAGCGATAACCCAGGCCATGTGAAAGCATCGGGAATCGAGACTCTCGTTCGTTGAATATCTTTAACAGTTTTTTACCATGCGATAAGCTGGCGTCGGAATCGACGCGCAGTTGATTTGTCGACGAGCTGAAACTCAATTGTCCGATTCGTGTACGGACGACACAGGTAACGATGCAACGAGTAGTAAGGCTTGCGGTACTTGGATCAAGCTACAATCGATACTCGTCGCAATGAACCGACGCGATGGTTTAACAACTGCGTACGCGAAGCGCTGCCATGAGAAAAGCACTCTGCAATCGAGTTGAAATTTACTGACACGAATCGCGATCTGTGTCGATGTTCCACGCTGATACGCATATACGTCACGAGAATGAGGAAATTTGCGATTTGTTTGTGGAACGAGCTTGATGCTGTTCGATTAGATGTCTCGGTATACAAAAATTTGTCTTTTTAATTGTACGACTGTGCAGAGCAAGTATAGTGGTGTGTACTGTGCACACGTTTAGGGTTGAATTATTGTATTATAATTAAATGGTGAATATACACGTGCAAATTCGTATCTTAAAATGATGAGAGAATAGAATTTTCAGGTGGAAAATTTGTCTTTTAATTACACACGTATGTGGAGCAAGTGGTTTGGCGTGTACTGTGTACACATTTTGCGGTTGAATTATTATAATTAGATAGTGAATATACACGTGCAAAAATTCGTATCTTAAAATGATGAGAAAATAGAACTTTCAGGTGGAAAAATTTGTTTTTTAATTACACGCGCGTCTAAAGCGAGTATTTTCGCGTGTACTGTGCACACGTTCAGGGGCAAAATATTATAATTAGACGGTGAATATTTATGCACAATTTCAGATTCTTATAAGAAGAATAAAACAGTGGATCTTGAGCAGAAAATGTTGTGCTATCTACTGAATATTGTAAAAAGTACTGTACTTCGTACGTGTTTTTGCATATTAGGTGCATCCTACGCAAGAAAGCATAGAATTTCACGAATCCACAATTTAATTGTAATAACAGCGGAGTTTATCGCGTCAGGTTAAGCAATAGTTTTCTATAGAAATTAATATCTTCATTTACACACCTCTATGCAATTCAGTCACTTGTGTATGTTTATTTTCAGAGTTAAAGTATAATAAAAATCGAACGATACAGAGTTGAAATTCAAAGTTAAAGTTGGATCTCCAATTTGGTTTAAGTTATAATATTAAGTTATTAGGTAAGGTATCAAGTTATAATAGTATTAAGCGTAGTATTAAAGTAATATATAAATTACAATAAATTCGTTCATAATTGTTTCGTGATAAAATATCGATTAAGACAAGGATTGTGAAAATGGAAATTGACGAGTCATTCAGAAAAGTAAAGAATCAGTGAAAATAGAGGGCTGCATAGAAAATGTGCACGATGACAGTGATAAAAAACACGAAACAGATAAAATGAACGAATGACAAGACAGAAGCTGCTTACGTCAAGGGAATTTTATTTTCACGAGTATCTGTTTTTGAAATCACTAAACAATTTTACAAGGCTGAATTTATAACACATTAAATATTAACGTAAATTGATAAATAAGTGAATTGTGAAATTATCGCTTGGTGATTAGTATTTTTAGTCGTAGCTCGACGCGATTTTCTGCCAATTTTCTAACAATTTCCTGATTTATCACAAACAATAAAATATCAAAAAGTCTTGTCAAAACGTGCAAAATTGTTCGACCGAGTTCTTGTTATTTTCGAAATTATAACATTGAATTTTTTTTATCCCTTAAAAATGGAGACACGACGACTGCTTATGAGAACAAAAAAGTTACTGCGTTTCTGTATACTACTTGCCTTGGGGAGAAGAGCTTTTAAGCTACAGCGATTTTAAGCGTTCAAAGGTTCGTCGAACAAGTCTGGCACTTCCAGCGTTATTTCGTCTACGTGAGTTAGACTGAAACTCGCGATCCAGACTTGCTGTCTGGTTTTGTTTTAAACTGTCTTACTGAAAATTTGACCGATCTTTTGTTGATATTTATTTTCTGATTAATTTATTAGTAACTTTTTAATCAATTGAAAACTTGAAGTTTTAAATCTTATTGTTTTTCCCCCAAAAATCTCAATTCTTACAATTAGAAGATTACAGCAGGAGTCTGATTGATCTCCTCCAAATTTTATCGAAATTTAAGATTTAGAATTCCAAAGAAGATGTTTGAAATTTCACTAAAATTCAACAATCGGAACTCCGTTCAATCTCCAAATCCTGCTAAAGTCTAAGAATCAAGACTTTCTTTCACTTTCAAAGTTTGAAAGAGCTCAAAAGTCAGGATCTAATTCGATGGATTGACTCCAACAAATCTTCAAATGTTACAAAAATTCAGGACTTGTTTGGTTCAGAATTTCTTCCAAGCTTCGTCAAAATTCACTTGTTAAATTCTCGAGTTCTTCCTTTCGTCAGGATTTAAGACTTCTTCGCTTCTTCTAAATTTCAGAAAAATTCAGCCCATCTTTGACGATTAGAATTCCCTGCAAATTTCAGAAAAATCCAGCACCTCTTCAATTCGGATCGTTCTACAAATCTCGAAAAAGGTTCAGAACTTCTGAAATACAGGCTCTTCCTACAAATTTCCTCAAGGATCGCAGATTCCTGCAAATCTTTAAAAAATTCAGGCCATCTTCGATCTAGAGCTTTCATCGCCTCCAAAATTCAGGACTTCCCTCACATTCGAAATTTTCTCCGATGTTAAAATTCAACATCGATGATACTCTGACGAACGTGATCTCGCGAAACGCGTTATAAATATACGTTGCTCCTCCCAAAACCGAGAATATTCTACGAGAGATATCGCTACTCTATACATTGCAGAAGAAGATTTAATAATAAGATAAGTGTGGCCACGCGACCGATTTGTGCGTCTTGTATTTCCGCGCATCGAAAAGAAACTGTGGCTGCACGACGACGCCTAGGCACCATCATTTTTTTCTATCGTCAACAGGCGATAACGTGTCGCCAACGATAACGTTTCCCAGACTAACCCCGGGACCAATAAATGCTGGGACTTTGCCTCCGAGTAGCGCACAATCCACGCGGTCGTTTCACAAATTCACGCTTCTCCCACGCATCTCCTTTTGCCTCTTCTTCAATTCCGATCGGATCCAGCTCGTTCCATCATCGACTGGAACGTAGACCTTCGAAGCTAAATATGAAGCAATCCTGGAAGATTTGTCTATTTGAAAATATTATTGATATTTGTAAAATGGACGAATTATACATAATTACCAAGTAATTTAATTTACTGAACGAGTAGTGTCTGAACGTGATATCGAATTGAACCGGCGTTGGTGGCTGTTGGTGCGGATTACAAGATTTTTCGTGAACGTTCTGTGAATTTTGGTGATTTATCAATGGAACACGATCTGTGAGTATTTTCAGAAGTTGTATGGTACTTTTAACAGAAACGAGAGAAGCGTTGTTTATGGAGATTTTCTTGTCCATGTTATTTGATATCAGCCACTAAATAATTAGCGTTTAGAGCGCAGAGACAATCAGCTAATATCGAATGATCAACTTTGTACTGTTACAAAGTGAGTTTCCCAAACATTGTTGTATTGATAGCGTTGCTTGAGCAAACTGGAGGTCTGTCGTGTTTAGAAGTGATAGTAGACGCCTATAATAGAATAACTTGAATCGTGAAGCTGTTCGAATGATCACCGGTGCTCTGCGGAAGATGAAAGTCGAGGAAGGATTGTTCCGAACTTGTTTTCAGGAAGTTTTCTAAGAAGACTTTATTGAAAGGTTGCATTGCTTCCTCGAGAGTAAGTCTTGCTTATAATTGTAGTAGAAAATAATTGAGAATCGAGCAAAGTCGCAGATATAAAATATCGAAAGTACCATCAGAGGCAATCTTTTTACTATACGATTGAAAAGGTAATTTTTTATACTAGTAGAGAGTTGAATTAAATATCGAAACTCTACAAAATATAAATGGACAGTATATTAAAGTTAGAGCCTCTCCAAATACTATGATCAAACTTACAAATATTCCAAAGTATTAATAATATTTTACAAAAAGAAGTTAAAAAAGAAGAAATATTCTAGCAATATCGAAACTTATCGATACGGTAAAAACCGGTTAGAGCCACTCTAAATATTGCATAGCTCCAATCAAAGTAACAGATATTCAAAGTTATCAATAATACTTTATCGAAGAGGAGTCAAGAAAAAGCGTATTAAAGAGAAATTCTACAGAAATCGAATCTTATCGGTATACGACAAAAACTACTTAGCATCTCTTCAAGTATACACAAACCGTCGTAAATATCTTAATGCTAAAGATCATAGAATACTGCATCGACGTAGAAATCAATTAAAAATATCTGTGCACGTCGAACGATACAAAATATTGAAATTTTCGTGGCCTTTTCAAACCACTGGTTACCAAGTTAATTACTCGCAACCGATTGAAGATTACGAGATATCCATCGGAAGCATTGGGACGTCAAGTTCGTCGTCTTTGAAAATGTTGGATCGTAACGTGGTGTTGGTTCTTCGAACCAGACAAGACAGGACTGAAAGACGTTTGAGACACAAAAAGGAGGCGAATCCGCCACCGATGGAACCACCGCCGCAGTTGCTCAATAACAATTACCTGTACATCGATCTGAACATGAACTTCAGCGAGAACATTAAGCAACAGCCCACCAAAACAAGAAAGGTAGGCTTTTTTTTGATATTGCTACTGCTATTCTCGTCAAAATCTTCAGATTTTCGTCTATCTTTGCTGGAATATCAATTCGTTTCTTGCGTTGATTAGGAGGATTGATATTTAGGAAAGAATATTTTTTATCTGAAGCTAACAGAAGTTTCTTCGAAGATGATCGCTTTGAGACGATAATAAATTTATTGAAATATGTGAATTATAAATTCGTTATAAATGTACGGTTATCGAATATACTAAAATGTATAGATTATTAATATTTTTTATCTGAAGGTAACAAAAATTTCTTTGAGGATGGTCGCTTTGAGACGATAATAAATTTATTGAAATATGTGAATTATAAATTCGTTATAAATGTACGGTTATCGAATATGTTAAAATGTATAGATTATTAAAATTGTGCTTTTGGAAATACAATGAACTTTAAGAGAAGACAGAGTGAATAAACTTGATCCCATGGATAAATAGGATGCGTGAGAAGAAGAGTATCATAGATGTGTTCTCTAAGACCGAGTTATTTCACTTTCTCCGACTTAGTATCGCCGTGAGAGAATCTCGGTTCGATGAAACCGAGCGAAAATAATTAGGTTTAGAGGCGCAGCCGGAGAATACCGGAAACGGTATAATTCGTTTCGTAACAGCGACAATTTGACATCTCTTTCCGGTGCCATTATTCGTCTACAGCCAGTAATTAACCGTCTTGTCAAACATTTATCGCGATAATTGCCAATAAATCAAACGTAAATTATCGAGGATTAAATGTTCAACCGGAAAAGCTTCCTCGTTTATTTTCTTCGTGAAAATAATTGCTACTTACAAATTGTCAATTCTTTTAATAGAAAGTTGTACACGTAGCTGCTTTAGAGAATTGGAATTTTACTTTCATTTAACGTACATAAATTCTGAATGTTCAAGTTGATTTTATGCAATTTTTGTATGGTTAAATATTTTGGCGAATTTTTATCTTTCTAATGAATTATTTCTAATTCTTTCGAGATAGGGGTTTCTTTTCTTTTTGTGAACGAACGTACGCAGTAATATGATGATAATGATTGTAATACATTTAAATTTGAAGGAAAAAGGTGGACCAAGCAGAGCTTTAAAATGGAACATGTAGATTCATTCGTAACGAGATCCTATCCAATCCAGGTCCAATAAGTTTTAGGAAAATTACCTTTTCAATGTTACTTTAGGACGTTATGTTTCATTAGTCCTGAAATTATGCTTCGAAAATAGCTTTTTATATTGTAGTATAATTTATAAATATGATTTATGAAATATGTGTTAACGATAGAACCACGAGACACGATAAGTCCAGAACGATCCTATAATCGAATCGATTCTTGGGTTCATTTTATAGAAGAGATATTTATAGGGCATTTTATAGATTCTAGAATTTTGTCGACATTATATGATTTTATATAAAGCTTTTATAAAATATAGATCCTTAGGGATCTAGAATTTTATAGATTTCATAGAATTCAGAAATTGAAATTTTATATTTCCTCGAAAGGAATTTTATAGTATCACTTATTTTTATTCTGTAAAAATCCTTCTTCGTATTTTACGAAAGGAAAGTTAAACAAGGTATCACAGTAGCTTTTTTATTTTCTGTACAAAAATATAAAATATTAAGAATGGATAATTTAAGAGAGATATTTCTATTATAATTCCACCAAATTTAGCGTACGACTTTCCTCCCATACGTCTTTTTCATACGTCCTCTTCGTACGTCAAACTTCCAAAAATTAAGATTAAAGTATCTTTCGAACAAAATGTCGTCGCGCACAACAAGTAGCTTGATACTTTTGTACAGAGAATGAAAAAAGACGCATCAATCGATGGATAAGAAAATATAAGATTTCCTTTAAAGAAACACCGATAACCTTGAAACTGCTTCAATTTTCCCGGAGAAGGTTCTTCGTACAATCGTAAATAAGGAAGATATTTAGGTGATCTGATTTACTCGAGACAACCTGTATAAGAGTGCGTGTGCCTGGAGAAAAGGACAGTAGCGTAGAATAACGAGACAGAACTTGTAGGATGTCTCGTCAGTCAACAGTCTCAGATATTCATAGGATTCTCCCCTTGGAAGCAACGAGGCTGCACGTCGTTCGTAATTTGGCTTACTGTCAACCTTTTAGCAGAGCTTTCACCGCCAGCCATCCTTCTCTCTTGGTTGCTGTCGAATCGCGAACAGACGAATCGCCATTGTCGTCGCGAGAATGTAAGTTTTCACCGAGACTGTACGTAGTTCATTCTCTAAAAATTCATCTGTCTGTTCTGAGACGCTTTGTGTTCGTAGAAATATACCATAAAATATAGCGTGTTCAATTAAAAATCGTTGCGCGCAACACGTGTCAGATAAACGTGGAGAATCGCTACGATATGGTTAATTTGAAACTATGGTGTGCGAGATGCGCAGGTATTTATTTCTGAGTAAATTTTGCGATCTAATTGTTTATTATTTAATTCTACGGTAAAACGCGATTGACATGAAATTCCTAAGGTTTCTTAAATTCTTGAGATTCCTAAAATTAGATTAGAAAAAAAAAAAAAAAATAGGATTTTAAGGTTTCATTGAGAATTGGAATTGTACGGCGCGCTGAGATGTCATTGCGAGAACGTAGATGCCGAGTGGCGAATGAAATTAGGTTGTTGTATCGTATTCGCATGGGAAATATTTTCGTAAATTTATGATAAATAATCGAGAAACTATTTTTAATAATTTTTTCGGCGATTGACAACGAGAGAGCTAATTTGAGTTTTATTATGAAATTAGCATCGGGCATCGTGCGATTAACGAAATCTCACGAATCTTCTTCTAATTAAAGCTATCACCTTAATTCAATCTATTTGATAACGTTATCTCACTGTTGCATAATTTTATTTGCCGCTGTTTCCAAGATATGCAGCCGGATATCGAAATTACACGAACTCGTTCGTAAATAATCGCTCGTAGCTCTTTATTTCTGCTACACTCTTTCTTTTTTATATGTTTTCGTTCATGAATTCGGAGAATACTTACAGAATCTTTCTCGTTAGATTAATCGGACAAAATGGTCTAATCATAATTCTGGCGAAATGTCATATATGTATTTATAAAACTACTATCTTTTCTTCGACTTTTATCAAAAAACAAGCTAAAAAATTAATTCCATGAAAAATCACATTTTTATTATTTCACGTGCACCTGTGTTTACTGAAAAAACATTATATAATCCTATCAAATTATTCGCTGTTATTTCGATTACCTATATTCGATGAAGTATTTGAAGAAAAATACAAAATTAAATGAATTGAAATCGAAAATTTGACGAACATTGCCCTTTTCATCAGTTTTTCTCATCAATCACGTATACTTTGAATTGCATAGACTTTTTTATACAGAATTCATCATTTTGTTCAACTTGGAGAACGTCAATTGTACGTCGTACGTTCCAATACATACGTAACGTAGGTGTAGGTTCTTGCGAGTGTTAATCCTCGTTAATTTGCGATTACAGCGCTTGTCCCTGTTCCCTGGAGATAATTCCCTGACATTTCTGTCGCGAGGGAATTGCGTCCGCAATTAGATTTCAATCGACCGATTTCGAAGATCATTTTTATCATTTACTTTCGTAATTGTCGCGGTAAAAGTTTGTCGTAGCGAAGTTACGTGAAAATGTGATAGAAATATGGATATTATAATTTGTCGAAACTTGCAAAATTCACTTTGATATTTTACCTTAGTAACTTTAGTAACAAGCTAATGATTCGTTAAAATTTGTATCGTATCGTATTGTATTGTATTATATCGAAACTTATGCCAATTACAGTCTGTTAATTAAAATCGGTAAATGTAATAAAGTAAGGCCATGAAAATAAGTTTCATTTTGTTTTTGTACGATCGAAAGTTTAAACTGAGCGATTGCTAAAATATTAATAGCGATAGTAGTAGTAGTATTTATTTATGTATTTTTTTTTTTTGCCTCCCGACTTTGAAAAACAGGATTTGCGATTATAATTTTTCTTTGAGGAAACGATATTAATTTTGCAAAATAAACGAAAGAAGAGAAAGACAACATTGACTTATTTTCAAATAAATAACTTAAGTAATCTTGCTTACTTAAAAGAAATATAAGATCTCCTTATCGTTAAGATTAATAAAATATTGTTATTTAATAAAAATAAAAATAAATAGATGGTACATAATAAATAATAAATAAAATATTTAAAGTATAAAAAAACATCTTACGGACGTTGGCTGAAATTTTTAGAAATAATAAAATTAAGTCCAATGAAAATTTGAAAAATAATTTACGTTTATATTCTTACTTAAAAATTCTAAATTTTAATAGAAAAGTTGTATAACTAGTTGTAGAATTAAAAGAATATGTTTCGAGGAGTGTAATTCGCAACTGTTATAAGTCAAATTACACCGATGCAAATGGCAGGCTGATTGCAGGTAGACAGCGTTATACCTAATAGTCTTCCAAGTTTCGTGAGACTTGCGAATCTGGATCAAAGATTTCTTCAGGTCAGGGTTTCAAAGCTAATAAGCCTTAAAAGGTCAAATGGTTTGGATGGATCGATAAATGGCATAACGGTTGTTAAACCAAGCGAAGCTTATTCTTTGCTATTCAGCTGTTTGTGTCCATTTTATTCGCAATCTCAATATTTTCTTTGATAATTTGCTCGATAGTCGTACAGAATTTCGATTCAAATACAAAATTCTCTAAATCGAACGGAAAGAGCCGTTGTTCCATACTCATTGCTTTCATGGAATAGAAACTTTTGCACGATATTGCGTAGAATTTTGAATTTCAAACTTAAAATTTGGAATTTTCTGGATTTCACAAAATATAGACTTTTAAGGATCTAAAATTGTATAGATTTTATGGAATATACATACACGTGCGTAGATTTTATAAAAATATTTTTAAGTTTCGAACAGACTTTAGTTCTTCTTCGAATCGTAATTTTCACTGTTGATCACGAACGGTTTCACGCGGAGAAAGGGAACTTTGTTTTCTCGTGCAAATCCATAATTACGCTAGTTTACTGTCTAATTAATATTGTCAGGCTCGAAGTTCTTCCTTTGATCGACATAACATGACGAATTAATGGGGCATATGGCGATCATCGCGGTCTATCGATCGTTCGTTCCTTGGAAGATTCTTTTCTTCATTTCACGCGCGTTGACTTGGAAACCTTCTCTCTTGACGATAAATTAATCGGCTGTCGAAAGTGTTTCTAGCATGATCGACATCTGCGATAACTGTTCTTATCGATATCTTTCTATCAATAAATTCTTTTTACAAATTTCGATGATTCTCTGGTTTATAAACGAATTTTCTAACTTCTCTAACTGTGTACTGGGAAATGCATATCTTGAAATGCGTAGTTTCTTACAAATATTACTATATTATTGTTTCTAATTATATATATATGTAATATTATTGTAGTATAATTTTTTAAATATTATTTTGCATGTTTCAAATACTATGGGAAGTTACGAGCTCTTTCTATCTTGTTTCAAATACGATATTTTTGTTACATAACATTAACATAGTTTACAAAGTATAGTGTTCGTATGTCCCTTTTTTAAGTTTAAGGAACAATGCTTCAATTTCGTGAAATTGAAATATCTGTCATTTTTAAATTATATTTACATTTGTAGCACAGACTATGCCAGGCTTTAAGGCTCACTACAATAAACAGATAATGATAATAATAATTGGCAGTAATAATAATAATTATTTCATTTTACAAATACGAAAATGCTTTGTAATTTCATATCAAAAGCCTTCGACCGAATAAATCCGACATTTCTTTTCATTAAAAATAAATAACAACGTAAACGATAAACATATTATCCGTAATTATTTACAATTCACATATTCATAATTATCTAACAATAATTCATAGTTGTGTACGATGTTTCACGACTAGCCAGGAATTCTATTCGCAAGGCAAACTATTTTACAATTGAAATCAAATTCAAAGGAACACGCGGAGTTTCGAGATTTAATATGTTCATTTTCCATGTTCCCTTTGATATTGTTGCGTGATCAATATGCATATTATGCGTCGCATAATTTTACCATTTGATTGATCAACTTGTCTGTAATCTTGAGAACGATCGTTGTTTTTTCACGTAGAAATAAGCTTTTGCCATTAGTACGTTGTCGATGGATGAATCGTTGATTAACATTTTCATATGGGGAGGAAAGATTGTTGTTTTTCTGTCGATTTGCATAATCGTTTACGTGACACGTTGTTCGATCTTCGTTACGAAGGTAAATTAAAATTCATATCTCCGTAATTAACGTGGAAAAAGGATTTCTCGTAAACAGAGTGCCAATTATAAGTTTTAATTTCGTCCTTCGATGTTTTCTAACTTGATGCAATAAAAAAGTTGCTTTTTAAATCTAGAAACTCTAGTTACTACTATCTTACCTTACAATCACAAGTTGATATAAAAATTCGTATTAGTTTATCAAGAGAATTTGTTAGAATAGGCAAAATCATTTGTAATTGCAAAAGGACAGTTACAAACTCTGAAAATTAACAAAATTGATCTATATACGGCGTTGATTAATATATCGATCGTTATATGAATCAAGGAAGTGCGAACATTTTAAGAAAATACCATGATTATTAATCCTGCAAGTTCTTTTATTATCGTCGTCTTTTATTATTGACCTAATCGTGTTTTTCTTACGTTAAAAGTTAAAAAATACCTCAAGCGTGAGCAATGTACGTATGAAGTAAAAATATGGATTACATTCAAAATATAGAAGATCGAACACTTTCAAGCTAAAATTACAAAATCCTCTCACGTTTAAAAAATGAATATTAAAAGGTCAGAAACTACGTGAAAGTCGCATAATCGATTAATCCATAGAAAGCAAGAAAAAACACGATCGTTTAAATTCATATGAAAATACAGCGGCGGATGAAAGAAAGTTTAAAATTGATACACTATGAATTTTAGTATCTTTTGTACTATAAATGTTTTACCATGTTGATAACACCTATCCTGTGATATGTACAATATTTACAATAATTTATATGCAATATGTACGATATTTACAATATTTCATACTCGATATTGCTCTGACTAAATGTAAACCTATAAAATCATGGTGTCTTTCTGTACTTCTTATTTTACAATATAAGCTTCCTTTCGTAAATAAACAAAGCATAAATTATTGTTAAAATCTCACTATCCACTTCGATTCATAAATCAGTTCCAAGGCAATTCAAAGAAAAAAATGGAAAAAAGAAAACATTCTTCCTGGCTGTCGCGTGATAATCGCAGAATTCATATGGCGTGGCAACCATAGAGGCCGTGCGAATTTATCAGAATCGCGAAGAAAACCAGTATCTTACATAAAGCACCCCACGAGAGAACGACGACATAACGATGACGATGACGGGAGAATCATAGGCATCGAGGTCGTCCTTAAAGGATGTACGATGCTCCATCATCCTTGATACGTCACACAGACCAAGCAAACGATCGCTAATCGATGAAGCTAATTACATGACTCGAATGGGGAAAACAGGCTGATCGGATCGTAAAAATACGTTGACTAAACCTGTCTTCGTACCTTTGCCTGCAAATACTACGTTTCCTATCAAATCGTTATATAATTTCGAGGACGCGGATGATCAAGTAAATTTCTCAGATTTGCTTGAATTTGTATACCGACTGCGAAAAGCAAAGAATCGAATAGCCAAGTATCTATTGGGTTGGCAACTAAGTGATTGCGGATTGTGTCGTCAGGTAGTATTGACAAACTCCGCAGTCACTTAGTTGCCATCCCAATAGTTGTAACTGGGTACAGTAACCATTGTAATTAACGATACAAAATAATTATAATCACTGGTTTGTACAGGTAGGGCGAGTTCATTGATCTTCCTCGGTTAATGGGCTAAAGTCTTCCGCAGTAATTACGACGAACATGTTGACGAACGACCGCGACCTTGACCAATAATGGGCAACCGTGGCCAGAAAATTACGATCTGACCTGATAATTACGTGTACAGCTCCGTCTTACACCGGTTGCGTTTAAAAGCGGTTTACATAAGCGCGGTGAGAGGATACACGATGGTATGTGGCACGCTTAGAAACTTATGTAACCCGCGAATTCCACGCGGATTCACGGAGGATCTGCTATCTTGTGATCTGGTGATGGCTTTACGCGCCGAACGTCCCTTTCGTGGTACCCGGTTCAGTCGGCCATGGTTTGTTTCAGCGGCAATAATCTGATTTATTCTTGTCAAAATTATTTTCAAAAATTGATTATTATTTTTTTTATTATTGTTATTAATCAGTTAAATGGGGAATTTAGTCTTAGAAATGTGTCGTGGGAGTAGGTCGTGGAGTGCGTAAATAAATACAAGCTACGACGAGTATACACGTCAACACGAAGAAAAGAAGAAAAACGGGAAAGAGATGGTGGATGTATGCAGATTTGTAAGAAATTGAAAGATTTGGAAAGGTGCAAAAATAATGTATAATATAAAATAGCGTATAAAACATCCATAGAAACAAATCTTTCCGCAGTTACGTTAATAAAAATATCAATACGCAGAAACTTCCCCAAATAGAATGTTTATATAGTTGACGACTATTGTATAACGAAATAATAAATCTGAAAAAGAAAGCAGATAATGCTTTTGGTCAATTAAAAAGATTAGCGTGCGTTTGTCAATTAAGATTAGGGGAAGAGAAATCAGTTTTAATCTCCCTCTGGTTAGATCCGAACTCGCCCATTTTGTTGCGAGCTCGACTTTGAACTTTATCACTGGCTCATCCCCGTTTGCTGTTAATTAATTAACGGAATTACCAGTGACCTGCGGCACGCCAGCCGGCGACACGTAATTAGTGCGTGAAAAGTGGCTGCAAGATGCTGTTTCGCATAAGACGGGTTCTATTATCGTCTCTGTGTTTGTGCATTAAACAGAGCAGAACTATTATTCTATAAAGAAAATCATTGATCGTCGTCTGAGATACAAAACAAAATGCAAATTCTTGCTATAGCGATTGCCAATATCGCGATGGGAAATTTGTTGATATTTTCGTTACGTGCAAACTTTACGAGAGTACAATATGATTTTGATATTTGCTTTTGCTGTAATTTTAAAATAATTACCACTAAGGAAGGTTTAACGTTTGGCGAGATTAAGTTAAGATTATGAGGAAATTTTTATATCGAGCACGTTGATTTCTTTATCGTATTATCATGAATATTTTGATAAACAATGATAAATGTAGATTTGTGATACTATTTTTATCGCATTTAAAGGGAATAATAATTCAAAAGTTAATACATTTGCAAAACTTATTTAATCATTCTTAATCCTTGGGTGTTACGCGTCCAGAAGAATTTTTCGTTTAATTGCGAACATCGTGTAAATGTGTTCATCTTAGATGTTTGTATCGGATATATCTGTTTTAGCGAATTTTATTGCTGAAAGATGAATATATTTGCTTGAAAAAACAATCGATATATTTTTAGCATTTAGATATCAAGTTCAGTGTGTAGTCACAGTCACGAGATTACAGATTCAGAGAGAAGATAGCTATGGTCGATTGAATAGCTCGGTTACTCAATACCTCGCTATCAATTCGATCAACTGACTCATATTCTCTTCATATCTTTCCAATACATAGTCTACTTCATGTATCTTATCATCCTATTGTATCAACCAGTTCTAAGAATTACTTCATTTATTCAAAACAATCTTAATCTAAATTGACAACCATCTTTAACCTCTAGAATATAAGTTAAATAAATTTCAAACGTTAAATTCCATTAAGGCGGTCTAACTCTTCTTTATCAAACAATTTTAGATTTTTCGATTTTCAATCTTTTCACCCTTCAGTTTTATGAATAAATTCGATCATCGATCCTGTCGAATTACCAATATCATACCTTTTCACTTGATTCTCTTTTCAGTTACCTACCATACGTCAATGATTGTTTTAACACAAACATATTCAAAAACACCAGACATACTGAAACCTACCTATTGAAATCCACAAACCTCAACAATTATTCCGCTGTCAATAATCCTTCCATTTTATTCACTTTCTATTTATCACGAACAAACTGCTCAAAGACATCAACTTACTTAACAGGAGCAAACTGCCCAAAAGCTTCGAACCAGTTCCTCCTATCGGCATTCATAAAATAGCAATGATCCTCTTACAAATCAACAATGATAAACATCTAAAAACTCCTCTACACTGTTACACTAGATCATACTCACTTGCACTATCTATTAACATCCACAAAATTCATTAAAAATAACTTCGCATGCTCAAAATCTAATGTAATACTTCATACAATTTCAAGCGTTTAATTTCTGTCTGCCTTACGTTGCACCTATTCTACTCCAACCGCTGTGTACCAAACGAACGAAATGGTACCAATGTGCCAAACGAAAGTTACTGTCAACCAAAATTCAGGAAATTTATTACAAAACTTAAATTTCACGTGCTTCGAATCCAATGTAATAGTTTCCAGAAATCCTGATTTATTTGCGTCTGGCTCGCATCGCACCTATTCTACTTTCGCTAAATTCCACTGTCAAACAGAAGGCATCATCAACCAAAATCCTTGAATTTTGTTGCAAAATATAGATTTCACGCGCTCCAAATCCAATTTTTCACAATTTGAAATTTTTCAGTTCTGTCTGCCTTACATAGTACCTATTCTACTTTTTCTCCATTCCACCATGTACCACAAACAAAACCTATCAGCATCCAAGATTCGCTAAACTTAAATTTCGCATCCTCCGATTCTGACACGATACTTTTCGCAGTTTGAACACAATTTTCTTAATTTTTGTCTGCCTCGCATTGTACCCATTCTACTTGGACAAAATTCCACCACGTAAACAGGACCTGCCAGCAACGAAAAGGCAAATCACGCTCCATGTAACCCAAAACAATTAATTCTACAAAATCGAGCGGTTACGTAACGTGCTAGTTGTTCGTCGAGGTGGAGCCGAACAGTAAGCAGCGAGGGGACGATACTCGTCTGACGGGGTCTTGCGGCTAACCGCGCGCTAGGTCCCAACTCGGCGCTCGTGTTACGCCTACGTGTTGTCACGGTACCATGGATCTCGTCTAGCCAGGGAGGAAGAGAGCAAGAAACGCGCGGAAAACTCGTCTCGAGGCTGGTTAACGCGCGAACAAATGCGTTCTCGCGTACAAGTGGAGGGGCACCGGCATGCTCCTCCTCCGTGTATTGTCCTCCTTTAGGCATTTTTACGCGAGCTTTTAGTGTGGTTCCGCGCATACAACCAGCAGTGTCGTGAATCTCTTTCGATTTCCCTTTCACGTCTTTTTATTTCTATTCTTTCTGCATACGTAGCGATTCTTCTTATCTTCTACCTGTTCGTCTTGATTTCTCCCAAACAGTGACTTCTTTCATCTTCCATGTGCTTTCATTCTTATTTCCTCTAAATATCGATCCTTTTTTATCTTCAATTTCTTTTTCTCAATATTTTTATTTTTCGTTTTCCTTCTCCTTTCGAGTAGCGAATTTTTGTTTCTTTCCAAGTTTGATCCTTCTGAAGTGCTTTTGCGAAGCTTTCGAAGTGCGGACGCATGCGTGCACGCGCTTGCGAGATGGGAAGTGCGCGCGACGGTGAATGATCGAGCCGATCGAATTCCTGAAAGAATTCCATCGGTGGACACCTTCGAGGAACGTTGCGCGTCATCGAAGCTTCGTGGATCGAGCTGGGTGACTGGATCGTCGGTTTGTCGTCCTCTTTACGCGTAACTGGAATTTCATTTGATTAGGAAAGAAATTTTGGCTTGTTTCTGTTACCTCAGAGTTTGGAATTATTGATCGATAGGGGTAGAATATTTGGCACCAGCGATCCATAGAAATACAACTAGAATATAGAGAAATAAAATACAGCGATACAATAGTGAATTGATACGAAATAAACAAGAAATCTAGACGTAGACATATCGCTTACGAAACACGTGGTCTTGTAATGCTTGAAGTATTAATATCTCTCTAACTGGATGATTAAATTTCGTAAGGAAAAATGATGGCAAGATTCTCGTAGAATCTATGACACGGACAGATTTCAGATGTTTCATTATAGATTCATTCATTTATTATTTCTTCCACTCTTCAAACAGACTCTTCAGTTCCTGTTCCGTGTAAAAAGTACCGAGCAATATTTCGACTCATTTACAGCCCCTTAACTTTTACATAGAGATAGGGGTCAAGATTCCTTCAATCAATTTTCCATTCGGGGAAACTGTATACGGTACAGTATTCGATATTCGAACGATGGATTCTGGAGAAGAACCTCTGCAAGTATTTTTTTTCGAAGCTAAAATCTCCGCTGATGAGATATACTTAAAACATTGTCTAACAGTAAAAAAGTACTCAGTTTTAATTTTACTAAAGATATTTCATAATAGTTATAGCTGTAAAGATTTAAAATTAATTTCGAAGGTTTAGAATAATGTAAGAATTGTAAAATGAAAGTTCTGCTACGATATCTTTAAAAAGTGTACTTTATGTTTTTACTCGATTTTGGAAACTTAGTCACAACAGAGGACTAAAATCCTAAAAGTTGGAATTTAACTTCAGAGGATAAAATATTGATTTCAAGCGTTGAGATACGTATCCCAAGACGGTGGTCGATTTGAATATTTCATAAACAATGTCCGATCGACAACCTCTCCTGGAATGTCACACAGTGTGTCGAAGAACCCAAAAAGCCTCTACCACTGTACCCAGAAAACAAATCACGAATTCTATTTCATCCTGCGATTCCCAGGCTTCTCCGTTTCACTAGGTATCTATCTTTCATCTCCATTCGACTGTACGGTCTATCGAACCTACAAGTCGTTGCTTTCAACGAACACCCATGGCTTTTCTATTAATCATACAAGTGACAGAGAAAGAAAGTAGAAACTTCAAATTACAGTGGTGCATGTACTGCGATGGAAAGAACAGATATGTATGAAATAACAAAGGAAAAATAATAATAAACTTAAATAACAAAGGAAAATAATAAGAAACTTCAATTCGTATCCGTGCGTAGAATTACGTTTATCTGACCACGTTAGGGAACAAACAATAAAGTCCACATAATTCACGTAGTAGCATCGACCTACTGGCTCCATTGCCTCAAATTTTCTCACGTAATGGGAATTTACGTTCAAATAAGTAGATTAGGTACGTAGGAAATCATTTAGTCGGACACTAAATAACGTTTTATTCGATATGTAAGTAGAGTTTCATCTTGTACCTATAATTTTTCGTTTGTGCAGAAGGAAATTCAGACAGCGATCCACATTCAGACAAGTAGATTCAATCGATATATAATCGGACAGAAACTAGAATTTTCTGCGAGTAGATAGAGTTGCATTGTATCTACAACGTTTCGTTCGTGCAATAGGAATTCACATTCAGATAAGTAGATTCAGTGAGTAGTTTACATTCAGATAAGTAGAACAGTCAATAGTTTACATTCAGATAAGTAGATTCAGTCGGCACCACGTTCGAACAAGTAGATTCGGTCGACATATAATCAGACGTTAACTAAAATTTCGTTTCAATAAATAGAGTTGTATCGTATGGAATTTTATTCTATTACATAGAATTGAGAAAAATAAAATTCAAACAAATACCAACATGGTGGCAGTTAGGTCCCCGATATTTCCTGGTTCTATATAGAATTTTCATTAAAAACGTTCTCTTTTACTCTTCTTAAACTATACATAGTTTCCTCACAATGTATAATTACATTTTTAATATATATTAATAACATCGTCTGTGGGTTCGGGACAAGAACAGAGCCAATATAATCTCTGCATGCCGTAAAATACGACTAAAAGGGAAACCCATTGTTTCAAAAATGTAAAGAGCCCTCTATCCAAATTTTCGAATGAAAAATGTGAAACAAAGAAATGGGATAAAAGGGGAAAGATTTTGGCATATTTAACAGTAGGTTCTCTTACGAAAATTAATGAATTTAATTAATTAACTTATTAATCAATCTAACGTGATTCTCGTTCTTTTCTGAAAAGGCGAATGAATCTCAACCTAACGTAATTTTCTATCATACTAACCATACAAATCTCTCTGTCTCTCCCTCTCCTACTTTTTCGCCATAGCTCCTCCCTGAACAGACATCGTATTCGCTCTTTGAAACAGCAACATATGAAAAGAATAGAGAAAGGAGGGGGAAACGTGTCGGATTATCCGGCGGCCGGCCTGATCGGACCTAGAAAGGCGGTTGTTCTAAGGTTTCCGCGTTTGGCGTAGGAAGCCAGCCCGTGGACTGGCTCGTGCCTTGACAGAGTGAGACACAAAAATATCAGGCCGAGAATCCGTCGTTGTGGATCGTTAAACGTCGTTAAAAATCGACACCGGTGCGCAAACGTACGCTACATACGTTATACTCCTACCACTTTTTTCGCCCCTTCTACGAGGATGGATCGTAACGAGAGCGCAAACGAGGGCGGAAGCTCGCCGGACACGGTGATCGCGCGCTCCTCGTCTGAAGAGGAGCGGAACAGGTTCGCGTGCAGCACTTCCGGCGAATACGTGACCGTAGGTGACAGCAGCTCCAGCGTGGATACGGTCACGAGCGTTGGAACGACAACGAACGTGGCCACCGGTGATCCACCGGCCGCGGACGATAAGAAAAAGGGAAGATTCGGAGCTTTGAAGAGCAGCTTCCGGAAGGAGGGAGGATTGTTCAAGATTAGGAGGAAGAACAGGCAGCTGGACGAATCGGCTGCCGAGCCTGAGCTGGATGTCGAGGAAAAAGGTTTATTTATTTGGCTTGTGCCTCTCTCCCTTTGAGTTGTTTGCGCTCGAGCAAGATTGTGGTTATGGGGAGTTTATTCTTGTGGCTGCTGAAGTTCTTCTTCTTTTCTTCCTGGTTTCAGGTTACGTGTTGTTCGAAGGGTTGTTTTCTTCAGGCTCGTGTTTCTCTGCGTTAGACACAGGTTGACTGTAATTGGTATTTACGTAGAGGAGAGTTTGCAAATTTGCAATAATTTCGATGATCCTTATCGAACTGATAGATTAACTTTTATTACACAGTGATTTAATAGCAGTTGATCGCCAAGAAATTTAGAAAATTGTTTGTAATAATGATAAAAATAGAAACGTCTGTGCGGTTAAGGATTAATCTACTCGACATGTTCTCGGCTTGTGTTTCTTTGCGAGTCTTACCTCGATTTTGTTAACAAAGTTTGCGATAGTTTGGAGAAATTAGAATTCGTAGACGTTGTTTTATTGGTTTCTATCGAGGTTATGCTGATTGGTATTGAGATAACTGGTGGTGACTGGTTAGGGTTGTTCTAAGGCTTCGTCAAATGGTTATTCACGAGCGGTATGTGGTTTCTTTCTCTACTTCATTCTACTTGTTCCTCTTAATCGTCGATCTTTACTTATATCGATAGATTTCTGTGAACTTAGTGGTAAAAATATTTAATGCCTTCCGTATGTGTCCTTTTATAGTTTATTGATTTTTAAAATAAAATTGCCTTGTCTTAGCAACAATAGATTATAGAGTTTCCTGCCCGTTGTTCAGACATTGATTTTAATCGCTGTGATACTCGACACGTGAAGTAATCGGCAGGACGTTGTTCTGGATCTATGAACAGATTCCTTAAGATGTTAATCTTCTTAATAGCTACACGGTATCTGGGCAATTACTGAAATCCATCGAGCTCTCGTTAATTACAAAGGATTTATAGAACCAGCTCGTCCTTTCAAGACCAATTTACATAACATCTGATACGAATCTGATACGCGCAAGTTATAATAACCGTGAGAACCACGATTTCAATCATTCGAATGGATGACTATGTGTAACAAATTCAGAGATTCTCCTTGACTGTCGTCGTCTTCGTAATTCATGACCTATCTCAATCTCAATTAGCTTCGAGTGACTTGACATTCAGTTATCAAATTCTTCAACGTATTTACGTTTTGCTAAAATAAGAATGTATAGGAACCTCTCGTATCGAAAGACACGTGCTACTAAATCTTTCGACATATGTACACATTACGTGCTTTACTGAAAGATCTTTGCAAAGATAGACAAGTCTATCTTCATAAAAGAATTGTTTTCTTCCTTTATAAATCCACAAAATCATTTTAAATTAACTACACACGAAATACTTGTCTTTTCAATTTGACTTATTTTAAACAATATTTTCTATACCAATGATATTTATTATATTCAATATTTTTTATGTATCTACCATATACTATAACAGCTAGACTTATTCCAAATTACTACAGTTAGAAGTATATTATATCTGTTCGATAAGCTGCTGTATTTATTATATTTGTATACCAACTGTATGTGCTATGCTAATTACATTAGGTTGTCCGAAAAGTGTCTTTCTTTTACAAACACGTCTTTTACAACGATGCATCTTTATACAAACATGAAACCTAATCTGCCGAACGTTCTGATCTTTATTTTGATAGAACAAAATGGATCATACGTAATTCGATAAAACAATATAAAACGGGAAATGTTGTGCATCCATTATTTCTTTATAAAACGAAAGAAACTTTTCGGACGACCTAATAGTTTTCTATATTTTTATATACTCGCTTCTATGGAAATGATACTTACTATACCTTCTTTCTTTATATTTGCTACATCTACTGTAACTATTATATTTTTTTATTTATTTGTGATATCTATTATGTATATATATCTATGATATTCACAAGGCTGACTTACATCTGCCCTGTTCTACTTAATGTAACCACCGCGCCTCTACTGTATCGTTTTTGTAAGATTTATACACGTAATATCTCTGTTGTATCAATTTTAAACATTTTACTGTAATTTGCTGCTGTTACACGTACTGTATCCGTTGTATCTGTTACTCTCATACCTTACATACTATGCTCACTATATTCGCTATGTTGTCTACTCGGTTACATTATTTAATCAATCAATCGTATCTGCTACATTTACCATAGCAACCACATTTATCATGCTTGGCGTAGCTGAATAAAATCCATAACTAACTATATGCACTAGATCGCTGATGTTTATGTACTCGTAAGAAATTTGAAGATGCAAAAATACACGAAATTCAAAATAGAAAAATACCTGAAATATCTGAAACAGAATAAATCTTATAATAATTATAACATCTAACACGGTTATAACGCTTATAAAAATATTCGTTTGCATACAAATTCGCAGTCCAATAATCATCGACTCAACATCCCCGAAAACCCTGTAATGATCTTTAATAAACCCACTGCTCACCGATAAACCATCAAGCTTAAGCTTCCAGTTCCATCGAGCTCTATTTTAAACTCCATAAAGAAAGAAAGAAAGAAAAAAAAGAAAGAAAAAATCCCCCCGGAAGAAAATCTACTCTTTGACCAAAGATCCTCTGTCTGTCTCACGCGACAGAAACGGGTCGGAAGCGGAGTTCAGTGGAGGAGGAGGACGACCGCAAGGTCGTCGTTGGTCCATCGACGACCTTGAAGAAGAAGAAGAAAAAGTCGAACTCGTTGGTGCGCAAATTGAGCCTGAACAAATTTCGTCTGTCGACGGAGCAGGAGCCGAGGCACACGCCCGAGGGTGGTGACAGCAGTCGATCACAGAGCCAATCGTCGCAGGAATTGTCTAGCCTCTCCGACAGCCCGTCGAGGACAGCGAAGAAGGGGCAAGAGATCGAGAGGCTTGGCCATCGCGACGGATACGAGGCCGACGAACAGCCTGACACGTTATACGACGTGGACAGGGAGAAGGGAGAGCCGAGGAAACCGGAGAAACCGACGGAGAAACCGGTGAGCACGGTGACCGTAGTGCAGCGCAAGTCGCCGTCGTTAACCATCAGGAGCTTTTCCTCGAAGAGTCAGTACGGTGAGCGATCCCTCTCTCTCTCTCTCTCTCTCTCTCTCTCTCTCCGCACTCACACATACATGCACTCTCTTTCACTGTCACTCATTTTTTCTTACTCCATTGATTCTTGGCTTGGGGTTGGTTCCTGATTTGGGTTAGGGTCGTGGAAAAATTGACGGTTGTTGAGTCGCGAGTTACGTGTACGGAATGTTGGATGGGGGATGTGAGTAGGGTTCACATTCTAGATTATGTGGAGAATTTTGCGTAGAGTTTACGTGGAATTTGTATTCTACGTGTAAAGTTTATATGGAATTTCTAGTCTGCATAGAGAATTTTATATATGGATTTATATGGGATTTGTACTCTGCGTGAATAGAATTTTACGCACTTACAAAGATTACATGGAATTTCTATTCTACATATAAACAGAATCTTATATTATGTAAAATTTATTGCATAGAATGTGTGAAATATCTACGTTCTATGTCTAATACATAGAACTTTGTGTATGAAATTTATATGGAATTTGAATTGTACGCGTATAAAATCCACAGAATTGACATGGAATTTATGCTGCACATTATACATGTAGCATGCGGAATGTACTGAATTTTAAGTATAAAATTTACATTCTATACATTGAAATCAAATAGTAATTGCCAATTATTGCAGGCACATAAAAATTCTGTATTATAGTCTATCAATCATTCATACATGTATTGAATCATATAATTATATTTATATACATATATGTATAATACATTATAATATAGAATGATTTACAGTTACTCTATGACTGATGATCAAGTGGAGTCTGTAACTTGTAATTGGTAAAATAATGTTTCGTAGAAGTTTATGAGATTTCTTTGCCTTATGGTTCTTTATGGTGGTTGGTACTATTTCGATCAAGGGCTTTGATTAATGTCACTGTTAGTCATTGATGAATGGCACGGATTAAAATAATATGATTCAATTGGTTCTGCTTTATGTTAGGTTTTAATAAATCTGGCAGACACTGATAGTATTATACACATTATAGTAATCGTTGTTTCATTATTTTGTTCATGCAGTTCTAGAAAACTCATTATAATATGATAAACAGACAATCTCTGAATATCTTGGAATTAACTTCCGTATTGTAATGTAAATCATCAGACTGCGACAAGTGGTTTTAGTTTCGGCTTTGGTTTTTCTATTTGTTAATTATTTTGTATTTTTCCAAATCTTTTAAATTAATTAATGCCATGTAATACCATTAGCACTCGAGTGCATGATTCGAGGTGTTAAGAATAATTAACTTAACTGCTCTGATCCAAATACGATTTAACTTTAATAGGATTTATTAGCTAATTAGTTTCAGTTCAACGAGCAGCCACTCTTTAATTAACTCAACTGAATTTCCAATACTAGGAAATATAATTAACGTGGAATAACTCGACTCAAGGTACAACGAGTTATTTTATCTGACTCAAGTACTCGATCTAAACTTCAGGATAATTAAATACTTAATTCTGATAACTTCAACATCCACCTTTATTTCTACTGTTTTACATTACGCTAACATTTCACTTGATTTAACCATCCAATTTCAACTTCAACAATCACTGTTTAACATTCATCTTGAGTCTTATTTTTTACAACACTCACACTTTAGTTCGACCGTTGAATATCAACTTCAACATCCACAACCCCATCGTTGCTCAATGTCCATTTTAAGTCTTATCTTTTTACAACACTCACACTTTAGCTCGACCGTTGAATATCAACTTCAACATCCACAACCCCATCGTTGCTCAACATCCATCTTAAGTCTTATCTTTTTACAACACTCACACTTTAATTCGACCGTTGTATATCAACTTCAACATCTACAACCCCATTATTGTTCAACATCCATCTTAAGTCTTATCTTTTTACAACACTCACACTTTAACTCGACCGT
The DNA here is from genome assembly GCA_014737525.1 of Bombus difficillimus. Taxonomy (NCBI): domain Eukaryota; kingdom Metazoa; phylum Arthropoda; class Insecta; order Hymenoptera; family Apidae; genus Bombus; species Bombus difficillimus. Next base: position 710,448 of record JACXIT010000116.1, on the reverse strand, counting down.
TGAATATCAATTTCAACATCTACGACCCCATCGTTGCACAACATCCATCTTAAGTCTTATCTTTTTACAACACTCACACTTTAATTCGACCGTTGAATATCAACTTCAACATCCACAACCCCATCGTTGCTCAACATCCACCTTAAGTCTTATCTTTTTGCAACACACGCTCTAACTCAACCATCAAAGTTGAAGTTTAATTTATGCTTGCTGTTCTACAACCCTCACGCTGTAACTCAACCATTAAATTTCAACCTCAACATTCACTTATTCTTGGACATTCAACTATATCCTCATCATACCGCATAATACGAAACCTGAACGTACTAACATCCTACAACCTACGTTCGAAGATGTCGTCGTCTCGACTTTCAAAGACTGCCACGTCATCATCATCATCATCATCATCACCACCACCATGACAATCACCACCATCATCGCCTGAAATTGCCATTGAACGAACCCTGCGAATCCGACGAATGAACCTGGTGCGATTATCCGCGTGCGCAGATTCCCAATCCTCGGAGAAATCTCCTCGTCTGGAAGCTCGGTGCAGCTCGGCGCTTCCCTATGCGCTTTCAAAATGGGCGGAGCAAAAGCCGCCGAAACCAACGTCGACCGAACCACCTAGAAAATCCAAATTGAACACTAAATCCGAGTCCGAGTCTGGAATACCACAATCGTCCCCTCGCGAGGTTAGGCGAAAATTGTCCTTATTGGAGGAGAAACGGGCGATTTTTCAGCGTCGTTTGTTCGAAACTACTCGTGACACGGATTCGGGCGAGACGGTGATCGCTGTTACCGTCGACGACGACGATAAATCGCCGTCAGTGAAGGAGGAGGAGAAACAAGAGGAGAATCGAACGAAGAAGAAGGCGAGGCATATCAGTGTGAAAAAGTTCGACACGTTCTCCACGTTCGAGGGTACGTTCGACGAGGAGACTGGAGTTGGCTATCTGGCTGGTATTGAGGAGGATTATACCGAGAGCTACGATAGACAGTACGATAGTTACCTGACTACTGCGGGGTCGATGATGGCTGACAACGCGGAGAAGAGCAAGGTCGTCAGTCAGGATAGCATGGTGAGGAACTACTTGTGTACCCACCGTAGTTTATCTGTTTTTTCACGACTCTTCTCTCATTTTCTATTATTGCAATATTTATTTATTTATTTACTTTAATATGGATAGTACGACGAGGAACTACTTGCGTGGTCATCGTAGTTGCTTTGTTTCCTCGTGGCTCTTCCCTTGGTTTAGTTTTCTTATTATAATATTTATTTATTTTGATATGGCTAGTACGGCGAGAACTACTTGTATAGTGACCGTAATTTTTCTATTTTTTTTCTTATACATACCCTTATTTATTATTACAATATTTAGTTTATTTATCTGTATATTCCTATTATTATTATTATTATTTTTATATTCGTTCGTTTATTCGTGCTTTTTTGGTGGTACTATAGGGAACATTTCTGCGTTTTTTTCTTTTAAGTTTGAATGTTTTATTGCATTGTGTGTCTTACTATCTTTGTCTCTACGATTTCTTTGGTACATTTCTCTTCTCTTCTGCTTTATAATATTTCACTCAGTGTCTTTCTGTGCTGCAGTAATGTCGTTGATGATCTTTTCCTTAAGTTTCTCTCTTTGAACATTCAACACATTCTTGCTCTTTTCTGACTTGTAATTCGCAAAATTTGCAGTTGTAAAATTTCACTAGCCATGACAGTCTAATTGTATACAATATGAAAGACCGTTTGTATATTTAAAACGTAGAAAGTATCGGAGCGAATTACTCCACTTGCCCGTGAACAAGTCCCCTAACCTGTCCCAACCTGAACCGACCATCCGCAAAAATACAAGATCTTTCTTCGACTTGGAGCAAAGACACCGAACTCGATACTCGTTAAAACTCGTACTCGGCTCTAGTATCTTTCTCTCTTTGGATTCCTGTCGTCATTTGCATAATCAGGTTTCCCTTTCTCGATATCGACACCCGACACAGTTTCAAAACACCGCGAACGTTTCTTTGCATCTGTTTGCCCGTAGAAACCTGTAATCCTACGACGCAGGAATCATAAGGTAGTCTCGTTCTGCGGTCAGGATTTGCGGTTGCCGCGCGTCGAACCCGCTCTCTTCGCTTTTGTCCCGTGTATTTTTCACTCGACCAACCCCTGCAACAACCGATGCTCTCGAGTTACGTGGCCTGCCGTGCTTTATCTCAACAGTGGCGTCTTCTATCTCAACTTCTACATAGCATAATAGAGAGCTGAACAGACGATTAGTCGAACGAATACCTGATTTACTATTTTTCATCGACTGTTTCTGACGGAATACAATCGCGAAGACACGACTACGGAAAGTTTTGGCGCGCTTTCGTCCTTATTTTTCAATGTAGCTTTTCTATTTCCATAGTATTAAATTTTCTTACACGAGGATGCCATCGGGTGTACAGACGAATAATCCAAGTTTGTTAGCGAAACACAAAGTGTTTATTTGAAGGGAAAATACTGCAAGTTCTTCGGTCAAAGTATTCGTCGTTGCTGTCTGTAACTTTTATTAGTCGAACGATCAACTCCATCGCGGAATAACGTTGCGTCTCTAGACAAGTTGCGATCGTCAGGGACTCGACGAAGGAGGACGATCCGTGAAATTGCTGCGCGCCAACGCCAAGCCGTACGCTGCTTCTATGACAAAAGACACGAGCTTGTAACGAGTCTTGGACGTCCTGTGGCAAGCAGCTGATTCCTTAGAGACATTAATCCTTTTGATTGCCACCTGTTCCGATCGATGTAACGCGCTTCACCTGTTATCCGCTTCCAGTTAGTGCACATGATAGAAAAATGAGCGAATCTTGTGCAAGCATTTCGCCGTGATGGAATTCCGATTGAAATTCCAATTTAGAATTCGAAATTCTACGCGAAGAAAATTATATTGTATCGGTGAGTTATGGAAAATTTGAGATAAGGCCTCTTCGTCAACATTACTCACGATTAGTAAACAAGAAAATATTCCAAAGCATAAAAATATCTTCTTTGAAGCTACAAAATTAACTCCTTGAATATTCTATTGTCTAGTTACTTCACGCATATTGACTTAATCTTGTGATAATATTTACAATTCTGTACAAATATAATTTATGATTAGTATACACAATTGGTATTTGTCATCGTATGGCGGGTAACTTAAATGAAAATACGAATCAATTTTTCAAGTAGATTTTAAATGCTTCTAATGAAAACCTGGCGCTTTTAATTCAACTTGGAAAATTAATATTTATCTAAAATTAATATTTATTTATTCTGCTCTATAACACATGCTCTATAAACAGAGAATTATACAGAATTTCTGATTCTAATTCTAATGTTCACGTCTGTAAATCTTTCCATCTTAACATTGACGTTTCTTCGAAAAGTTTCATTATTAAATTTTATTATTTTATGTAAAGATATAACTGAAGATGAAGATGAACTTGATATTACGATGACGTAATTTTGAAACTTACGAAATCGTCAGATGTGGAGACATTTTTAAGTGTGATAATACCTGTTGTTTTTAAACGAGACTTAGCTGCCATTAAATGCAGCATACCATAGCAATGTTGCTGCATTATGGAACATTGTACAACCGGCAACGTTATGGCTTCTACCTTTACAGCAGACTATTATTATTACCCTAGAGTTTATGGTTACGGCTTCGTGCGGTATTTTCCATGGCAGATTATCCTGCTGAGTGTAACCACACGTTACACCTATCATATTTCTAATATTCGTTTTATTTTGTAGAATACACTATAATTCGGTTTATGCTACATTAATATTAGAATAATTTAGGCGGAGTTTCTTTTATTGCAATTTCGAATCCTTCGGTCAATTAATAATTGACTTATTAGGATGTAGAATTTTGCTTGTTTGTGAGAGAAGAAAATTATGGTCGATTGTGATTGATTATATTTATTTATTGTAATTCTAATAAGCAGAAATAAGGATTAATAACCGCTACAAATAAATTATTATTTATATTATTATTAATTAATGATATTATTAATATCGATATTATATTATATTATTAATGATATTATAAATTGATATTATTATTAATTAAATTGGTGGCGATATCATAATAGCAAATTATGCTAGTATAATATATAGTGTAAGCACACTTAATAGTAACTCTTAAAAGTAATAATTGAAAGTAATAAAATATGAATACACGCTGTATCACTTATGAAATGTGTAATTCTCTACAATTAGAACGTGACAGAAAGAGATTATAATATATTACCATATTATTTGCTTGTAGAAAAGATTATAATTTGTCACAATACTATCCTATGGCGATGAAGAATTTAGAAACTAGTGATTTTCAGAAATACATAGATTAATATCATTATGGTGTACCGATAAGCTACAATCATTAATTTTGGCACAGTCTTAACGATTTCAACTAAATTGAGTATTTTTGTAAACGTTTAGAACAAAATTTTCCACTCTTTTAACGCGATTGAAATCTTTTATATAAATAAGATAAAAAACTACTTTTGTATATAATAAACTACGATAGTTCGAAGAGAGGCAAATAGAAGAACAAAAATCGATGAACAAAGCTACGCGATCGTCTGCTCGCACGTTTTTGAAGAAGCAAAGAAGTAAATAAGTAACGTGAAAATTAAATAAACTAGCAGAGATAAAACATCGTCATACGGTAGCTTTGTATTGACGGATTTGCATTCTAAAATGATTATCATCGGTGAATCATCCGCTTAGAGTTCATCTACCGGTTCGTAATGTCGAAGAAACTTCGATTCTCGTTAGTTTAGACGAACCTGGTAATGAGCGAACATGGCTCAGGCTGAACGCATTTGCAGTAGCGTTTTAAGTAGAACATTAATCAAAAGCAATGTGGTCGTCAGAAAGAAGAACGGAAAGACTGTATTATTTCTGAATATTAATCCAAAGTATTTGAGATGGTGCATGGTTAGTGCTTTAATTATCTTTAACTATTTCTTTCTTCTTCTTTTTTTCTTTCTTTTTATTTATCGTGTGATTCGATGTTTGATAAATGAACGTATGATTATTATTGTGCTCGTTTGTTAGTGACTAGAGTTAGTTAATAATATTGTGCAGAGGAAGCAACGACGAATGTAAATTAAGAAGAGAAAACAACATCGTAAATCAGACTCGGTAATATTTGTATTGGGAGTTTTTGGATCGTTTTATTATGCTTCTGTTACGTGCTTTACTTGCTACTTGTCGCTTTCTTCTTTGCTCGTAGCTCGATAAGATAAGTAAAGTTGCGAGAAAACGTAGAGACGCAACATCGTTGCATAAAATCATGAAAGGTAACATCTTTACGAATTATACTCGATATTAAGATAAATTAACGCGTATTTAACGTTCTATCACGACGTACAAGTAAAGTTGAAATTACAATTCAAATGCAAACTTGAAAGTTACATTCATCATGTGTATGCGATTTAAAATTTCACCGATTGTTTAAAAGATTCTGTGATATTCGTAAGGATCAGCTTAATTTCGAATTGAGCTAAAATACTGCAGTGAATTGCAATCTTTTTTTTTTTTTTCTTTTCCAATTAAACGAATACAAGGCAATTCTACAAGCTTGGCTTCGTATGTTTTGGAATGCTAATTTTGCTACACGAGTACGCATAATGATTAGTGTGTAATTGTGTCAAATAGCGAAGAAAATAGTTGCATAACGAAGATAAGAGAAAGAGAAAAGTAATAAAAATGGTATTATTCGTTTAAGAATATCAGACAGAGAATAATGAGTGTTTGAGATAAGTACAATAATAAGCCTTTATTTATAACTCGACCTGGATAATTTTTTAAATCACTAAACAACGTTGCCAGTTAGCAGACAACTAAATGAGCAGCACTTATAGAATTTTACGCAACAAAGATGTTATTCGAATAACTGATAACAAATAAGGTATAAGATAACGTAGTCGGTCTAGAAATTCTTTATGTCATTAAAAAATCGAAAAGTCGTTGCGACGACGATGTAATAATAATAGAAAGAAATTTTGCAGTTCTTTCTTGTAATAAATTTTCCAAAAATGGAACGTGTTTCGAATAATCATAGAAGAAGATCCTATCTTACCCAAACAACGTTACCATTTTATAATTTAAGTTCTACATTGATACGAATGATATTAATAATGATTAACAGGCCTGGTGTTGACAATATCGATAATAGTTGAAACATAGTAATAAAAATTAAACAGCAAGAAATCGTTTATAAACGATAGATCGTCGAAGAATTGGCGATTAATGGCAATAAAATTTTGCTTTCTGTTTGCACAGTCGTCACAGAACAATGCGCCGAATGCCGGATTAGGCGATAAACGAGAACATTTGTATAAAATCCTGGTAATTGGCGAGCTGGGCGCTGGAAAGACGTCCATTATCAAGAGATACGTTCATCAATTCTTCTCGCAACATTATCGCGCGACGATTGGCGTTGACTTCGCACTGAAAGTGTTGAACTGGGACCCGCACACGATCATAAGGCTGCAGTTATGGGATATCGCAGGTTAGTCTTCTCCTTCTTTCTTTCTTTTTTCTTTATTTAGTTCCTTTAACCTTCTTCCCTTTTTCTTGTCCGTTTCTTTTGTGAATTGTTAATTCTTACGTCTTTTTATTCTTCCTTTTATTTTCTTTATCTCTGTACTCTTCGTGTCGTATGAATTATTTCTTTAAAGCTTCAAAGTCCATGACTGGACAATGATGAACGAATTTATTTTGCATGATTATTGTTATGGAGAAAGAATAAATTAGAATTCGAGTCGTTTATCAGGTATATCTTGTGATATTAAAAAAAGCAATTGTTTAGCGAAATTTTACGTCGAATAATCTTATATTATTATATTAACGAAATTTAGTTTCTTTCATAAAATCCTATATCATTTTAGAAAGCAACAGAATACTTCGTTAACAGGGAAAATGTGTGCAAAGTGATTTCCACGTTGTAGACGTCAAATATATTTATTATTTAATCGATGTATGATGTATAATTGATGAAATTATACGCCATTGAATTAAAATACGTGTACATATACCTAATCGTAAAATATAATACAACAATCAAATTATTTATGTATATTTATGACGTGTACAGTCGTTTAACTCAGATTGCTCGTAGAAGAATAATTCGTAAAATGAGATACTAGTAGAAATAAACTTGGCGTCACTGAGCACACCGCCTATGCAGAAGTTTCGTCGAAGTCTCTTTTTCCTAATAGAAACAAACGCAGAAAACGTTTGTCGATATGAACGACATCATGTTGCAACATATTAAACAAATTCATTCCAATATAAACACTTGACTAAACTTTAACATTATACAACGACACTAAGCAAGTCTACCTTTCTGTTTATTACTGACCAGGTCAACAGTAATTGGTCATTGTTGTTATTAGCGTTGTAAAACTAATTGTTGAATCAGTGTAACAACAATAATCAAGCCTACCTTCCTGTTTGCTACTGTCCAAATCAAGAAATTGTTATATTAGTGTTGTATACCTAATGGTTGAATTAATGTTGTATAACTAATTGTTGAATCAGTGTTGTATAACCAATTGTTGAACTAGTGTGGTACAACTAATCCTCGAATTAGTATTGTATACCTAATGGATGAATTAATGTTGTATAACTAATTATTGAACCAGTATCGTATAAGTAATTGTTGAATCAGTGTCGCATAACTAATCCTCGAATTAGTATTGTATATCTAATGGTTGAATTAATGTTGTATAACTAATTGTTGAATCAGTGTTGTATAACAAATTGTTGAACTAGTGTTGTACAACAACCAATAATTACAGCAACCAATTAATTGTTTACTACTGTCCAGGTCAAGAGATTGTTGTATTAATGTTGTATAACTAATTGTTGAATCAGTGTTGTACAACTAATCCTCGAATTAGTATTGTTGTATACCTAATCGTTGTATTAATGTTGTATAACTAATTATTGAACCAGTATGGTATAAGTAATTGTTGAATCAGTATCGCATAACTAATCCTCGAATTGGTATAGTATACCTAATGGTTGAATTAATGTTGTATAACTAATTATTGAATCAGTGTTGTACAACCTATTCTTGAATTAGCGTTGTATAACAACCGATAATTACGTCCACCTTGTGTTTACTATTGTTCAGGTCAAGAGAGGTTTGGCAACATGACGAGAGTGTATTACAAAGAAGCAGTAGGCGCGTTTATAGTATTCGACGTGACGAGAAGCGCGACCTTAGACGCAGTTGTGAAATGGAAACAAGATTTGGACTCGAAAGTGCAACTTCCTGACGGTTCACAGATACCTTGCGTCCTTCTTGCGAACAAATGTGACCAACAGAAGGAGGGTCTAGTGAATTCACCAGCGAAAATGGACGAATACTGTAAAGAGAAGAATTTCGCCGGATGGTTCGAGACTTCGGCCAAGGAGAATATTAATATCGAAGAGGCTGCACGATTTCTTGTCAATAAAGTGAGTAAAAATGATTGATAGATTCTGTATCTATCTATTAATGAGATTACAAGGCTAACTTTTTGTCATTTTTTGTAGCTAATGCTTAATTGAAGAAAATTGTTTTATTATCTAGATTAAGCCAGGATTTTGACGATTCATTAGAAAAATCATTGGTTAATTGATTATTTAGTTGTTAATGGAGTTAAAAAGATAGTCGTTTTATACGATTATAATTATTTTTTGAAATGAACAAATTTCGAAGAGTCGTCGCAAAGAAACTGACACGACCTTTCATTGTGTATTAATAGATCGAACAAAAATTAGTAATTTTTTATTAGACCTTTATCGTCGATTATTTATGTAATATTCTTTTCATACGTTTCACCACTAATTTCTCGCGATATTTTTACGAAGGTAGGCAATTTCTCATTAATAAAAATCAAGTCAAATTTATTAATGATTGTTTGTGAAATCACTCGAAAGCTCAAGGAAAATTTTCATTGCAAAATGAAACTATAAGAATTTCGTCGTTCGAAGAGTATCGTTTTATTATAATACGATGAATAAAACGTAATAATGAAATTAAGTAAACGAGTGTAGCTCTTAAACATGAGAAAGAAAATACTCTACTCGATATTTTCTGCCGTTGTTTTCCTTCATCTAACCGCGGAATTCAATTGACGAAGATACGTCGCCACCGCCACGAGTTATTTATAGAATATCATATTGCCCTCCTCATTAACATACATGCAAGCTCGATGGATTTATCAATGACGCATTTTCGCGTCCGATGATCGTCTTACGGTGCATATTTAATTGTTGTTTGTTGACTGAAATTAATTCAAAGCCGTGACAGCGTTTGCCTGACCGACAAGCTCTTCACGTCAAACAATTTATATTTTACCTGCTACCTACACGCATCTCTCTTTTGAAAGAAAATAGACATTCTTCTTCCACATCGTTCAACTTCGCAAAACAAAAAGTAAAGAGAATTGTCGAAATTTATATACAAAACATAAGCATCGATCGACACAAGTGGTTTGCCAGTAAAATTTTAAAAATTTCAAAAAGTAGACTCATAAATCACTTTGGTCTGCGAATGGCTCGTATCAAAATGGTACGAAAAGGGGAAGACAAAGAGCCAAAAATACGTTAAACAAATGTCAAAGAACATAATTATAAATCACTTTGATTCGTAGATGACTGAAATAATAATAGTGGGTGCGATACATGAGAGACAATGATTTGAAAAGACGTAGAAAAGAATGTGAAAAAATGGCCTCTGCGAATGGCTCGTATAAAAGTGGTACGAAACGATGGAAACGATAAGCTCAGAATTCGTAGGGATAATCTGTTATTCAACTTCGTTAACAAACCTGTTTGTTTTCTTCTTGCAGATACTTCAGAACGACCAGATGATGAAAGGTAATGGCTCCCAGGATCAGACAGATGGCGAGCGGTTCGCATTGAATCAAACGCCAACGAGTTCAAAGAAATCCTGTTCCTGCTGACGAATCGGTAACCAACCGATAGCAGAATCATCCGGTCCGTTATCGTGGTCCTGCCATCACCGTTTAACCATCGGTGCCATGACACGAGAGTGCAGTTCTGCTTGCTCCGCGTCGACCATCACCGTCGTCGCTGGATCTCGTCTCGATCGTGTAACCAATTTTCTCCCTGAGAAACGAACCATAATAACGATCATTCCATCGATCAAAGTCATCTTTTGTAAGATTTCGATGCTTCCTCGTACATCGTCGATGGTTACTGATTGAAAATTTATGAAAATCGAGCATAATTCTTCCATTTGATCTTTGTAAATATGCATACATATATATATATACAATGACGGACGAAAGAAAGTTTAAACGATACTGTTTTATTATGACTTTATTCGAGTTTTAGAAAGCGGAATTCTATTTTACGAGTACGATGAATAGAGGTGATATATATATTCGAAGAATGTGATTGTTACCAAGATGGTGAAAAGCATCCAGTACGAAGTTACCAATACTCGTATCTTATGGACTGAGGGTTTTTATACATTTATAGGAAATTTATAGGAAGGTGCAAAATTGCACGGAGTGCACATAATATGATCCACGCTATAGTGCTTCGCATAACACTTGTTAGATAAAACAATTTTCCATCGAGATTCCACTGTTTTAATTATATCCTCAACAATATCAATTTGTATAAAAATCTCCAGTCTAAGCGTATGCAAGTCGCAATTTTAAACTTTCTTTTGATCACAACTGTACGTGATTCACATTTGTCGGAGGTTCGACTGGGTTTGTCGAAGAAGGTGAAACTTGGAATGCTGAATGAGCGTGGAGAAAGTAGAGTTTTTAAAATATTAGAATTCTTAGACGTAGTCAGGCTGACCAATTCTTCGTCAAAATGTTAAGAATTCACAATGATTTTATAGATTTTGTTTTGTAGTTGTCAGAGGATTTGAACGATTCTTTTTATAATGTATATGAATTTATTCTGCTTCCTTGCGTGTCTTCCTATGCTTCTCATTTTAATTCCCTTGAAATTGAAGACAAGTTAAGAGTAGATAATCGAGAATGTTATTTATAAGACAAATAGTAAGTAAAATCGATGATGATATCGCTATGGATTGATTACTATCACAATTATTGCCATTATACACTAGGTTTCTAGAAAACCTGATGAAAAATTGGCAAATTAAACATTTAAGATATACCTAACATCTTCCCATGAGTTCTATACTAAATAGCCAACCACTAAAGAACCAAATTTTAGAATTCAATGAATTCCATCATCTGCTTTTAAACAATTTTAACATTATCGTCCTTCGTGTCTTTACTCACAACGTTTTCTGTATGTTTTCCAAGTATTCATTGTTCAATTCCAATCATTTTATAGTCCACTTATATCGCTCCTTATTTTTGTAAAAAGAAAATTTGGAATGTTTCAACTTTTAAGCGAATGTGACTCGTCTCGGCATTCTGAGCTCACCATTCTTCTAAATCTTTATAATTATGGCTTCCATCAGAAAGAAACGAAAGAACGATAAGAAGATTGTGAACGGATGACGATTGTAAGCTCGACAGAAGATAGAAGAATTTTTATTAATAAGTCGAACGTTTTAGCGGGGATCGTTGATCGAAAGTCAGCACCGCTTACAGGACGTTTCTGTTAACGCGAGACTACGACGAATAATCGATGTATCCGTCACTGAAAGAGCCTGTGAATACGCTCCTACTCGAACTTTGCGACTCTTACCATTCCAAAAGATCGTTTTCACAACCTTAATTCTATATTTCGTTATTGCTGTACAGTATTGAATGCGAAAGTTTTAGAAACACGAATAAGGACAGCTATAATAAATAATTTCGACATAATGGATAAATACCTGAGAGGTGGATTAACGAATACTTGAAATGTACAATTCGACTGTAACGTAATTTGAATTTGTTAGGTATCTAATTTGGATATTTGTAAAATTTAGACTTATTAGGTATTTCATTTTTAGATATTTTTCTAATAAATCTGATTTTTATTCATTTTTATTCAACAACTATTCCTCTGTAATTTTTATATTCGTAATTCGTTTTCTGTTTCCACCTCTTGGTTTTAGAAGACTATGCTAACGTAAGCCTAACGAAATAAATCACTCTCACGTTCCAGCGATTTTTATATCAATTCTAAATCTTAAGTTTTACCTGTTTTCTCTTTATTGTCATAATTTTGTTTGTTTGTTTTTTATTAAGAAAAAATAACATAGTGACAATTCACGTCGACAATTAACAGCGTTCACGAATTAAACAACGAATAAACAACCTGTCGATCGTTAGATGTAAAATTAAGAATTAAGAAAACAAATTTACTTATAGTTTCCTGTTTTTTTTTAATTAACGAGTGACGACGACACTGACTTTTATGGACACTGGCTGCGACTTATTCTAATCGAACTAAAAAGGTAGCTAAACTATGTTAACCGACTATCGATCACTTACTATAATAAGTCTAGTTTATGTATATTACCGCTCAAAAGTATCTGGACATTTATTTATGTACTCTTGATAGATTGCGACTTAATCGTAAGATGAAGAAGAAACTTACATTGGTTTAATTCTTTATTGTAATCGCTGTGTATGATATTATAAAACGTTACAATGAAGTTAGATTCCAAAAGCAGAATATTCTGCGACAAATTTATTTGTAGATATTAATCTTTGTGAAATATTCCATCATTTTGAAAATTCTTTATTTCATTTACAAGCTAGAAGTCAAATAAACAAAGTCTTAAATTAATAGAATATGAAAATAAGATATCATGGAGAATCAAAGATACAATATATATAATATAAACATTAGAAACACCAAAGTTTCTATTTGTTTTTGTTTTTAAACGTAAGCGATTAATTATTTACAGAAGCTTGCTATTATTTCAATATTTGCAATATTTACAAAGAACTGTACTCATCAGTAAAATTAGTAATAATTTTCATCGGTTTTTACTAGTATACGTACCATTAGCAAGCTTTTAAATGAATCATTTCGATTTACCTAATCTCCATTGATTCACAATTCCATTAAATTCATAAATATTTCATTATTTTCCATTGATCTACGTTTCATTATTTGTGTGTCCATTTATCAAGCAAAAACTGATGTACTAAATCTAAGTATCCAGATACTAATGAATGGGTAGTATGATCATTATTGATCGTTCTTCAACGAATTTTGGTCCGTCGATGAAAACTAAAACTGTGTTCCACGTTGAAAGCCTGACTGCTTGGAAAACGTTTCATTTTCTATATAATAACGTCGACCGAAGTAGAGTTTTTTATACGAGTAATTATTAATGTCCACGAAATATGTATTTAACAGAGGAAATGTCGTGAGTTTCTGCGTTTTTCTATGGAAAAATGATGTGGTACCACGCGTTTTCCTGTCTCTTTTATCGTTTCTCCTTTTTTATTAAGATGAAAATACTTTGTTCATACGTATTATATATTATATACAGATTGTATTTATATGTATAAGAAGCATGTTATATATACATATAATTTATAGTAAAGTGATTGAGATTCAATATAATGGCCTGTTGCAAAGCATTTTATTTTTCCTTCATTTCTGTCACGTATTTTTAGACAAATACCATTCTTGGTTTACTAATTCACACGAAAAGGAAAAAGAAAAAAGGAGAAGAAATATTTTAACAGAAAAATATAAATCCACATATCCTTTCTTCAATGTATCTCCAGGTAATTAAATTCAATTTGTAGACAGATAACTGGATACAATGCAAATAGCTTAATAATTTCATTCTTGTCCCACTCGAGTTGTTCAACTATGCATTAGACAATGAATATTACGTAGTGCAGGACACAGGTGTCCTTAGACGATCCTACTATCATGACGTTACGTAGAATGTACTCTCACTTTCTGCGATGCTAACGCGCCTATTAAGTTGTCCACTACTGCAATTAGCCGGTATCCAATCACTTCGCAGTCCTCGAATTTATATAATCTTCGTTAAATCAGCATCTTCTTACGTTTCTTCTTCATAAAAATTCGTTTGCAAAATTTATGTCACTCGTGTATAAATTAATTTCCATCATCAGGATATAAAATCGATATAAATTATGCAAATTGGTATCTTGTTCTTACTACGAACAGACGCATTAATTCCATCGTCAGTGAGACTACAAATCCTTGTACCATCAAATCTGATAGATGACAAATAACAAAAAGAATTCTTGTATCGTTTCTCAGAAAATTCATCGTAAGAAATTTTATAAGAAAAGATTCAAGTTTGTTCAGGATTGATTGCCACCAGAGAACAATTCTTCATGATGAAACTCTTCTGCTCCTTGGTCATTCATTCGCGATTTCATAGTCATCGTACCGTGCGTTGTTGAGTAAATGGTACTAGCGAGCTGGCGTTCTTTTTTAAATGTTCATTGCCCGAGTGCTTTTTAATTTGATGCGTCCTAGACTTTGTTTTTCGAAAATTAAGTAGAATATTCTTAAAACGGCGTAAAAAAGATCAGATTATTACGTAAAGAACGCAGTAACTTGAAATGAAATAATTTATTGCCATTGTATTTTGCCCGAAAATTTTCTTCCATTTTCCAAACAGACAGTGGATCTGTTTAATAATTTTGTAATACCTCTTTCCTATTTCAAACTCGTGCTATTTTTCATTTTATATTTTAATGTTTTATTATTCCATTATTTAATTAGTATTCTGTACATGTTCCATTTTCTATTTTACTCTTTAGCGGTTTATTATTTATTTAGTATTCTGTTCTCTATTCTAATTTGTCGTTTATAGAACACTGTGAAATTAAATTTGGAAGAATCTACTTGTTTAAATAGTATTTAAATTACGTTATTTAAATATTGAAAATTGTTAGAATTACCACATTATATCGTGATATTATTATATATAAATTCATAAAACACAGGCAATCGTTAACTATGACTAATTTTCGTTTCTTTGTTTTCTATTTACTGGAATCTCCACCAAACTCCTTATCACTGTCACACACTGAAACTTTTATTACCAATGGAAAATCCTGACAGTAGCAACAGAACAGCAGAAAAAGAAGCGTAAAATAAAGAGACACATTGTATGTATTGCAGTCTGAAATTTAATCTCTTAATTAGTTTGCCTTCTACCTCCTACGTATGCGAAGATATCATTATTCTGAATTTATTGAAGAGATATTTTCGTCATGGAACAGGTTAGATAACGATGATAAGCGTGACGAAGAAGCGAACCAGTTCATGAAATTGATTACAGTTGTTACGTGTCTTCGTGGTATACAGATTTCCCGCGACCTATCCAACCTGATAATGTTAGAAGAATTGAAAAATGTGGCAGATACAATTGTTTGGGATAATTTGACAGTGAGCGTCCCTCAAGAAAGAGATTTCTTGAAGATTGTATGGAAAAAGTTTCGAAGAAGACCCTACGTAGAAAATTTGTCCATCTTAAAAGGAGGTGATATTGAAAGAAAATGTTCCATTTGTTCATTATTTTCCTGTTCATAAAAATTTCTATTTCTTTAATTGATTTGAGGATTATTTAAGGAATTTTCTTTATCAAATGTGAAGTAACAGAAATCTGTGTGGATTATAGTGTCTGGGTATGCTGTGACAGGGAATCTGATTGCTATAATGGGACCAAGGTATACAAAAGTTACTATAAAAATAAATATAGGAAGAACAAAGTACTCGATGTAATGAAATTTAGAACGTCTTCAAAATATTAAATTGGTTTATCTTCATAACAGAAGAAATTGTACAATTACGAATTAAATGACCAGCACGAACCACTGACGTCGTAGAATGCCAAACCTAAAAATGACCACAACGATCATTCTTTTCCAGTGGCGCTGGAAAAACAACGCTTTTAGCGGCTCTAGCTGGGAAAATTGAACCGACGGCTGGATCGGTGTCAATAAATGGGCAAATCGTTTCACAAATGATCATGTCGAAAATATCCAGTTACCTGCCCCAATTCAATGCTCTGCCAACGTGTCTCACCGTGGAAGAATATTTACTGTTCTCGGTGATTAATTGCTTTACTTTGATAATTAATGATACTCGACTAAAATTACGAGAAATAAATAAATATTAGTTTGTATTATATAATTAATATTGTAGATAAATATATTGCGAATTTAATTATTACATAGTCTATATTGTCATTTATTATATATTAAATTGCAAATAATATTCAGCATTTAATAATAAATGAATAAATATTAATTTTCATCATCTTACTTAAATACGCTCATCGTTATTTATATTGAAGATAATTCACGATAAATCAGTTGGTTTGTTCAGTACGCGTTGAAGATGAACGTCAACAGTGTACAAAGGAAACTTTTGTCGATGAAATTGTCGACGGAGATGGGCCTGATCGATTGTAAAGACGTGTTGATATCCAATTTGTCTGGTGGACAGAGGAAACGACTTTCCTTGGCTGGCGAATTGATTACCAGCCCAAAGATACTTTTCCTCGACGAGCCGACTACTGGTAAGAGAAAGTTACAGGAGATATCGATTTGAGGGTTCCTGGAATAGAGTAGCGTTATGGATGATTATGATATTTTCTAATGATTGAATATTATTGGAATATAATTGGAAATTTTTAATTCTTCATTATCAATGGTAAATTTTTTTATTTTTCTTCTTTTTTCTTTTTGTTAGTATATTTGGAACGTGGAATTTTAGTGTTTTATTTAACGTGGATTTAAAACTGCTTTCTCCTATTTTTCTACTTTTCTACGTTTTATTTCTTTCTCTTTTTTAATTTTGGATTTCTCCTCGTATTAATTTTCAATGTTTTAATGTAAAAGCTTTAATGAAAATTTCCGTAATTATACGTAATAATTAAATCCTAGGTTTGGACATATTCTCTGCGAAACAAGTGGTAGAGGCATTGACGACTATAAGTCACGAATCTATAGTCTTTTGTACTATTCATCAACCAGGAATGGACGTATACAATCTTTTTTCTCACGTGTTATTGCTGTCTGATGGGAAAACAGGTTACTTTGGGACTTTGGAAAACGCTACACAGTTTTTCCTCAGGTAGCTAATTAACGTCTGATAACTTTTATAATTTACAGAAATTATACCGTCGAAAAATTAATACCAACAATCTTTGAAGACAAAAGATAAATCTTCTTCCTCTAACTACAGGAATAATTAAATAAACACTATTAAAGTCAAAGCTACTTCAAATAACTAATTAATTAAACGAAGATGTTCACTTCTGATTAAAATCACTTGAAACATTATTAAATTCTGCTTCCAATAAAATCAAATAACGTTTAAATGAAACTGCATAATAAAAAAGAAAAAGAAATGTCTGATATATTGTATGAAATTTCGAGTAAAATTTGACTGAAGGCTTAATAAAATTCTAAATGCCAAAGAAATACAGTCTAAGCTACGAATACTTGAAATAAATAATTAAATTGAAAATACCGATTCTAATTGAAATTTCCAGAAACATTGTTAGCTTCTAATTTCAATAAAATCAAATAAAGCTCAAATAATGATACATAAAATTTAATAAAAATTTCTCTGAAATATTATATGAAAAATCGATTAAAATTCGTCTGAAATAATACAATTCTAAATGTGGAACAAACACAGTTTAGGTTACGAATGCCCAGTTGGTTTCGACGAGTCCGAGTATTACGTAAAACTCTTATCTCGACGAAAAACCGAAATGTCCACGACAAATCCGAATCGCGAGGACACTGAAGCCGGAGAACTTATCGATAAGATATGTCGGGCATTCTCGCGATCTCCTCTCTCGAGGATTCCCAAAATCACCAACAGCAAAGACCTGGAGATCGAACCGCAGAGGTAATAAAAAATATTTTCAAAAGGAAAACAGAAAAAAAGGAGAAAGATGGTTTATTGAAATGTACGAGGAGATCCTTCCTTCTGTTCCAATAGAAATAATTTTTAGAAAACCTGGATGCGCGATACAGTTTACTTGGTTGACGTGGAGGATATGGGTTCAAAGTCGCAGGAAGATCTTTCAAGGATGGGTTTCGTGGCTTTCTTATTTCGTGAGTTATTTCAATCGATTTGAACATTAGTAAACATTAACTTAAGTTTTGAACGAAAGGGAACTAATAGAAAATTTGGGGTAAAAATCATTCGTTGATAAGAATTTTTGTGAAGCGCGTACATTAACGAAAGAAATCTAGAAATTGAGAAAATTTGGAAAGTTTGCAAGATATTGTGAAACTGTCTGTACAAAGAAGATATTCATTTATGCCACGAATTTATCCTTTGTTAGTGCTGTAGTACAATTTTAGGGGATGAAATGTCTCAAGAGTTCTAGATAAGAAATTAATGTGTTTACTTTTGTTCGTTATTCTGAATAAGTAACAATTGATAATGACGAATGCTCATCAAATTCTATCGAGTTTTACGAAAAAAGGAAAATTATTGTAATTGAAATTAATCGCAGCTCTCCATGGCGGCGGTGGCCACTTTTTACACGGGGATTAATTCGCACACGCAGGTGGGTGTGCAGAACGCGAGAGGCGCGTTGTACATGATGAGCTCCGAAATTTCGTTCACGGTCGCCTATTCCGTGATTTACGAATTTCCTAGCCAGCTTTTGATTTATCTTCGCGAGGAGGGCGTTTATGGCAGCGGCCCCTATTACGTCGCCACGTTCTGCGGTCTGGTAACAGTATGATTTTGCTTTCAACTTTTCTAACCAGATCTAAGTTCGCATAACGTTAAAACAACTAACTTTTAACGTACCTTAAAATGTTTCTGATCGCGAACGTCAAGATTTTGAGAATTTTTATTTGCTCGCGTATATCAAGCTTTAAACCAGTATCCTACCTTTGATACAAATTATTTTCCTTCGTCCTGGTACGTTTTTGTGATTCGAAGAAATATAGTCAATTTTTTATAATGGTAAACGTGGAACATTGTTATATGAAAACTGACATCCTACTGTCTTATAATAGTCATAATTAGATTGCGTATTTTCGTACATTTGTGAGAAATTTTAAGATGCAAAAATGCACGTAATATGCTAAGAATAATACTCTTTAAAATATTTGATATTTGAAAGAAGCTTCTATCCAAGTTCCACTGTTCCCATTATATTCGTACAAATGTAAATTTTATAGAGTTATGAAGTTGTTATGAGAAGAACAAATATGGAATGTCGCAGAATCAATTCAGTCAGTGTCAGCATTTTAAAATTCAATTTAGCTAAAACTACCAGCACTTAACTTTCTTCTCCAAAAAATGGAAATTGCTTCTGTTCTATTATCAATTAAAAACACTTTAAAATTGAGTCCCTAACAAAGAAAAAAATATTTTTCAGATACCAAAAGCAGTCCTGAAGGCCATACTCTTCACAACAGTTATATACTTCATCCTGATCGCTCAAATCGATTTGTCCAATTTTTTATTTTATTGCTTGACCACATCAGTGGCTGCGATTTGTAGTATAGCGTACGGTCTAGTGTTTTCCATTTGGATCGAGAATGTCGATGTTATTACGTCAATCATGGTACCAATAGATATGCTCTTCTTATTAACTGCTGGGATGTTCTACAATCTCAGGTATTAAATAAATGTTTTAAACAAATAAAAATTATAGCTTTGCCGTTAAAAGCTTCGTAAACGACACTGAAACAATATTTGGTATTTATTTTTTGGAAATTATTTAATTAGATAGCTATAACTTTAGTTAATCGGGGTATATAGTATTTAAAGTCCAAAAAATTGAAATTTACGCTTGTAATGCTCAAACTTTGATTGAAACGAAGAAAATACCGCTCAATTTTTATTAGCGTGACAATGAAAATTAAACGGAATAAGAAGCACAATAGAAAATATGAAAAGAAATGAGAAGACATAGAAAATAAAGGAATTTCTTGAAATTAATGGCTGGTATGCTTAAAATTAAATGAAACGAGAGAAATATCATTCAGACATTGTCAATATTGCCTTTAAGAATTAACAAAAATAGAAGACACAATATATTGAGAATAAACTGGCACAGAAGTGAAAGAAAATAAAGAAACATATAAACTTCTTAAACGAAAATACACTTTTTTAAATTTTAAGAATATAATGGCTCAAAATTAAATAGAATAAAGAGAGAACGACACTTAAATTTTGTACATAAGATTTATATCTTTTATTTAGCTTTCATATTTAAAGCATATTGGAGAAACGTTATTCAAAAATCTAAAATCTACTCGAGTGCAATGTTCGAATTTAACTAGACCATAAAAATTGTAGAAGCAGATCGGAAATGAGCTGTATTTTCCTCACGGGTCAACAGGCTATAAAAGTAATGCGTCTTTGACGGTTTCAGGTCGCTGCCCAAGTATCTGACGTGTTTTAAATATTTCTCGATATTCTTTTACCTGAACGAAGCCCTTTCCATAATTTACTGGTCACGCATAGAGGACATTGGTGAGCACAATGATTTCTTAAATAGATTGCACCAACTTCTGGCGATTTCTCGAGTATCCGTCGAACAATCATTCGCAAACGTAGAAGATCAGTTTTGGAAATTTTCTTGGAAGGACGTATCTGAAGCTAGAGATATCAATCTGATGAAAATTTAATTCAGTTTTTCACATGGTTCAGTAAAAACCTTAATCTAATTCTAATATCAGTTCTACTTTTTTTCTGTCTTCTTTTTACATTTTGGTTGAATATAAATTTTAGTTTCACCAAAATAAAAGTATTTAATCGTGAAATTAATGGATTTTAGAATTCTTACAAATAATTCCAGCATATTAATTAAATAAACTCTGAATTAAGGAATAAACGTAAGATATTAATTGAACGAACCTTAGACAAGTTAATAAAGTATTTCCGATGAATGTTGTAAAGTCAAAATTATTATGCGACTGCGTTTTCCTTCGAGAGATCGGAAATCTAGTAATTTATTTCGAAAACTAATGACTTCCGGATAAATCGATTGAAATTTCGATTCGAAAAAAATTTAATATATGTAATTTACCTTACAATGGTTTAAATATAATTAATTATTAATTCAATTTGACCAACTTTCTTTTAGAATGTCTAGCATCCAGTGACTTTCCTTGTCTACAAAATGGAGAACAAGTGTTATCGGAATATGGATTTGAGAAGACAAATCTCATCTGGGATTTCAGTGGTCTTCTATCCTTAACAATCGCAATGAATATTCTTGGATACTTTGGTCTACAAAGGAGGAGGAAAATTAGAACATTTTTGTGAATAACAATCCCACCATTCGTTTGCATAAAATAATTTATAACGAGCATATAATACATATCAACTTACTTAAAGTTACTCGTTAATATTATCTTTGTATTCCTTGTATTCTAAATATCTATTGATATTAGCGTTAATATCGAGAATCTGTGAATTGTTAATTTAATGAGATCAAAGGTGATTACGTCGATCGATCCGAGATAAAGTATTTAAGTTTACAAATTGAGAAACAACGGTAGTAACGAAACGTTTGTGCATTGATTTTTTTTAGATCTTTTTTTTTTAGAAAGAAAAGTTGTAAAATGAATTGGGAAAGTGAATAAAGTCGGAGATTAACTTAATTAACAACTGGAAATTAATTTAATAGACAGGTTCCTTGCGACTTCTGTGCTTGATCACCAAAAAACCAGCGAAATGGCAAATCCCAAAAATGACCAAGAGGCCGATTATATCCATGGTGTAATGATTTGGTAAGTAGCCGTACTTCTCCAAAACTTCTCGTCCGCTGGAGACACACGGCTCTTCCGGATCCGGCGAACAGTCTTTGACATGAAAGGTTCTTATGTAAAAAGCGTGGAAGAACGTTTTCTAATTTTATTTATATTCTGCAATTTTATTTCACAATTTTTAATTATATCTTGTAATTAATGTAATAATTACGTACTTATGTGATCGATTAGAGGCCATTGCGTCAAGGAAACCGCCTCTAAGCCATAATAGAACTGGGATAGATATTTGAGCCACGCGATACCAGGCGCCAGATAGCTGAAAAATATTTGTAAGGGAACACATCGAACCTATACATGCTCGTTTTAATTAAACTTATATCTATATATATTCTTTATCGCCGTGAGTGTATTTTTCAAATATTGTAGGAACTTAGAGACAAGCTATTTTAAACTGCGTGTTGTTGAATGTGGAATTTAATTTTGTAGTCGCAAATGAGCACGTTAAGTTTAATTGAAGCTTGTAATCGTTCTCCTCACCCGAGATGCAAATAAATTCCGCAGAACATCAGGCCAAGGAAGTCCAACGGCACAGAAAATAGGGAGGCTGTGTTTACCGATTGGAACGACGCCGATAGAAATAAACCTGTCGAGAAATCAGACGGTTCTTGTGTGTTTCTACTTAAAATATCCACCTTTGCAAGCTCAGAGAAGCCAATAAATTGAGATAATTTAATAAAAAATGCAACACTCTCGTGAATAACTTCTGCGATTCTTTGACGCTTTTACTGTTCTATAGTTGATTTATAAAACTAGAATTACCATACCTCTACGTAGTGTGCTGATTTTTATGTAATTTCATATATTTGTGAACAAAAACTAAGAAATAACGATAAGGGAATGGAACATAGAAATTTGTTCCATCTGGTAAAAATTATACAGAGTATTGCATTTTGAACATTTTATATATTTTTATGTACTGTATGCAATTTGTAGAAAAAACGTATAAAAATCGACGATCTACTTTCAATTATATAATAATTATAATTAATAATTTTCTCTTTGTCTGACTGTGTCTCTGGGTCTTACAACAATTTCAGTTATATTGCTTTAGTAACAAAAAATATATAGTATTCTTATAATAGTTGAGAATTTTTGTTTTCTTCCGCTTTATCTTTTCTACTGGGAAGATCCTCACCAAGAGCGGAGGCTGAAACGGCACAGACAACTACAGGCAACGCAAAGTAAACGAATCCTAAAAGTCCACCCTTCAGCCCAGTGATTGCGAATATGGAAGCCGCGTACAGCAATGGCTGTATTATCGCCCCGGGTATCTGAAAATTTCCACGGAATCCACTATATCCGTACATTGAAATTGGAGATTGGATTTCGCCGCTATTCATCCAAAAATGTAATATCTCGAAAGCATAAAAACCAGTATACAATTAAATAATAGCCGGAGTGCGATCACTTCGAAACCTTATTTTCCTCGGACCAGAAAAATTTCCAACGACAATGAAACAAAATAAAAACGTTTTTTACTAATCCAATAATTCAATAAATATAATAATAATGTTAATGTTACTAATTAACATAATCATTAATTTAAATATATTTCCAATTTTTAGTCACTTCTACTTTTTAATTAATAAGAATACCTTTATTAAAAGTTTTCCAATTAGAATAATTATAACGCGAAAGTAGGTGGACATAAAAGTTTCAATATCTGCAACAAAATCCTCTAAATATTATTCCGTCAAATTTCAATTAGGAAAAATGTACTTTCGCCGAGTCACGTCTATTAATATTCTATACAGAGATTGTAATAAGATTAGATACAATCTTAGGTACTGGTAAAGGACTTATTAATAATCAATTTATCTCACCAGGACGATAACCTTGCTCATGTAATACGGCGTCGGGTCGTATAGTCCACTGGCGATGTCACGCAGTAGAAGCGGCAGTTCTCGCGGGAATGTATAGAAAACAGCATAATTGAACGTGAATACAGTTTCGACGACCACCAAGTAGAGGAGACCTTGCATATTCTGTATGCCATCCTGATTCAATGCTTGTCCCATGATGTTCATATAGGGCAACGCTATCAGCAATCCTATAAACTTTAAACGTGCGTTTGTCGATTTCTAGATTGTTTGGAGTTCGACGAAATTCGGGAAAATCGGGAAACCGAATAGAAGACGGATGATTGATTGGAGAAGAATCGAGCCAGAGACACAGTGGAGTTGACAAGAACATCGATTAGAGTAGAGTTTATGGCAATTTATATAATTTGAGAATATTACATTTTAAAAATACCAGAAAGGATAGTAAATCCTGCTTTTTTTTGGGAATATTTGAAGGCTAGTGATCGATGCTAAATTGTAAAGTATCAGGCGAGACTCAGGGTTCAGTATTGGAAATCGAAAGTTATAGTAACTATGACAAGAAAAAAAAAAGCTAATTACACTAGAATCGTGACTCAAGGAGTATAACAAATTATAGAGAACGAGGAGAAATGCAAGCACATAACTTTCACTCGAAGGAAACAGACAGCCCGTGCAATATCACCGAACAATAAAACCAATACAGTTAAGAACTTGGGAATGCGCTTGGGTAGCAGACTCGCTTGGAAGCATCACACTCGGCGAAAAGTAGAACAAATTGGAAACAAAAGAAGAAACATGGGATACCTAGCAGGAAGTATATTGCAATTCAAAACTATAAATGCAGGAAACGAACTTCTAATCTACAAAGTGCAGTAATTGTGAGACCAATCTGAACTTATAGGATTGAGCTCTAGGGCACAGCAGCTAACAGCCGCATCAAGAAGATCGAAACATTACAATCAACCACTCTACGGATAATAGTCAATGCTCCATGGTACATTAGAAATTAAGAGCTCAGAAAAGACCTGGAGATAGAACCGGTTTCGAAAGTAATCGCAAACCATGTTAAGAGATGCAAAAAGAGGCTATCTAACCATCCAATTACTTTAGCAAATAATCTACACAGCCAGCCTATCCTGAGGAGACGAATTAAAAAGTACCCAAACGATTTCACAATCTAACAATAAGAAGCGATATGAATCGCAAGGAGAAAATATTTACATGGTATTAATACAGAATTTGAATTGAATTTAGAAAAAAGAAGGCATAAAAAGAGAAAATTATGGAATATCAAGTACAAAAATTTATTAGAAATGAGGAGAAAAGTTTCAAAGAAGATCCAGACAATTTAATTTACCTAGAAGGATGCTAAATTATATGGACTAGAAGGTATTTTAAATTTCAACTTAGTAAAATTGTGCATATATTCATCAAGATATAATAATTGTGAAAAGATTTAATTGAAAATAGGATTCAAGGAATCACAATAATCTATCTTGATCGAGCATTATAAAATTGCAGGATCTCGGTAAAAGGAACAAAATGTAAAATCAAATTCCTTCGTATTCCTTTTCATAAACCTAGTATCGAAAATCGAAATTCAATAATATAAATTGATTGGAAAAAAGAAGAAACCTGAGATAATATAAGTTAACTGAAAGGAAAAAAGAGGGAAATTATGTATACGTGAAACATTGTGTGAATGCAACATTCGTCTCTAACTATCTGACTTCGAACTATCTTATCTCGCAACTTTTCCCTTCAAATTTCCCGACAACTTGGAATTTAATCCACTACCGTCTGAAACTCTGAAACATATAAAACAATGACCATGTAGTTACGATACGGGAACGATTAAAGCACAAAGGCGGAGAAACAAGGCGAAAGGGGATCAGACAGCTTATCGTGGTCAAAGGAAAAGCTTGTTGCAGGACAAAGTCCAATGTCTCACCATGTACGTTGTGAATCGCAAGAGAAGAGAGGCTGAGTTCCTCTTGTAATCGACGTAAGTTCGCCACGTGAGCCAGCGAAGCTGCGTCAGTGTACGTGCTTTTTTGAAATCTTTCGGAGACAAGGAGATCTGTGAGAATATTGCTGGTAGCTCACTGGAATCCATGAAGCAGGAGTAGTCGATCAGTTTCGACACCTTCTGGCTGTGTTTCGATTTCTCGTACTGATCGCAGATCCAATTTACCTATGCAGGATCATCGAGTTTATCCAGAAAGTTTTGTTTCCGTTTCTCTTTTCTCTGTTCTTTTTTTTTCTTTTTTTTGTTAATACGTTGACAAAATTTTATATATTTGATATACTTAATATATATTTCGCCCTGAGAGCCACAAAGATTGAAATACACTACGCTATAACATTTAATTATTTACTATCATGTTTGTCTAAATCATTCACGTCGTTGAAAATTCTTCGAAAGATTTTGTTTACAGTACCTTTCTATAACTTTCAGCTTCCTTGCCACGGACGATGGATAGTTGAGAAACGAAGAACTCGGCGCTGTTGAAAGTTGGAGGACAACGTAGGTCCAAGCTGAAAGTTGCGTTCCATTTTTGTGAAATGGTGTGTGAACTATGTATTGGTTGAATGGTAAGAAGTTTGAATTCTTTGGAACCTTGTATACATGAATCTAAATTTGTAAATCTTGTGTAAAAACATTATAGAACGATCGCTGTTTGCTACGCGCAAAGAAAACACGTAAGTTTCTAAACGAGTCACATCATTAAAAAATAGCTGGATATCAATTTCTTTTAAAAGATCCGGATACTTAAGTGTATTTGACGAAAAAATCCTTTTAGTCAGCTTCAATGTCGGCCAATATATAAAATTTTCAAAGCAAAAGCCATCTCTAAAAGTAGCCATTTGATATTTTATGACACCGTTCATAACATTCACAAATTATTCAAATCGTATCGTCGAAATGTTAGAATAACCATAAATTTTATATGAAATAAACGAAAATAAAATACTGTTCTAAATAGCAAAATTTTCATCAGAAATTATCAGCTAATAACTCTGATTTAAATCAACTTTAAATTGATCTTAAGTCGAGTGAAGTTACCCTTGAATTTTTTAAAGAATACACAATTTTAATTGAAATAAACCTTCTGATATTAATAATAAATAGTTCCACATATTGATACTGATCCTATAAATACTATAAATAATGTAAATAATAATATAAAATAAAATTACAAGTAATTCCTTATTTATCTCAACATCTGATTAAAAATGAAATGAAGCGTTGAGGCGGTAACTAAATAAATAAATAAATAATCAAACCTATCGAAGAATTTCATAGCGTCGGTAGAAGAACCTTGAAAAGCGACCCTGCCGCTGGAAAGTAGCAGAACTTCATGGAAGATGTCTAACAAACCGGAAGCAGGTTGATGCAACGTGCATATGACTATCCTTCCGCTGGCCGCGACGTCCCTCAACGTCTTTACCACAGTCATCGCCCCATAACTATCCAATCCTGTAGTTGGCTCGTCGCAGAAGAGAATGCTCGGTTCTGTGAGCAACTAGAAAGATTTTCTACTCTATGTGTATCTCATATGAAAGAAATTACGGGTTAAAATAAATAAATATTATCATTGTTATAATATCTCATAAGATATATATTTTTATAAATAGAACGATAAAATCTATCGGTATTTAAAATTTCAACCAAGTCAATAACCGAAAACATGTGTAATTAAAACACGAATGATCAAAAATAGTTAAAAAGTTTGAAAAATTCATTTGTCTATATATGTTTTTATTTAAGAAAAATGTTTCAAGATCTTACTTGAACAGCCAGGGTGACGCGTTTCCTCTCTCCGCCAGAAAGGGCAGATAATTTCGTGGTGATACATTTTCCTAGTCCAAGTTCACCAAGCAGCACCATTATGCGTTGCCTTCTGACGTTGGCCCTCAGCCTCCTGTCCATTTTCATGCACGCCTTGATCAAATCAAGAACAATCGCTAAGTTTTAATGGCTGCGGAACCCAATCATTCGACGTTTAAGCGAATTACACGACGTCGACGGTCAGATGCGCATTGGAAAAGCGTTTTCAGCGAAAGTTTGAAATGAGATTCGGTTTCGCTTAAACGCGGAATAAGCCTTTGAAGAGTAGTTCTTTGATGAAAGATACGAGATTGATTTTTAACAGATTTCAGATTGGGTGCTTGAAACTCAGCGTCGTATTATTGGGGCGAGATTATAAATTATGATGGACATGGAAATCATAATGCGTATAAAAATTACGAAGATCGTGAATAATATGGAGATCGCGAAAGTTAAAGTAAAATTAATAGAATAAGAATCATAAAAATCACGCAAGTCCTAATAAAGATAAAAGTCACGCAAATCAGAGAATAGAGAAACATGCAAATTATGAAAACCATAAGAAACATAAAAATCATGAAAATCACAATACTATAGTAAAAGACGTAAATATCGTGAAAGATGTAAAAAATAAAAACCATGAATGTCATAGTACAAATATGAATCATAAGCATCACAAGAGGGACAAGAAACGTTTATGCATAGATGGAAAATTGAAAATTGGAAAGTTAAAAATATGAAATTATATAAACGTGTGCAGTCTACACGCACAATTTTCTGTTACATATTAAATAATATTTTTTCTAAGTAATAATTAACAAAAAATAATCTTTCTTATAGATTATGAAGAAATCAGCTCTGAAAGGCTTAGATTACAATTTGATATCTACCAATAAGTCATCCCCAATAAATATTTTCAATCAAACATCAAAAAACGGATAAAAGCAGGTGTTTCACAAAGAATACACTGTTCCATTATGTTTCATTCGATTTAAGAATTGATCTATCGAAACACATAACTCCTTCTCGTTACATAAGACAGATAATCTGTACTGATATCAGTCGGTTTATCGATCTCGATTACGAGCTTGACAAACTGATGGCGAATAAAAGGCAATTATTTAAAACCGCCAACTGCCAATCGACGCGAGTTTATCGAACGATTATTCTGCTCACTGTACCGTGAACTGCACCATAAACTTCTACTAGCTACTGGGTAACCATTATTCGATCGGTGTTAGTAGAGATCGATTGCCGCCGTTCATTGAAACGAGTATGATTAATCAAGAACGATTCATGATATCTATCATCGACGATAAAATATATATCAAACAAATGCTTTCAACGACGTTATGATAGTTATAATATATCCACCATTTTTCATTTCGTTTCTTGGTACTTTGATAAATTTCTTGTAGCGAGGAAGATGGACATAATTTAAGAAGGAATAAGAATTCGGGAAACTAATGGAAAAATTTATTTTGCGTTTGCATATGTAGATTATTAAAAAATAAATTTATATTTTTATCTGGTGGACCGATGTTTATTTGTTATTAAGTTATATTAAGAAAAATGTTTTTTTAATTCTATAATTCTATAGTTTTATGGTTCTGTAATTCTGTAAGTTCATAATCGTTTAATTCTAAAGTACCAAAATCTTGTAACTTTGAAAAATGTTACTTATTAATATAGACAATAAGAAACATCGTAAAACACTAAATTTTAGACATTTCTAGGAGGAAATAGAGGCTTGATTGAATATAGAAAGATTGAAGTAAATTAGAGCAATGTAATTGAACGAACCATGAATTCCATGTGCTCTAGGATTGTCAGCGATTCGATGGCCAGGTCCATTTGTGGAACGAATTCAGATGTCCTTATCATCTGGTCGGTATCGATAGACTTGCCATTTAACAGAACGTCACCTGTCGCTTGTCCTATCGATTAAAAATGCACACTGATCAGAGATCTGCTCGTTTTGATTTCAAAAATAGTAAAAGGGCGGAGAATATTTCTCTTTTTATTTCTATCTATATCAGCAAAAACATATTTAAACTATAGTTTCAAAAAAAAGGGAAGAAATTTTTTGCAACGAAGGTCTAGAAACTTTGTAATATTATATTATTGATTTCACTAATATATTTATTGTAATATATGCAAAATTGATTAGGTTTCCCTGATAAAGTTAGAAATCGAATTATGTAAAATATAAAACAATATCAAAATTTAACTATTAAGGTAACACTAGAAATAGATCTTGTTTTTAGAAAACATCTGATCAGATTAGATTCTTCTACTAACTTAACAAATTATTTTGTCAAAAATCTATTAAAATAAAGAAAATCACTATTGGTATCGTTAATTATCAGGCCATCTCAAATTAAATAATAATGAAAATTAACGGAAGACTCGTTATAAGTATAACATACATATAAGTACCCCAAAGAACATGATTTGAAACTTTGCCGTATTTTTTCATATAGGTAGCTTTCATTTCGATCTTTTTTGGCACAAATTTCATTCGTTGGTAGTTCTACCATTAACAATACCGTTTCATTCTGACCGTGGCGGATTAAATCGTGAAAAATGGAGGAAGATAAACTTATGAACCTTTCACACGGCGGCTGATCGTCGCGAGCAACGTAGTTTTCCCAGCGCCGCTGCAAAAACGACAAATTCTTTTCAGTGAGAGAGAAGAACGTTCCATCCCCGCGTTGCGAACAATTAACCCCGGAATACTAAGCACTCGCAATTTTCGTCAGCCATGCTCTGAACATCCAATTTTATTTCCGTCTCTGCCTTCCTCTTCACGGTGCAGACTGTAATATTAAACGCATCAGCAAACTGTTCCTCAAGCCGGGGATAAAGAGGGTAGAAACGAACGTTAAAATCTTAATACGGCAAGTTTGACGGCAGCAACATCTGTAATCCGTAAATTTTACATGTGAAGATATGGTGCTAACAACGAGCTGATTAAAAATTTAATGATCCGTAAAGTTTACTGATTATCACACAGTTAAGAGGATAGTAAACAACTTTTTTATGGGACTGGATGTTTTATTGGGTTGCATAGGTTGGATAAAGATTCAGGTGAATGCGTTAACACTAGAGCTAGCAATCTTCAATATACAGGGTGTATCGTAACGTGTGGCATCCACTTCAAGAGTTGACAGGGGGCACAAAAACGATGAAAGAAGTTCAAATTTATAGCCATCTTTATGTTTTAATAATTAGAATAATAAAGTGTTTATCTTCACAGAAGGTGCTACCCTCGGTTTGTATTGCTTGACATACACTTGGAATTTTTGAAAGATTGCGAAATTCTTTGATACAACAACAATAAGCTTACATACAGACCGAGAATCGTAGCTATAATCTTCTGTGAAGATTGGAGTTAGGTTGAAACCTTGAGGTAACTTTGCCACAAGGTCACATGCAGCACATGTTGGAATGAACTTTTTCCATTGTTTTTGTGTCTGTTCACGCCTGAAGTAGGTCTCACATGTTACGATACACCCCCTGTATAAGTATCTAAATATTAACCGTAACAAATAACGAAATAATATTAATACATAATAATTTATTAGGTAACAAATTCGTAAGGATTTGGAAAAATGTTATACAAATCATTGGAACTTGAAAATACGCCTATGTGAATGAAGATACGTACGTATCTGTAGAGTTATTTCTTGATTAGATAGATATTTTCACATTTTGTTAAATAAACGTGAACAAATTAGGACTCAACCTAATATATTATACATAGATACACTGTTAGAGCAGCGAAATGAAAATAAAAATAAATATACGTAACTACACAACTGGTGAAGTTAAAGAGATGAATAAAGACGAAGGAGAAGTCGAAAATGAATCGCGAATGTAAATGATATTTCCATTTCAAAATGATCTGCAGAACATGTGACGAGAATTGAATGTCCTATGAGTATGTCTACAGTTATTTGTATATCTTATATTCGCCATATATTGGTGTTTTTATGTAAATTAACAATTTGTAATTTGTTTAGTATTCCAGGGTTACAAGAAATTTCACGATGATTACCTTGGTCCCATAATCGCCATCAACATTCCTGAATTAACTATACCACTGACTAGAAGTAAATCAGAGAATTAATAATTTTTGGATTATAAAAGCACCAGAGAATATAGTTGCGGATTATATATATTCAGTATTATTTCCTTGATCTTTTTAGTAGAAATTATACCTCCATTAAGCAGTCGAATGAATTCAGTGTGCTGTAGACCGAAAATTGCTCGAAGACTACCGCCATTGACCTTCCTCTCAACCGTATATGAAATGTTCCTCCAAGTCAGACACAAATCTTTTAGTATACTCGACTGCAACGTTGGATATCCCAGACTGCGTGTCATCTGGAAAATAGATCAATCCCAATCATGTTTACAAAATCAATATATATTCTTCTTTAGGTCTTTTTTCAATTATCAATGCGTTGCTCTGCTTATTTTCACTGTTTGTTAAAAGAAAAAATCTAAATATTAATAAAATTAAACGAATAAAAATACGAATAAAATCCATTGCAATGAAAAATGTTCTCCAAAAGTTTTCCTAAATAGACGGAAGCTATTTAATAGATCTAACATTCTCCTTTTCTTCCCTAAGAAAATTAATTTACCAAAATTACCACCAACATTTTCAGATAACCGTCTCGAATTGGAAACCAGGAATCGAAAATTTGAAATCCCGAGAGTAGTTAGGAAAATCCAGGAAACTAGCAAAAACCGAACGAACGAAGGGATAGAAACGAAATCGATGTAACGTTCATTCAACTTCCAATGCGATTTTCGTGTTTAGAAAATGGATATCGCTGGCGTGTTCGAAATGATCAATCGTAATTATTCGAAATTACAGCGAATCGGAGGGTATGGAACGCGAGAAAATCGACGAGCAAGAAGATATAAATAGTTTCTTAGAGTGATGAGCTTGTGGTTATTCAAGGATCCTCGTTACAAGTAATGAACCTTTCCACTAACAGCGTCTCATTAATGTGCCTATAGGTCAGATTCGATTACATAAAACACAAGTCCAGCTTGTGTGTCGTCATATCGAGCCAACTAGCCGTTGTTTATACTTATATAAGTTTGTACAATCGTACTTATTGTTAGATGTTCCTTACATAAATTCAAAAGGAACATACATAAAGTAAAGCCCGGCTATTACTTTCACAGGAAAAGAACAGATACAAATATCCAGATTCAGTGGTCTATTAGTCGCTCCAACATTAAACATTCGCATCTTATCAAAAAAGCAGGTTCCTAAATTAAAATAAACTGAAGTAAAATATGCAGTGGCTTGCGAAGTGCGGTATAAAAAAAAAAAAAAAAAATAAATTGAAAATGAAGAATAAAATGTATTTAAATACAACAACTTGTTTTCGTAAGAGAATTGGCTCTGAAAGTATATCGAACATGCGTATAACTTCTAATTGTAAGCAATAAATTGGTAGACCTTGATAGCATCTCTCATTAATAAATATTTTCTTCTGTTCGCTACTACTTCTGTTTACCTTGCATTGATAAGATAATAGATTCTACAGAAAGAGATGGAAGAGTAAAATCCGCTTCGATATTTGGAACATTTCCAAAACCAATTTTTTTTGTAAGCGGTGCGATATTTTAGGAAATTGTGTTCATCGCGTCTGATTTATTTATGGAGAATCGCGTTCTAAAGGAAAGGATTAAATGGATTATGTACTGGATGGAGTAAGTGAATGTGTGAACAGTTTAACATGCCCCTGCATTGGTTAATCAAAGGACCTAACCCTTTGAGTGTTAACCGACGCTACTAGCACCACGGTGATAACGTGAAAATTATTTCCTGCATTACTTTCAGAGATAACAAATAGAAAAGAAAGAAGGAGACCATCGTGTAAATAAATTTACGAACATTCCACACCTTTTCAACTAAAATCCTTTGTCTTAAAAAGTTTCGGACTGCAAAGAGTTTAATTAACGACAATTAATTAAATCTTTATACGTTTAGATTCTAGAACGAAGAAAAGAACACTCTGACCATACGGTTATCATTTATTTATCCATCGAATTAAATCTCATTTCAAGGTATACGTATACTCACTCTAACCGTATCGTAGAAAATCATCCCGCTGAATCACTATAATAAATAGATCCACAGGCATCCATCGATTCACTCACGAATTATCCACTGTATGTATACTAACCAACAAACCCATAAAATACTCAAATCTAATGTAACCACAAACTCTATCAACAATTCCAATTAATTTAAAGCTCAATAGATTGTGAAAAGCCATCGAAAGACACAAAAGCACCATTACATATCGCCTTCACACAGAAAGAAGTGATCGCAAAAATCACTCATCTTAAATAATCTCCTACTATTATTGAAACAATGTTACATATAATATAACTTGAAATATTATCGTTTTAATGTAATGTACAACGCTTCTTTTTAAGTTCACCAGCAACGAAGGTTATAAGTGTATGCTGGTTTTTATGGGAAGATATGGGGTACCGAGGAAGATGTGTAGAGCAACGTGTATGTACGTGGGTCTAGTTATGGCGTTTCGGTTGACTGAAGAGAAGCTGGTTGGATTGTGGTAACCAGAGGCGAATATTGTTCGCGACAACACGATACTATCGCGAATGGTTTTGTGGAGGAATAGGCGAGGTGTTGTCTTATATGCAACGGAAGGCCGTTACACAACGAGAACTATGATACGACAAACTCACTGGTGGAAACAGTGACAGGATTACGCGACGGAAAGGAGCTTTAACGCATTCCGCAGCGGATTGGCGGATCTTGCGTTGAGTTAAAAGCTGCTTTTCATGGGGTGTGCTGGATGGTTAATGGCTCTCTTATTTATACACGCTCTTCTTTTTCTCATATTCAGAAGATTGGTATAACGTGACGCTGTGTCACTAGTACTAAACGTGGAGTAATATGTTTCATGTCCCTTTTTTTTGAAGATCAAAAATGGTAATTGTTAAGGTAGAAATAGGTAGAATATTTTTCGCGAATTAAAAATAATTTGTGTTACAATTAAAAATAATAGCGATTAAGAATAATAGTTGGTGGTAATTTTTAAAAATCTGTTATTGCAAGAGTTCTA
This sequence comes from Bombus difficillimus, assembly GCA_014737525.1. Classification (NCBI taxonomy): domain Eukaryota; kingdom Metazoa; phylum Arthropoda; class Insecta; order Hymenoptera; family Apidae; genus Bombus; species Bombus difficillimus. Next base: position 675,907 of record JACXIT010000116.1, on the reverse strand, counting down.
GGGTTTTCAAAAATATAAAATGATAGTGTATCAAATAGTAATGATTTTTCTTTTTTTTGTAAATTAGAAATAATATTTGGTGAAGTTGATTTGGGTCTTCTTGTAAACTAAAAATGGGTGTTAATAGTATAGTTCTATATACACATTTATTTCTAGTATAGCTTCAAATACAAATCATAATTATTAATTATGTATAGTAGTAATAAAATCATATTATTGATAAATAGATTAAGCTGATCTATAATTTATCTACATAAAGAAATGCTCCCCTAACTTGTATTTATGAATATAATTTCATCAAGATCATTTTATATAGATAGTTACATTCTGGGTCACGAACGAACAAATTATAATAAGAAATAATTGGAAGCTTTTGTGTCGCTATTTTGTTATATTGTAGAACATTTTAAATTATTTTCTTAACATCGTTCATTGATTGTAATTCACAACAAGGCTTTATTGACTGTGAAACGATGTTATAATGATTTATAGGTAGCAAGTCTGAAAATGAGGAATTGATGCATACGGTTGTATATTTAACGAAGCCACGTTGCAGTTTGTTTATTTATACATGCGAACCCGACATGTCGTTGTTTACATATTTACATGTGTATCTAAAAAGAGAAAAGTTTGCAGAAATGTTAAAATACACTGAACGGTTTAATGAAGCAATCTGTTGGACGAGCATTGATTCCATATCTGATAAACGTTTCAATTTTTAGTTGGTAAGAGCCCTCCCATTTGTGCGTTCGACTAGCGTGCACATATTTGATCTGCTTGCAAGCTACGCTGATCAAATTCATATATTGAAGATTGAAAAATTCCGATTTTACAAATATTATATTTTCTTTAAATTCATTTTGAAATTTATAATTATCGATACTCTACTTTGGAATTTGTTTCAGGGTGTACGATTATTTCTGTTATTTCTTTGTAATGAATACGAAAATAAAATGAAAATAGGTTGTTTGTTTCTTAAAGGGTTGAAAAATAATCATGTAAATTAAACGGTGACAAAATTGAGAAATTTGAAAAGTTATTTCACATTTCATTTCCGAAATACAAATTTCCTAATAAAAGAAGAAACTTTTGTAAACGATTTTATGTATAGAATAAAAAAAGAATTAAAATATGAAACATACACGTGCATAAACTAATGTTTCAACTTCCTGCATGTATGTATCTGTGTAGTAATAAAAAATATTTCAAATAAAATACTGTCATGGGAAAAAAGCGTCCTGTCTGTGAAAACGTCTGTTAACGTCCGCGTGATTAACAGTTTTGAATGCTATTTGGTTTTATGATATCGAATGTCAAAGATATCGTGAATTGCACACGTTAGTGGTGAATAGTTAACGAGAGAAGAAGCAAATGAACGAACATCGATTCTTCTACTTAATAATTCTGCCATGCTCTCTTTTTCTTTTTATCCTTCGTAATATGATCATTCGCAGTGTACCTTGTTTTTCTATCTTCCCTAGTATTTGATTATTCCTATACGTTCAAAATTTTTGTGAATTAGTCATACTACCTTCAAATAATATCGTATAAATATCAATCTCTTCGCTCGTAACTCTGTCCCACACAATAAGAATAATTATAAAATTTCAAACTATAAATCAACCCTTTCAAACTTCTCTCGGATTTCTCTTTAAAAAAGGAAAAGCAGAAGTAACACCATCAATTGTGAAGATCGATCGATATTATAAATCAACCGTTTCAGTTTCTTGTTCTTGCATGCTCAGTAATTTATCGTTTTCATAACTTAAATATCTCTATAAATCCGCAACAATCATGCAGTAACCACTGTTACTAAGCACAACCACCCTTTTTCTCACTCTTTCCTCTAAAACACAAAAAGACAAAAACAAAAGTAACACGCTGGATTCCAAGAATCGGTGAAAAAATTTGAATCTTCTCAAAATTATCTTCGGCCTTTCTTTCGCCCTTCTCTTAAACAAGCTTGTTAAATTCTTTGTAAGAAGACATTTTTAAAAAGAAGTGAACGAAAGTAATAGCCCGGATTGCAAGAATCTACCGAAATTACAAATCAATCTCTTGCAACCCCTTTCCATTCTTCCTCCCACATTTTTCTTTAAGAGAGAAAACAAAAGAAACAAGACTTACATCCCAAGACCTGATCGAATCTACGAACCAACTTTTCCAAACCTTCTTCACCAATTCTTTTCCTTAAAACGAAGCAAGAAGAACAGCATGGACCGCGAGGATCGATGGAAACAACGATCGCGCGATCGAAAAACGACACGGTAGAAACGTAAATGAAGGAAAGTTCAAAATCGGCAGAGGAACGACCGCAATCGCAATAAAACGATGGAAATATTGGAATCGGCGCAATATGATTCCGCGACGGATCGCGAAATGAAACGAAACAATGTTTGCGTTGCGCGGAACTCTCTTCCACCCTCTATCATCCCCATCTCCCTTGCCCTTTCTATCCGTCCCCTATTCGTTCCTGGCTCACCTCGTCTCGGTCTCTGTTTCTCGTTCGCCGCTTTCACCCCGACTGGGAATCGAGGATTTGTTAATATCGAGCGCCTAGCTAGCACCGTGCCAAAATGGCCGACGTTTAGTCATCCCTCAGTTCCGATTTAACTGAACGTACAAATGCCTTAGGTAATTCCACGAACGCGAATTTAATCATTAATTATTTTAGTATAGTACAGGCGATAATTCGTTTGTTATGCCATTTGCCCTGTTTTAGCGGCTCCCGAAATCGTGTTGAAAAAGGGGTTGAAAAAAATAATTTTTCAAGATTTCAAGATCCCCTAAGAGAATTTAATTTTAGGAACTTTTTCGTTTTTAGGCATTTTTTCGGATTGGACGCAGCGCGTCGTAAATCTTCCAATCGCACAAATCGTGGTTGGGGGTTGAAAGAGGAAATCTTTGAAGATTGCGGATTCTGTAGCTTGATTTAGAGGTTGGCTAGTTGTAACGATCTTTGTGGGATATTTTGGTCTCGTTTACGATCTACCAAGAACTCGGTATTCGAGTAATTTATTAGACTTTTCGAATGTTAAGTTTCGTAATGTGGAATATTTTAGCTTCTTTTGGATCCATGATATTTGGCCACTATATTCGCGTTTATTGGATATTTGGAAGTCTATAATGCGATGAAACTCGATATATTAAGACTGTTTTGCTCAAAAGAATGTTTATTAGCTTATTTTGATCCATGTCCTTTTTCCGATTATATTCTTGAGCAGATAGAATTTACTTATGCGGAATATAGATTTTTATTGGAAATAAATTAGTGTTAAATCAGTGGCAACAAATTAATTAATTCGACCATGAACAGAGCATCCAATTTTGGATAAACACGAAAGATAAAATGCGAACACTTTACAAATTACCGAAACTATCATCCCCTTGACATGAACATATACATACAAATTATAGAAAGAAATGAAAAATAAACAAATAAATAGAAAAGATAAAATATTAAAATCTAACACTTGTCCGTTTACAAATGATCAAAACTGTTATCATTATCGAGAAACAGTGTCGTTGAAATCTGTGTGGGTGATGTCAATGGCGCCCGAAAAATATGTTCTAAATGCTAAAAAAGAAAAATATATAAGGCTAATAATCAACAATCATAAACCTTCGAGTTTCTATAAAATCGATAAAACGTAGTTATTGAAAAGGTTTCCAAAAAATGAAGAAACCCACCGATGGAATCTGATGATCGAAAGAATCGCTAAAAATAAAAAAGAACTTGCTGCGTGGCAATCACTCTTTACACAATATTCGCGTCGACGTTGGTAAAACAACTGATTGTGTTAAACCAGCGTTTAAACAAGTGAACGAGCGAAACGTCACCTAATCGCGACGTGAGTTGACAGGCGTGCGTTTCTCTATCGTGGAATTCGGTTGAGATTCATTAAGTCGCCTACTAAACGAGCAATCAATTTCCATTAGAAACTTCGACGCCAGTTATAAAGTCAAAATCAGACGAAGATGTGTTCGAATTCGACTACTGTGTGTTTAAAGAAACGAGAGACGACACAGAACTAGTCTCCGGAAGAAACAGACGCTTTGTTTTCATTGATCAAGGCGTAAGTTAATGCAATCGAAAATAAGAAGACCGACGCCACAGCCACCCCCATGAAAACTTTTCCTTGGCAACGATGCACTCCGCTTTCGATTCTCCACGGACAGAGATGTCACCAGAATGAAAGAACAGGTCAGAATAGAGATATACAAGTTTGCTAAGACGGTTAGTCGTTTGTGGAGTTTTATTTGTTTTATGGGTTTGATTAGAAACGATGACGATCGATCGAACGTGTGAAAGACGGTTACACGTTTTCGAGCGTGTTTTTGATATTCGAGGGTTTCAAGTGAAAATCTATTTCAATTGTATTTAAATTCACGCGTATATGTAATATAGATACATATCTCCATTTTAAAGTAAAATGAGTTTTAAGTTTAAATTAGCTTTGTCGAGTCAGAGATTATATTCTATGTATATGTGTCTTTGGTACAAAGATCATATTCAAAGGTATCTAGCGTTTAAAACTATAATTTCATCTTCTTACGACGATTATAAAAATAAAATTCGATTTTAGTTAAAGAATATATATATAATATTGTCTATACTGAACTATTATCTATACTGAAAGATACAACTTTGTTATTTTAAAATGCGTTAATCTGAATTATCACGAGAACACGCGAGAGAAGGAGATAAAGATTTGTTTGGCATTCTCATATAAAACACGTAAAAATTGAAATACCTCAAAGCATCTACCATGTTTCACACAATAAACATTTCTCCACAAAAATAACAAATAACAATCCAAATTAGCTGAAGACTCTGGGTCCTGAAGGATCAAACAAAAATCGTCCATCGATCCTGTCCACGGACATATGAGAATTAATCGAAAAAGCGAGGAAAAGCGAAGAGGATATGGATCGTTTCATCGAATACACGTCAGAAAACGATAGGTTGCAGATGATCCTGGAACGGTGAACGAAATTAAGGTGGCGGATAGTAACGAATGCGACACGTAGGTTAGGAACAGCCAAGACGATGTTTTCAAAAAGGAATCAAACGTTCCGCAAAGTAAGCGATCACAAATTTCTGAGGACGAACCTGTCGACTTGGCTGAACAGGGGATCGACGCCATAAATACCATGGCCCACCATGGTATCCGTTGAAGTGTCAAAACTTAGATGCATCGATCCAAAATTGAAATTAAATTTTAAAAGACAACTAAACTATTGATAGAACAAAGTTTAAGAGAACAATGTTGCTCTTCTTAAGGTCAGTTAAAATTCATTATCTTACCTACCATTAAATTTTTATTTTTTCATGTCATGTTTCTTTTTTTTTGACGTTTTATTTCTTTTTTTATGTGTGTAATCTTTGTTTCCCTTCGTCCAATTTAAAATATTTGATCGTCACTTGAACTATTTAGAAGCTATCTTAGCAAAAGACAGAAAAGAGTAATGATGCTGCAAATACCGTTTTTTTAATTTGTATCGACTTCTTGGAATACATAAACTTATGGAAGTGGATCATTCGTTTTTCAAATTTATCAATTGACAAATATTTCGTAACGGTTTATGTAATATAACTTTGCTTAAAAAGTAAAAGAACAATGGGAGCTTGAAGTATTGCGAATATATCTTGAAAAATGGAGAATGTTGTATAGAAAATGTTATTGGCATTTCATTATACGTAAGGCAAATAGGACGAAGGGTATTAATTTAGAGTGATTTCGTCTTTTTTCGAACAGAAGATGTGTCCTCTTCGAGCGTGAAGAAAACAAACGATAGGGTTGATAGTGATCAGGATGAATCTGTTCAGAGGACGACGTCGATGTCTGAGATAACTCGGAAGGAACATGAGTTTAAGCAGAGGACATTGAATATCGAATTAAAACGGGCGGAGTTACAAAAACAGACAGCGGTTAACGAATTGAATGCTTCGGAGATTAAAAGGCAGTTAATCGAGAATCAATCCGTTGAATATTACAGCTAATATAGTACTATAATTACTAATATATTATAACGTTTATACATCTATCGCCTGCATCGGCAATTTGTATTTTTACGTTGGCGATTATAATAAAATAGATAAATTACTTAATTCTATGGAAAAATTGAATTAATATTGCCGCCAAATAAAAGACACGACAGCCATCTCGCGGAAATTCTACCGAATCAGCACGACGTGGTGTTTCACTTCGCAGTAATGTATGGTTTCTAATAGAATCTTCATCACTTGCTATACTTTGAAATTTTCACAGAGAACAATGCAACGAGTTATTACTACGTTTTCTCGAAATATGGCTTCATTGAGGTACAAAAGAATGTTTTCCATAAGGATGGTTAATGTTAATTATATAGATTTTCTTTCTCTACGTAGCTTAAATAGACCCCGGCTTTTTTATAGTATTTGCACATAACATAGTTAAAGGCAACGTACGTTGCATTTTAATTCTTTTTTTAAATATATCTGCAATAATCGAAATAGATCATTCGTTCAGTTAATTAAGATATACATTTTTTGTTAACTATACAAGTTTGTAGAGAATTATTGACTTTTTGGTATATGTACTTAACTTATGTAATAGTCTGTAATAGGTTGTGTTCTTATAAAAAATCGTTTATAATATTTTTGTAATATTGTTTTCATTGTTCTGTATTCCTTTCTATTTATAGTATTTGTGATTGAAGCGTAGAATGGTCTGAATCAATGTTCTTTATTCAGCTGTTTATTTGTATTGATGATATAAATGGACAATGTGTATTTTTAACACTTGCTGCTATGTCACAGCTTTTTTTGGCACTATTAATCATTAGGAGACTAATTAAGATGCAATCGTTCGATTATTGCAGCCAAGTAAAAATGATTGGTGAACGTGGAGCTGGAGCTGGTAAAGGAGGTGGCGGTGGTGGAAGCATCCGTGATGCCGGTGGAGCTTTTGGAAAAATGGAAGCAGCTCACGAAGATCAATATTTCTATAATCTGGTTAGTTACTCCTATTTCTCTACGCTAATTGAATTCTTATGGTATCCATAAGGTTGCCAGAAGATTTAATTCCATTATGTTCCTATATATCATAATCTATAATGATTTGCTTAGAAATATCAATATTTTTATTCTAGCAAAAGCAACAAATTCAAAAGCTGAAAGAGGACCTCCACGATGAAATCTCTTTCCATGAGGAACAAATCAAACGCCATCAAGAAGCCATAAACCGTCACAAAAAAAGAATCACAGATATGGATGATAAATAAACTAATTCATCTTACATCAATATATCTGCATACTTTCTAAGAATGACGTTGCTCTTTCTAATGATGTAACTGTTATATTATTACTAATAGCAATTATAGTAGACATTTATGTCAGTACTTTTTTTTAAATATTATACACAAATATATTATAAAATAATATATACATATATATATATTGAATAAAAGCTGTAAACTAATAATTATTTTCTTGTACTTATGCAAAAGCTCTTATGTATATGTCTCGAGAGAAATTAATATCAATACGATTATATCGATCATATTTCGATAACATTTGCATTCAAATGTTTCATTGTTCGTGACAGAAAGTCGCAAAATTTCTGTTTCAATTTATGAAAGAATTTTTTTTCGGAAAATTGATGATATTAAAAATTATTGAAGACAATGTTTCGATATATTTTGCAAAAATTATCGCCTGAAAGCTGGTAAGTTTGACATTTAAAAATTTTGTGTATTATTAAACCCTCTCAATTATTTTTATTGGTTATATTAACTTTTTCGGAATCATACGACAGTTTTAATAGTTCCAGATATTTCACAAGGAGATACAGTGATTCTAATAAAAACAAAACTTCGAACAACGATATTGCATACGAAGCTGAATATTATTACAGACAGGTAATAATTTTCAGTATATAAAGTAATCACGATCAAGAAATGTTTGTTTGCTTACTTCCCAGGATAAAGAATTGTTAGAAATGTTAAAACAAAAAATGCAAGAGGAAGTGAAATGCATGCAAGACGAGGTGACATCAATGCGTAATAAAATTGAAGAATATAATCGTACTATCAATGAAAATCTTCGATTTTTAAAAGGTCTTGAGAAAGATTTATCGGCTAGCGATAAGAAATAGCTTTATTGTGATAGTTCTCTCCGAGAATGTGAAACACATTGTAATTAATTGCTAATGATACATATTAAAGTTGAAAATACATATTCAAGAAGCAAGAAAGTTTAATGCAGGCTTAAATTTTTATATCTTATGATTAAAAAATGGTTAACAAATACGGTAGTTATTTCTTGAATCTTTATTTTATGAATTATTACCACTGTGTGAAACTAATATGAACTCGTTTAAAGATGGAACTCACCATTATGGCGTTCTGGTACAATTTTCACTCTCATTATTTTTTCGTCTCCATCATTATTCTTTACTCCTTATGCCAGTTTAGCTAAACACGAGGAACGAAAAAAGGTTAGAGATCAAATTTTTACCATCTTTGTTAATTCTCTTATCTCTAATTTTTAACCATCTATGTGTTAAGTTGAGTAATGAGTTTGTTTAGCTTTTAGTCTTGTATTATAAAAATGTTATGTATATTAAACACAGTAAACGAACACATGATAAGTAATACGAATAGTATTCGATTAACCATTAAGTAATTGAAAGAATATAAAGATACACATATCGAAACTTTTCAATAAAAGAACAAAAAGCTAACTCACCTCACTTGCAAAGAACAATATGGCGGGTTGAAAATTATAATAGTGTAAATCAATATTTTTGCAATTTGGATTTACTTGCGTAACTTTAATTCTTAAAAGTGTCATCTCGCTGGTTTCGTAATTAAATAATAACTTTATTCTCTATCGCGATGCATTTCCATAATGTGAAAAAGCAGTATGTTTCTTATAACGATAAATACAGAACATATTTTCTGATAACTATCAATGGCTGACACCATTATGCTTTTCAGCCTTTCATATCCAGAAAAAGATTACATACAGCATTGACTAAATATAATATCCTATATAAAAATACGAATTTATTAGATAATATAACATTTAAACACTAATCAACTTACCTAACACTGCACATTTTATTTTTCTTCTATTAGAACTCCTACTTAGTTACTACAAACGAATTTATGGTTTAAAATTCAAATACTTCGCGCATCGTCGTAAAATCGCCGAAGTGAGACTTCCGATATCAACCACTACGCCGCGCTCGCGTTCATTTCAAAATGGCGGCAGCTCGGCGGTGGAAGTGACCGATCGACGCGCCCTCAGTGTCTCGCGGTTCATCGATCAGTGTGGTGTGTGTCGCGTTGTTGCTCCGGTGGATTTTTGGTGGTTTCTTCCTGGCTGGAACGTACGCGTAATTTTTTTCGTTTGGTTTCGTATAACCGACGCGGTGATCGGTCAGGGGGCTCTTGAACGGGCCCAGCGGCAATTACAAAGGGAAAGATGCAACCGAGGATATACTGGATCCTGATCAGTACGGCCGTCATTCTCGCGGGATGCAACGCCGCTACCGAGGTGAGTACTTGCTTTCGTAGCCTTGTTTCTCCCTTCTGTCACTCCTTCGACGATCGTTCGATCCCCTTTTCCTACGTATCTTGTCATCACTCAACAACATTTATTTTAAAAGAATATTTTATCTGAGTTTTTGGCACGTTATAAGTGGTGCTGTAGACAGTACCTAAGCCAGCAAATTATTTCATAACATTCTGATTATACCGCTAATATAATGAAATGAAATAAAATAAATCTAGCAAATTCGTTGAACGTACGTTACAACTAGTTTTAAAAAGAAACATGCTGCGCCTCTGCCCTTCACTTTTGTGTTTGTCTTGTGTTTTCATAGAGCGAGTCTGTTTCTTAGAAATACTTCCACTTATGGAATTTCTATTCTGATTATGTACTTGAATGCGTCATATAATCGATGTGTCGCGTTCTTACATGACATGTATCCTCCAGTTTGTGTACGTTCAAATCCTAAACAGACGCCGCACGACGCGACTCAGGCAGCGGTTGTTTACGCTCCATTACCAATTGCAGGAATTTGTTTACTCGTTTCGTCGTGGCGTGCTCGTGTGGACAAAACTCGGTTTTGCTCCGATACTAGAACGATTTAAACTTGTCATTGTCGATCCAATTGTACTCTTATAATGTTAAAGAGTATCTCAAATTTGTGAAAAATATGGACAAATTGTTATAATAGGCTACACATGTTTATGCAATTAGGGAATATTTGAAAATAGACAAATTTCCAGAATGCGTTTAATATGAAAAATATATAAAATATCCAGAGTGATGCACATGTTATAATGTTTAGTAGGTGAAACAAATCTTTATTTAGATTTCATTTTTTACATCATGTTGATAAAACTATGTGCTTTCTCGTTTCAATTTCATATAGAACAGTCTATTTAATTATTAGAAACTCGGTTTGCTTCGTAAAACGAGCAAGATTAAAATATAAAAATTCGAGAATAATACTCAAATTTTCGTAGGTACCTGCAAGTGATACTTTTTTATTTGTAGTCGAAGCAAATTGCTCATTTATTGCATATTTTATTGCTCCATTGCATACTAGTGACTTGTTTAGTATCTGTTTCCAATATGTTAACTCTTGCAGAACTAGATGTTTTTTTAGATTTTAGAAAATAATTTTTGCTTTTTTACGTATTAACAGTAGAGACACGTATTTCCTGATCTTTATGAACAAGAGACGTAGTAACGTACTAAAATTGCCAATAGCTTTATCGAAAATAGATACGTTTATCGTTTAGTTAGTGACATTTTGAAATACAATGTTGCTACATAATATTATCGATTTCGGTCATTTTTCATTCGTTTTTAGCTCTTTCGTAGAAAATTCGTGTTTTGTATTAGTTAATTGGTCATTAGAATATAAGAAAAAAAAAAAAAAAGCAAAATACATCTCTTTCTAAAATATTATTTTAATTACTATATATATACATAGTTTATCATTATATGAATACAACACACATCCATATAATAATTTCGTCGAATACCATCTTTAGCTTTCTAACAAATTAAAACAGGAAATAAATCGATAAAAAATTGATTTTGGGATTCGAAAAGACCCAAGACGGGTGGTACGAGTGTTAACGTTAATAGTTCGTCCTAAATTGGTTCTCGGAAGGCGCGGTGCCTTACAAGGCATTTTTACCTGGCGTAATTACATAATATGGTAAATCACGGGATATTACACGCCCCTACGCGGTGCGTGCTGCGAATCTATTATTTCGAAACTTTTACTGTATCACGGGTGGCGAGGTGTCTCGTTCTCTTCGATAGCCTACGTTACGACAGGATAAGACAGGAATTCTACACACTCGTATACGGTCGATCATTATAGTGGCTATGAAAGTGTACGAACACTTGTAGGAATTTTTTTATAAGTACTTTAGGTATGCGCGTTATATGAAACATTTTGAAATTTATCAGCACTATAATGAAACGCGATTATCATGATTACATTTAGCGTTTAAACAAATTTGAAAATAAAACATCAAACATTAAACGAATTTGAATATATATAGAAATTATAAGAAATTCAATACAAGTATATATTTTGCAGAGACGTCGGAAGTGTTTAAACAATCAATTATCCATTATATTAATAAATCTTGCTACTAAGTGGGATTGTTTATAACACTTATTATGCGTTTAAGATGAATATTTTTGTTGTGTATTAAATTTGATTAAATATATGTTTGCAGAGCTTCTATATACAGCGAAAGACAAAAAAATATTCGTACAGTTGAAATGTAGAAATAAAAAGGAATAATATTTTCTATATTATTGAATACATTCAAATATTTATACAAATAATAAATATACACTGTAATTGTATGTTATAACAAATGTTTATATAAATAATATAATTGTGTAACAAATGTCCAGAAATATTGACGTTATTATTAATGTTTTCAAATATTGCGTGACAACATGTATTTGATAATATGGGAAATATTGATCCTTTTATTTCTACATCCCAAATGTGCGAATACTTTTGTCCCTCGCTGTATGTATTTCCAGATTGGATTCAAATTTTACCAATATAATCATGACAACCGTGTCTCATTACTAGGCTATATATTTATTATAAATAAAATAGAATTTATTATAAAAATTTATAATAAATGAATTTTGAATTTATAATAAAAATAAAAATTGTAAAATTTGATAGCGCGAAATTGCACAAAATTCACATATGCTATGTGAAAAGATATATATAACGTTCAAAGTGCTTTCTATAATACTTGGTAGCTAAACCAATTTTCCATCGAGGTTCTACTTTCGTTAATTATATTCACAAAAATATAAATTTGCACTAAAACCTACAATCTACTCATTGTATAGGTATATTCCGCATAATATACCATATATAAAAATTTCCTATGGTAAGTGTTCGAATACTTCCGTGAGCAACCATACCATGTTTTTTTTTCTCTTGCACCATCATTGGTCGGGACCGTTGTTTATGCTCTCGTCTCGCACGGTGGACGAGGTATCGGACCACGAGGCGCAAAAACGTGAGACCAGAAATATTCTGTCCGATGTTGACGAGTAATTCGAAACTTTGCCAACACCATCAGGCCTGTATACATTAGTTTTTTTTTTTTTGTTTGCTTTTCGCAAAGACTCTCGACTATCGTTCGGGCGACTGTAGCAACGTTGGTGCCGTGGTGAACGAAGACCTTCGATGAATCTATCGACGGTTGAAAAATATTCAAAAAATTACGCGTATGTTTCATTGAGATTTATCATCGAACAAATATATTCTTAATGAATGGATAATTGATAGCTAAAAAATGACGTCATACATCTGCCTTTTATAGTGATTAAGGACTACAGGAGAAGAACATGGTAACTTGGGTCTTCTACTTTTTTAAAATTCAGTATATCGTCATTCCGTTTTGAATTTAAGCATATTTTTGTCATACTCTTTAATGTTTTGGAAATATATATTACTCGCTATAAAATATTGTTTGTCAATAATTATACTGTTATATATAAATATATACTTGGTCTTTAAAATTTACACTCACTGCTTACTTTCAATAAGACATCTCTCTATATCTTTCTCATTAATCTCTAAATTAATAAGAATATCTTAATAGACACACAATAAAGACTTAATTAAGACAGACATCGTTAGACATAACAGGCATCGGTTTTCGATTGTGTTCTATTGAAATCATCTTGTTCGATGATAAGATAACATCGGAATTAGAAAAAGAACAAAAATATGCTTAGCATGTCTTCCTCCTGCGATCTTCGATTTCAAAATTCGAAGTCCTTTTTATCTTTCAAATTCTTTCCAAGCGTTTTCTCTCCACTAAACTTGATCTTACAACACTGGCAATCTTGTTCGTTTATCGTTCTGTATTCGTAAATACAATATTTCATATAAAACAAACGTGTCTCTTTTTGGTTATTAAATGACGTAAAAATAAGAAATCAATAAAAATGGACTCGTCATATTTGTTCATGGTCCTTAATTGCAAACGGGGCCGAGGACGAAATGAACGTATCTTCGATGGAAAAATTGATGACGGTACACATGTGTTGATTTACGACGGGACGCGAACGCGGGTATTAATTGAATTCATTTTAGTTAATTATCGCGTGTAAACAATGAAAAGCCCCTGGTTGGTTCCCCACTCATCGTCCAAACGAAAGTTTCGACCCTTTTGCTCTTGTGACTCGTTCGAATCAGATCCACGCACACACGCGCTCCTACAATTCGCTGAATTTAATAAAGCCCTTTATTTACGCAACGTTACGTGTATTATTACTTAAAGGTATTACTGCATTGTACGGAAGCAATGCGTTACTGACTGAAAATCTCGTTGGTGCCGATAAATCCGCCGATACGTTCGACTTGTTTGCTTCATCCGTAATTTTTCAAAGTGAAAATTTACGCGTAAACGTTACTTTTATTACTCCTATGTCAATGCGTGTGATTTATTCGATATTTATAATAAATAATTCATGAATAATTCATTTCGATATTTGAAACTAAATTTAAACACGTTACATGATACATAGCTTAGTTTAAATTTGCTTCGTTTATAATTCTTCGAAAGGAGAATAAGCATTCTTTTTATTTTTTTCTTATCGTCGTGTGTAATTTATTCGATATTGCTTTAAAAACACTGAAATTAGATACGTTATATGATACGCAGTTAGGTTGGTTCAAGCTGTTCCTGTGAACCGTTTTAAGCATGTGTTAGGAAAAATTTAGACATGGATTTCGCTGTAAGTATAATGTTTACGTTTATTTTATGTTTGTTCGTTAAGAATTGTTGTAGAACTTCGGTGTACGTTAAGCATACGTAGGTGGTTTTTATCGTTGAAGATAACTTTTTCATGAAAATGGCCCGCAGAGTATATCGAAGTAGTCAGGTCAGTGAACTGGAAGGTCGTGAACTTCTCTATTCCTCAATATTCTATAGGTTTTGTGCTTTTGAATAGACAATTTCTTTTTTCGATTATAGTTATACAAATTGCCAATGTTAGGTAAAGTAGATACATTACTCCATAAAATATTTAATACGAAATCGTTTCATCTTCCGATTGATAACATATCAAGCGTTTTACGTTATTCAATCCTTTACTAATATTTCAAATAATATAAATATCGTTATTGATAATAAGAAAGAATAATAGTATTTAGATTATATTTGCAATAAGGCATATTATTTAATAGAAGAATATATTTAAATAATATTATTTAGAAATTTATACCAAAAAAGAAAATGATGTTTCAGTGAACATTGTCTGTTATTTAATCCTTTTCCCAAAAGGCCTAAAGATAACAAAACAAAAACATACGTAGCGCAAAAATTCCCCCATATCGTAAAGCTTGAATGCTTCTATTCGAACGTGAAGTAGTTTTTACGCGAAAGAAACATAGAAATCGGGCCGGAAGGGATGTTGGGAATGGACACGGAAGAACGATACCCCTACGGTTCCGTTCGTTGGCCATTTCGCAAGGCCGTAACCTGTAGCACTTGTACGCTCACTGTTCAGCAAGATCCAGTCGAACTTGGTCCACAACGAAATCCCATCGATGGTTCACGTTGTTACATCGACGACCAACGAATCAGATTTCCCTGAACTATCGTTATTTCATGGTAAACTTTACGCTGCTCTGCCCGTCTCTCTCTCTCTCCCTCTCTTTCTTGCTATGCGCGTTTGCAACTTTAGTAATAGTCACATGTTAGTCGATTGTAATCTTATCTGATCCTTAGAAGGTTGATGTTCTTCAGAATAATCAAAGGATTATGTCGTTAGGAGAGTTTTCTTTGAAACTTTGAAGGGAAATATTGGTGTTTGGAACAAACGTGTGTTGTGATCGCTAAAATGTTGTTGTAACGAGACTATGAAGTATCATGGAAATTGAACAATGCGAGATTGGATTGTTTGACGTAGAAAATTGAAGCTAGTACAACCATAATTGTAATATTTTGAATACGAATCAACAGTTACTGCCATTTTTGCTCATTCGAACGACGTCCAACCATCAAATCTTCCAGCTTCTAAGATGCCACGCTAGATCCTTTTTCACGAATTAACCTTGTAAAACGTGACTAAACAACGAATATATCAGGTTGATCGATGATCGAGCGTATAACGCAATCGATGTACATTGTACGGGTGAGATGTGACAGCAAGAAGCCCTAAAAGCCCTCGCTTCGGTCATTTTCCATTGTCCTGTCAGGCATTGTCCTACCGCGTCGGTATTCGAGATCGGCGGATGCAGAAAACGGACCCTAGAGTCACCTTTGGTTATTTCAGTCAGTTTTTTTAGCCAAATTATCAGATACGAATTGTTTTCATGCTTCGTCGTATTTTCATTCCGCTTCATTTCGATCTTATATCGAATCAAATCATCGAACAAGTTGCATAAAAATTATTATCAAATATATTTTCAATCAATTGTATCAGGTTGTCCAGAAAGTTTCTTTCGTTTTATGAGGAAATAATAAACGCACAACGTTTTTTTGTTTTATATTATTTTGTCGAATTACGTACAATCCATTTCGTTCTGTTGAGACACGGCGACATTTTACAGACTTGGTTTCACGTTTGTACGAAGGTTCATTGTTGTAAAAGACACGTTTGCGAAAGAAAGACATTTTTCGGACAACCTAATAAATATTATAATATCCCATAGAAGGCGCTATCACTATTACTGTATCGATAAAATCTCTAATGCAATGAATATTACATAAATATCATAATGTGTCCATAATATTTCCAATTAATTGCTACATTCTATAATATATATTCTTCAAACATCGCTATAATATTCTTCAAACATAATTCATTCTCACCACTCCATGGATACAGTGTATCCTCATTATTATCGATTAATTACAGACCTAATCTTTCACGGACACAGTATAACACCATTATTACTATATCCATACTATTTCTAATTATAGATATTACAATACTCCATAGATATAATACATTCCTACCATCATTCCATCCACCATCGTACCATATTTTAATTAACTAACTATAAAAAAAAGCAATGCTATAGTGTCTATACATAATACCATGGATTGAATGGAATAGAAAATATTTCTGCAAACACGTGATATCTCCTTTTTCCCCATTAATGTGTAAGCTTGCTGTGGACAATTTGCCACAAGGGTACGTGGTACGTAGATTAATTTTTGAATTTTACACGTACAAATTTATTTCTGCTTGTATCGTCGGGATGAGTAATTTTCATGTGAAAATTACTGTGTGCACCACAGTGTGGTATTGTTATTATTATTATTATTGTTGTTGTTGTTGCCATTATTGTTATTACTATTGTTGAAAATGACAACGTGAGTTCGCGCTCGCCATTCATATGCAGATGCGCTAATTACAATAATTAGTAACTAGAAGATAGTTCTAGATACAATCGGTAGGTTTAAGATGTTCTTTTGTTTTTATCCCCAGTCCATGTAAGAAAGTGCAATGAAGGTTTTTCGGCTCAGAACGTTGTGATAGATTTATCCAAAAAATAAAATAATATCTTTTGTGATCCTACCTCTGAATACAGAAGTAACAACAATTATTGTTATTTATTATTATTATTATCATCATCATCATCCTGTATAGGGTGTTTTTTTTTTTTTTTTTGCTTTTGAGTCTCCCTAGAATTTCTGTGATATATAGCATAACATAGTAATGTCTGGTCGAAGAGCAAAACCGGGTTTGGAGGGTACAATGACCCGGTTTCTTGGTTCCGATTCGGTTCGTAAAATTCGTGAGTCACGTCGGTCGTGAAACAGCCCTGGGTTAGGCCCCAGGCTGCTCTCAAGGGGCGGGGGAGGCTTTGGCTCGTTAGGGGGGACTTTTGCTCGTTAGGGGGCTGCGAAAGCCACATGGCGACGTTTGTACAACGATGCAACCTACCCTTGTCTACGTTCCCTCGCTGATATTCACTAGTGAGCGTAGCTTAAACGAGGATTGGTCTGATGAACCACACATTCACCCCTGGTACCGCGTTTTACGGTGGTTTCCAACGTTTTCTTTCAGGCGTTCTTCCTCTGCTTCTCTTGTATATTCCAGTTTCCCATGTTTTGAGTTTATGGAAAAACGTGGCTGGTATTAACCATTTCTCTGAAGATTGTTTATTTTACGCTTTGTATCAGGTATTCATATACCGTTTTTATTAAAATGTAAAATATTTCAGCGAGGTTCTGCCATGCTGTAACTCTTCCACTTCGAAGACGTTATTTCTGCAACTTTTTACCTTTGGAAGTAAAATTTCTGCAAGTTTTCGACTTTAGAAGTCTGCAATTTTTTCTTTTTTTTTTTTTTAATAATAAAAGAAAATTTTTGGAATATTCGCGTGTTAATAATAATAAAAAAAAGGGAGGATGGAGATTAAAAAATTCGTTTTACGTTATAAAATCGAAGCTTCTTAGTAATACTTAGAGAAATTCTTCTTCGTTCCAAAGATCTCCAGTAATAAGTATACCAATGATAAAAAGCGCAAGAGAAGCTCCCCAAGAATAATTGGAGAAGTTAATTACAGGATGTAAGAGGTAAAGGAAAAGCGATTGAAACCGAGAGAAATGGACCCCGATGGTCGTCATAAATCGGTTTAGAGGACGTCGACCAACATCGAGTCGCGTTTTCCAATTGCCGGCCAATCCTTAATTTAACCGGCGGCAACGAGAACGCTTTAAAAGGCCTGTGGGTGTTAGGCTCGCCGCGTGAAATATCACCGGTGATAATGACGCTGTCTTCGCGCGTGGAAAACGCGAGTTGTTCGTGTTATGTCGGCCATTTGGTGTAAGAGAGAACGGACAGCTTATAAATATTCGTCTCGTATCGCCAGGCATTCTCGTTGCGTAACCGCGCCCAAGAAGAAAAAGAAATCTCTTCTGGTTGCTGTAATCTCGAGATCGAGCCGCAATCTTGTTTTCGTTGGCGTATTAAATTCACCGATATACGCAGTGCTACGGTTCATCCACAAGTTTGCCTGCACTTGCAATCTGTCTGTTTATTCGATTGTATTGTGTCATATTGTCGTCATGTCGATGATAATTTTTTTTATTTGTCATCTTTTTAATTTCTTTCTGGTAATTTCGATTACGAAGGTTACTCGATATACAAAAGTTCATCTTCTTGGAAATGGTGTTGCATTGCTTAAAAATTGTTTGTCTATACGTCGATCGAATTATAGTAATTACTTTCATAGTTTCCAGTATATAATTATTTTCGTTTCGTAGATGTGCTCGTTATTAATTAATGGTAATGGCTGTTTCAGTTTCTTCTTTTTCGCATTTAAATAGATTAATATTATTTGTTATTTATTTATATTTGATTACAACGTTACAGTATATGTGAAGTTTTTAATCGTTTCTTCGTCTTTTGAAATTTTATACTTTTCGTAGAATTCTTGTAATAGTCCTTCTTCGAATTAAATAAATGGAAAGTTCTATCCGAAGTATGAAATACATATTTTAGTCTCATAAACGGAGTTCAAAGGTCGTCTTACTGTATCATTTATCGAAATAATAATTAGTAGTTACAATTAGAATTTCCCTTCGATACAATTAGTCGGTAAATTAAATCGCTTATTGAGCCAGTCTCGTTTGCAATAAACAGACTTATGGAAGCAAATAATTCATTTTTTTTAGAATTAAACAAAACTTGATCTGTCCGTTGATGGTGTGTGCTTAATGAATAATTCTTTTTCATTGATTTTCTCTACGAGAACTATTTCTTGTTTCTTTAATTTAATTATTCCTTGTTATTATATTTGAACATTGAACGGAACATAGTAACCGGTGTTTGAACAATTTTCATATCCCGTCCCTTTATTTACCTTACTTTGTTGCATGGAAATTGAGTATCGAAGTTATTCTGCTCGATAATTCTTCTCTATGACGCGTGAATATCGAACCGTGTAGTCATTTGGCAATTTATTCGTTTTTCGTTTGCATCGTTTCATTCTATTTTGTATTCCCCCTCCCCCTCCCCCTTCGAGTATATAACCAAACACGAATTCTTGATTAAAATTGTTAATTTTTTATTCGTTTTTTCTTTGTTGCCTTGGATTATTGCTGTACGCGTGTTGCATCGTATCGCGTTCAAATCTTTTGTTTAAATTCTGTATACATTTAATATTCCATCGTTGCGAAATACCAGGTAAAAACTGAGCTTTCATTTTTTCTACCTTTTTCAAATTTAATCCCCTGCCTTATGATATTCAATTATGTATATTGGCCGGGATTTTGGGAATGAAATTTAACGACCGTACTTTCGAACAAAATTTCATTTTCATCTGTGACTTTCATTCTACATCGCGTAGAAACGCGCGGAATTATTAAAGGCAAATTGTATAGAATATTTTTGTCCTCGTTCGGTTCTTGCTTTTTCGGTTCCATTTGCTCGCTAATTTCAAATTGCCAGGGATCGATACGAAATTGAAAAGTCGAAATAATTGGATAAAGTACTCTATTCGAGATAGTAAAATGATGTTTCTGTATTTTTAGGCTGAAACAATCCGTTCATTAAAAATTCTCTGAAATTAATATCATTGAAACTACTAGATTTATATCAAAATCGAAATTGTTTAAACTATTTCTTCTGCCGAGGATCCATACGAAAGGTAAATAACAGTTTATCAAATGTCTCTGTTGTCATTTGTCAAAAATGTGTTTACCGCGTTTTGTTTCCATTAAATTCGCAGAAGCATTGTTTACAGTCGATTCTTTAATGGGGCATCGTTTAATTGGATCGTTTAATACATCGCCATTGGATAAATTGGACACGTTATTAGCTTCTAACTAGAGAGTTAATCAAGTTTGAACAACCTTTAGATTAATCGCAAACCTTCCAACAGGAATAATAATTAACGCTGTGTTAGCCTGATCGTTTCGTTAATTATTTCCACTCTTCGTAATTAAATCTGATCGATCTGTTTCAAGTTTACTTCTCCTCTGTATTTTTCAATTATTTCCCAACAATACCTAACTCTGTAACTGTAATGTATATTATCCAATTTCTTGATTTTATTCTGATACTTTTATTCAATTACATAGATTTCTTTCAAATTTTACTTTTTAAGAAAAAAAAGAAAAAAAAATAGAAAAATATTTTTAGATAACCGTGGTGTTTACTCATGGGTTACTTCATTATTTATTGTTAACAAAGATTGTACGTATCATGCAACGGATGACTGTTTATTACGAATTTTAGGCGTAAGATAATTTTCAGTTGACTAACGTTTATACGCGTGCTCCTAATTCATAAAGAGACGTGATTGAATTATGTACCCTCCTTTTCTAGCTTCATTATCTAACAGTTTGCCTCTACTAGAGGATAATCCATTGTTGTCAAGCATTTAACTTGCATGAATCAGCATGTAAATCAAAGACACAGTGTTACTTATAGAGATTATCGTTTTAAATACCTTTAAATCATTCACAAACTACAGAAATACCTACGTACGTACAGTGCATGTTATCATTCACTGTCAATCTTATTTTTCCTACGAAAAAATATCTTCAGATTTGTTATTTCTCATACAAAACTCTATAAAGTTCTAAAATTTTAGTGTATTAATATTAACAACATATATATAAGACATGTTTAAAAAATTATTAGCATGTTTAATTCTTGCTTTCTATGTTTACTTTATTAGTACTACAGAACTCTTCAAATATCTGTCACACTCCATTTTAGTAATCTCATTCTATTAATTTTTTAATTATCTGTAATTAATATTCAGCACGTATATAGTTAATTGTATTTATTCGTTATCAATGAATGCTCGGAACTTTTATTTTTTCTTCAAATGTAACTATCAATTCTTATAAACTTCTCTTGAATAATAGTAACGTTTTTAAAAACCATTTGAGAAATAGGTATTTTCACAGCTAAGTATCGTGTTATTAATTCCACAGGATTATCTAGTAGAAAATCAGTAGAAAATCTGTTGGATTTAGTTATACTTACCTCATCGTGAGTTTAATTGTAAACGATATAAGTATTAAAATTGACAAATATATCTTCTATTAGTATTCTGATGATTTTCTTTATGAAAATGTCAAAATTTCTCCTGTTCTGCTTCTGTTTTCAAAGTTTCTCTTTCTATCAGCTAATACAATTCCTGTCATTCTGATATCCATGATTTATTCTAACCTTGTATTAATGTTTATTCATAATACTCGAGCACGGTATATTTCCTAAGATGGTCATGGTGTCGAACGACAATGGGTCATTGTCTGGAAATTTACAATGGAATACATTAGAAACGCGGTGTAGTAACACTTCCCATTGATGTCTAATGTCATTCAAAATTCTATGTTGCCGGCGTGTTCACAGGGAGATGCCGGTTACTCACGTTCCTCGAACGATTTACATTCTAATTTCCAAACGAGTCATCTCGAACTTTCGACTCGAGTCCATTCTTTTAGTCGATTGTTTCTTTAATCAGGAACAATCTCGATCAGAATCGTTTACATTCTGTAAAATAATAATATTTTATGTTAATTATTATATTTAAATATTTAATTATATATTAATTAGTTTTTCTCATCTTATGCCTTAAATATATATATTTAAATATATATTTTTATATTTATTAAATATAGATATCTATATTTATAAATATCTATATGTTAATAATTAATAATTATACATATGTATACTAAAATCAATTTTTCCCATTTTTTTTATTAGTAAATTTCCTTCGACGCTACGCTAATTGTAGAAAACAATAGATAAAAACGTGAAACGTTATGTGCATATTATAGGATTACGGAGTTGCACAATTATTGTGATTATCAATCAAAAATTCATGTTTCTTTAATCGAGAATTAAAATAACTATCATTGTGAAATAAGCAGATTATAAATGATAATTATAAACACGTAAAACGAAAGTGAATAGAAAAATAGAAAATGTTCGCCTTCGTAATTATTAATCGGAAAGTAATATTTCTTTAATCGAAAATTAAAATACATATTATCGTCGTGAAATTCTAAAAGCATTTTAATTAAAATTCCGAGTGAAAGTAAATTTTTAACGAAAAAGATGGGCAACGCCCGAATTTGTCAATCAGTCTGGAGGATTCGCGTGACCTTGTCTCCCGAATAGCGAGATGGCGTGCTATAGTAGACTCGTTTAGTGTCGAAATGGCACCAATTCACCGCGACGAATATTAAACGACGGACGTTAATGGCCTTTTACGACGACTCGTTTGAGCAAGCTTAGGTCAGGTTGGGGCAACGTACTTTGGCGCTGGATAATAGGTACATGTAGATAGACTCTCGGGCATACTATCGCAAAATATCATAGAACTATGCTCTTTCATCCGTGTATCACGCTAAAGGAATTTCTAAAAAATTCGAAAATTTCAATGGAAGTTATGGTAATGCAATTCTATCGAAACGATGATAGGTAGTGAATATCTAGAATAAATTAGTATATATAATTATATTTCGTTTAATATTTATAATGTAAGTTAAAAATAGCGAACATTTGCATATCGAATATTTTATTCATATCGAGAAACGAATACACATTTTAACTGTCAGAGAAATTACAAAAAAAAAAGAATTCTGTCGAGTATTTTCCAAAACAATCAGACTTACCTATATTTCGAATTAAAATCACGGAAAATTAAGCAGCGTTAAACGCATAGAAAATCTCTTTTCATCTTACGAATTGTATTTCCATCTTGATTCTTTACACTTCAGTGTAATTTTGAATATTTGCAAATTTAATATTTTAGTCATATCGAAAAATGAATGTATATTTGAACTATCATGAAAATAGCAAAAGAGAGACTCGTATTTCAAACCAAAGCTAAGAAAATATTTTTAGACTGAACTTTTAAAACGAAATGTCTTAAATTAGGAGACTTAGCGAGACAAAGTGTTACGAAAATATTATAGAACGTGAAAGGAATTTTTCCTCTAACTTTCAACGAATTGTTGCTCCAACTTCTCAAGCAATTGTGGGAAAAACCGATCGAGTTTCCCTCAAAAGGAAGTACATATACGATGTATTACGAAAAAATTCGTGTCGGCACGGTTTCGTCGAGCGCAGCCGGTTGATTTAAGATTCTTTGGGCGCGAGCAACGCGACCATATAAGGCGAGTTCTTAAACGGCGAACAACAGTCGCCCAATCGGCGTCCCACGAGTCACGCGGCTGCATCGAACGCGGAGGAATTAATTATCCAGCCATTCCTATCGCTGCTAACGTTGTAATAATAAACATTAATCGCGAGAAAACAATTTTAAAAATATCTTTAGTACTGACGCTGTTCCCGATTCTCAGGCCTAAAGTCTTCCAGACAAAAATGGTCCTTATACGTAAAATTCGTTTTTCTTAATTCTATTTTCCACCTAAAGGATCAAAGAAATGTACCAATATGTTACGTATTTCTTTTATAGTGCCTTTTATTCAAAACACCCGATACATTTTATTCCAGTTATTTACTTGTAGCGAGTCGTAACTGTGTGCAATATTGAACACTGCGAAATCTCGGCAAGTAAATAACAAAATCGATCAATAGCGTAGAATATTTCGTTAGAGGAGACAAACATATTCATATTTGAGCTTCACTTGGAAATCTTTCGTCGAATACAATCGATCGTTGTGTGTTAAAGCGTATGAAATCGTCGGAGGAGGTAAATTAAATAATGAAATTTTTTAACGAAGGCAAGTTAACAAATATTCGTATTAGTTTTGCATGATTTATTATCATTTATGTTTGCTTTCAGTGTTTAAAAGGAATTCACTGTTGCGTTTGTCTTCTTAGTATAATTATTATTTTTCTGTTGAAATACGACATGCAACATGTTGAGTGTATGTAATGTAGAACATTCTAACGATGCTGCTACTCACGATGACGATGACGATATAAAATTATATTCATTTTCCGGTGGCAATTACAAAAGAGACAATAATAATGAACAATGTGTCTAATGTACCTCGTTGTTTCCATTGATATTACGAAGGATGTGCTTCAGGTGCGCCATTCGCGTGTTCAATGTGTACAAGACAAAGAGAATTGATGTGATGTAAGTTTGAAAGGTGCAAGATATTTGTTTACCAGCTGTTTTCCTTCGAATCCAGTATTCATTTTTCACAGCAAAAATACATTTTTTTTGCTTACATTTCTTTGTAAATTTCCTAAATGTTCCGTGTTAGGTACCATTTTCCTAATTCGCCGTATTTGATTCTCGTTTACAATCCCTGCCACGATTTCAATACGCTTAAACTTTTGCATAGTCGACTATTAACACACGAATATCTGTTAATTTTATTTTAACGATAATTTTTACGACGTATCTCGACGCTAGTTTCGTTAGAAAAAGAAAGCAGTTCTCTTTCTGGGAAGCTTTTAGAATCAGATGTTTCATACTGAGCGCGCAATTTCCCGATAAGAGTCGAAAATTTTAATAAAGAAAGGGAAGAAGAGAACGCGGAGAAAACAATTGGAATCGGAGCAAGCTTATATTTATTTCGATTTGCAGAGTTTCTTACGCAGGTTTAGGCGCAATGGAACGAACAAACTTCTAATCTTGTAGAGCTTTTGGAATCGTTGCAGTTACCGAGGCCATCTAAACGAGTACGTACACTTATCGAACGATTCTTTAAATATTTATTCTACACGCTTCGCAATAACGTGCGCGTAGACAGAAACGTTTTATCGTTTCGCGGGCTTTTTATATTTTAAAACGGGCAATCCTGGCTAAGTTCTCGATTAAATTAGACGAGCCGCGCTAGAATTCGATTGGCAGGGTTCAATTTAATCTACGGATCCCCGAATCAGGAGCGGCGGATTTAACAGGATTATACTTTTCCCTCCGCTTTCAATAACGATCCATAGGCGAACGCCGATGAATTCGAACGACGCGATAAATTCTTCCTTTATCCCGACGACGAATTACCTTCGCACGCGAGCAGCCAAACTTCCAGCCGGAACACCAAACTATCCTCCAATAACTTCCATTGAATTTCATTATTTCTGCAGGATCCCAGAATTTTCTATTTCTTCTCCTTTCTTTTCATCAAAAGATTCCTTTAATCTCTGGCTCTTCCCTTTGCTTCTCTTTTCATTCTTCTTAAGCGAGTATTCCAACGCAGAATTTTTGGATTATTGAGGCGATTTTTTCACGAAGAAGCTGCAGTAATACTTCTCGCGCTTTCAAGATATTATTATATATATGTTTTAACATTTGTTATTTTTGCTGGGAGAAGATCGAAATCGATGGCACTACACACCGTCGTACACAGTTGGCAAAGAAATACCTCGTCTCATGATGTCCATGATCCTGACTGTTCCACCTAACACAAATGAGCTCAAGGTGATCCTTAATACTTTGACTGCCACGTTGGCCACGGTTTCTTCTGTGACGCCACGGGGTCATTGGTGACCGGAGCGCTTGGACTTCTTACAGTTGTAAAAGTTGAATGAAAATCGACAGTTAGGGTATTTTGAATATAACCAATAAGTAGAAGATACTTTGAAATAAAAAGTGCCCCATTGAGCAATGAAACATTTTTATTAAAACATTAAAAAAAAAAAAATGAGAACAAATCTTGCATCTAACTGTGCACTTTGTTTGCATCCATATCTTTGAGGAGTAATCCACGAATATTATTATAAACACAGCTTAGAAAATAATCGTAAATGCTGCTTTATAATCATATAATTGTAGTTAGAAGTGTGCACATACCTTACTATTATATATAGAATGAGCAAATACCGTTTATTAGTATCTTTTACACGATTCAACGATATATTCTGGACCTTTTGCTTACGACGAAGTAACGAATGCGAATGGTTTGTTGAAATAAACGAAGCCTCGTTATAATATGTCGCTATCAACTGTTAGCAAGGTGCCACGGTGGTTACCCGTGACCACCAACAAGATAAACGGTCCATCGGGGAAGAATGTTGTCTTACATCGTCAATTTATTATTATTTTGCCATTATATGCTTGAAATAATAAAAATACTCTCGTGGCGTCCTGAGCGAAACATGTGATTTCGGCGTGGCAGTCAAAGTGTTGATCTTTGTCTGCAACCTTATTTTTACTCTTCAGATCGTTTAAATCCATGCAGTATTTCTCTTTAGGTTGTTGGCTTTTAAAGAACCCGGAAAAGTTCTTGAATATTCTTGCAAGTTTGCAGTTTTCTATCGCTAGCTTGTTGCCTTAACTTCTTCTTTTTTATTTAATGCGAGGAGAACGAGCAATTACTTAACGTTACTGATCGAAAATGATCTATTATGAAGATGGAAGGTTAATTAGAATGAGTTTGGTTTGAGAATAGTCGGTAGCTAATTAAAAGAATGGCGGCACTATGAAGCTTAATCATCAACTTTCTACGTGTTCCTTTAATTTTAGGCGGTTTAAAAGAATAAAAAAGAGAGAGGCTAATTCTAAGATAATTCAGGCTATAGTGTTACATACACAGAAGATTTTTAGTCGATTGGCCGACTGGATTTTAGAACGTCATGGACACCATGTTAAAAGAGTAAAACATATTGGGTCGCCAAAAGGATCTGAGAAGAACGTGCTTAAAGTTTTGCGCATAACAGTAACAATTGTTCGTCTAAGAATTTTTTAAACAATCGTAACTTCGCTAGTTTTACATGTTCAGACATAGGTTTTTACACATACATGTAAATTTAAAATTACTATTTCACGTTCCTTAAGAAAATGGAACGAACGAATCGATCCTTTTCGAAGGTTCACGCTAGAACATCGCTTTAAATATAAAGATCGTAACATAATCTTTGCAACTATAATAATTGACACTTCCTCTCGATAAAATTGATTCGCGAATCAAACAGCCAGAACAGACAGTGG
Organism: Bombus difficillimus; assembly: GCA_014737525.1. Lineage (NCBI taxonomy): Eukaryota > Metazoa > Arthropoda > Insecta > Hymenoptera > Apidae > Bombus > Bombus difficillimus. The sequence continues at coordinate 648,509 of JACXIT010000116.1, read as the reverse complement.
GAAAACATTTTCAACGCGATCTTCGCAACAATAATAATGCGTATCGATAAACTCGATTCATAGCGAATAATCTGAACGTATACGTTCAAGTTGCAAAACTTGGAAAAGAACAACGGCGAAACAGTCAGGAAACATTTTCAATGTATTTTTCGTAATAATAGACACTTCGTATCAATGGTTGTTTCAAAACTCGATCAGCTCAATTTCTATGCTTTTCTATTCGCAGATATAAACTTTCAATTCCCAACGCGCATTAAGCTCGCCTCTCGCACGCTTTACCCCGCGAACGCTAATCCAACTGAAACTCGAAAGATGTCCCATGGGAAAAACGAGAAGATCGATTAACGCGATATGGCGGATCTTTGGGAAGATCGGACAAAGTTGGAGCGAAAAGAGTTGGAGGATCCTATGTTGGCGCATGATACTACGCAAAATGCGATCCCGCCATTTTATGGCGCATAAATATGCATTAAGAGAGGACGCCTGGTCCCGGCATTTTTTTCCTTTTTGTTTTTCTTTTCTTTGCTTCCCCTCTATCGAGCGGAATTATTTGTAGCCGAGAGTGGTCGCGGATTGTTTCACTTCCCGATGGTCCTGATTTAAATCGACAATGAAATCAGATAAATTCTGGCCGACTATTGATTCAATGGCGACCGCCCGTTGCATTCTAATTATGTCTGCCCTCCATGTATTGTTCTCCCGATTCGCCCAACGATTCTGCAAAGCAGGAAGGGACGCGCCAGAGATTTGAAATTTCATTCCTGGAAAATTCGATGATGTTCTCTCTCTTTTTCTCCTCGGCTTCATTTTCCTATTTAAAGCGTTGACTGCCACACGCTGGCGATGACACGCGTTGACGAACGTTGTAGAATGATTAAAATGAGATAAATTGCATGGACCGGTGAAATTTCAACAATGTGAATGATTTAGATAATCAGACTGTTGGAGGAAAGTACGCAAATACGATATAATATTTTGTAAAAATTAAGTGAAATAAACTGGTAAGTTACAAGGTGCTGATCTGAATTAACAAGGCAGAAAGGAAAAAAGAATTACACAAAGCTTGCCAATAAACGCTGTTTTACCGAGTTATAACGAAAAATATCGTACGCAGGAAATAGGCAACGCGTTTCCGTTACAGCGCCTATAAGTTGGCTGCGTTATTGTGTCAGCGTAGTTACATGATTCCTTTTTTATCACGCGATAATAATTCCGTGTGGTTGATAATTAGGAAATATAATAAAAATGACTGTTCAGAAAGTGCAATTTTAATTCCTCATTTCTAAACGTTGTACTTTAAGTTGTACTACAAGTTCGGATACAAACTTTTGACCTCGGTGAGAAATGGAATTAATTGCGTTAAAAAGTGGTTAAGAATTTTCCTGAGTTTCGATAATGATAATGACTCGTTATTTATTTCATACGCTATCTACGATATTTGTTACACAACTCTGTAACAAAGCGTTTAATCATTAACTATACGTAACGTTTTTCCCTTCTTTCTCCTGCTTCTACATTAAGCCCTCGCAGTTTAGTCGTTTAAGCGCTGGACACCCTGTATATTTGTGTGGCACTCAACGCGCTAATCTCTTAACGCTGGGCTCTGTATCTTGTACAGAACACGCGTTCGTGCTAAGTAGCACGAATTCAGAAGTTCAATTTAAAACATCGAGGCATCCAAATGTTTGCTAGCAGAGGAAAAGTTTGTTCTTTTATCAATCGTCGAAACGACTAACTCATTCCATTCAAAATAAAATTCTTCTGTCATAAGGACTGGCTGTTATTTCGCTGTTAGATGCGACTCTGCTCAAATTTTCATGCAGTTCCACTGTGATTTTAACGAAGATTCTATCGCCGATTCATACGCTACTGCGCTACAATTCTTTGTTCTCTTTTATTCGCGTTATTCTACGAAAATCGTGATGACAATCGGTCGCGTTTATTTTAGTTTCACGCCAGACGGAGCAACAGAATCGACGAGAATTCCAAACACTGGAATTCAGAGGAACATAAAGTATAACAAAAATTTCCACCGGTCCCTTCTGGTGCGGACAGGGTTGTACGACGATGGGGAAAGTGGTAGAACGGGGAAGTACGACGAGAAAAGTTGTCGCCCGTGGGACGAGCCTGCCAAGATGGATGAAAGTTTTTCCAAGCCTCCGGGATTCGTTGCGAAAACTCGAAAATAACGAGCCAATTTCCAGGGGACGTTCACGCCCTTCTTCAAGCTTTCTAACGTTCATAAAATCGCAAGGACAATGGTCAAACGACGGATTCTTTGATAATTTGTTCAAGGAGGATGCTGGCAAATGGTCAGTCCGCGTGTAGCTCAAGCAGCAAAAACATTTATAGCACGTTGTTCTGTAAGTCCCATGGAATAAAAAAAATAATAATTTCTTATGTATATATATCAATATTTATTTACAAAATGGTTTTGAATTTCTTAAATTTCATCAATTTGTAAATATTCTCTCCGTTTAGTTTATAATTCAACTACCCTTTCCTATGATTTTCTTTTGTGCTTTTTACGGTTTGTGCTTCTGTAGTTGCTTGGAATCTATAGAACGATGCGCTACGAATATTTTTGGTACCCGAGCTACGCAAAAATTGGCCATTGGCTACCGTTCTTCTCCGTTGAAATAATTTCATATAATCTGAAATATAATTAAGCTACAGGACAAACAGAAAGCAACAACGAAATCAAACAGAATCGAGCGATATAAATGACGATGAAGTTACATTGATACGAGCTTATAGTCGACTAATATTCGTAACGAGAAGTTTGCGCAGTTCCGAATATAAAATTGACACGTTGTCGATAGATTGGAAAGAAAATCTCGCTATCGTGTCTGTAAATAATGAAAAACGTGAAAAAGTTTTAAGTATCTATACAGTGGCAAATTCGAAGTTTCTCTCTGTTTGCGCTTTTACTATCGACAAGCTGATAAGTTTGATACGTTCGTCGACAAGCACGTCGATAAGATATCAATAATCGACAGGATGGTTTTTCTTTGCACGACATCGATTAAACATTCGCCAATACAACCGAGCTTTCCGATAAAAGTTAAATAATAGAGTACGTCGTTCTTATCGTGGCTTTTTCTCAAATTTGCAAACACGAGACTCTGTCTCTTTTTCTTCTTGTTTTATCCATACGATTCTCCAATTTCTAAAATAAAAATGAATCGAAAGGATACACCACCGTCGAGATTATTAACAACTAAGGAGGATCAAAGGAAAACAAATATCTGGTATTTATAAAACAGAGGAAAATGTAAGAACGTATATCGAAAGTTCTTCTAATTTTTGAAAAGCTAAAAATTTCTTGACGCATATATCGATCGATGTAATAATACGACGACGACGAGAAGATTACGAGAGTGAAACGAAACAAACGCTTTTACGTTTACACAGAACAGAAAGAGCGGAAGAGAGAAACAAAAGTCGAACCGAAGAATCTAATTGATTTGTAGACTGTTTTTCTTTTAAGAGCCATCGATTTTGGTTTCTAGGTCGACCGTGTCAAACATTATCAATCAGGTAAAAGTAAAAGAAAAAGGAAAAGAAATGCAAAATAGCGCGTCCGAGTACCAGTTTAGCTCTAAGCAAGCTTAACTACTGTTCGTGACAGATAATTATTCGCTGGCAGTATTTTCGCGGATCTAAATCGTTCGTCAAGCGTCGCTCCAATTTCCTTCGTCACACGACTCACAGGGGACAAGCAATTTACTTTCTACTTTGTCGTTTCACGAATAAAAGGATCCCTCGAACAAGACTAAGGAAGAGAAGAGAAAGGAATAAAAATCATGAATTTTCTCAGGATTAACCTCGCTGCACGCTTCTCCTATCGTTTTCAATCTAATCGTGTCCTTTCCTTTTTTTAAAAAATATAAACAAACAAGATTGTTAAAAAGAAAACAAAAAAAAAGGGTAATCAAATCTGCAAAATCTTTCATACGAAAAATTTGGTTCTTCTGTTCTTTTATTTTTTCTTTTTATTATTTCTATTTATTTTATTCTTTGGTTCTTTTATTTCAATTAGATGTATCTATTTTAATTCGATAATAATTAATTTAAATTCTATGTAAAAAATGCTCTTTGAGAAAGAAATACGCAGTCCAACGTGGAAAATTTATATGTAGATTTAGGAAATCCTAGTTCCTTTAGAAATACTTGGTCGAATTCGGGAAAGTTGTCCGTACTAAAAAGTTTCGTTCTTTTAATTAAATATTTATTATTTATAGAAAATAATCCGTAAAGACTACTCTTTCTTCTATGCAAAATAATCTGCAGATTTTCGATATCACAGATCCTCAATTTTACTGTGATACTTTTCCATACTTTTCCTACTAATCAACAATTTCTCATATTTACCATAGAAACGAGCTCTGGCAATTTATCTTGCAATTAAAAAAGACACAAAACGACGATGCAGATTTTCTAAATCACTCAGCCATGCTGCTGTGACACACAAGTCATCAACGGATTTCATGATGGTTTTGTTATTGCCGAAGAAAGTCGTGTAGCAGCGATACAGAGGAAATTGTAAAAGTAACTCAAGTGCATTTACTTAGATAAGATAATACAAAAAACTAGGATATTAATACAAGTAAGGTAGCGATAAATGAAAATACGATGTGAGTCGCAAGCTGTTCTATGCCGTAAGGCGATAAATGAGAGATTACAATGAATGAAAAATATGCGTAGAAAGCCGCGTAATTGGAGCCGAAACGGCACGCGTTAGGATTCAAGATAAAAGTGAAATAACGTAAGATAAAAAGAGAACACGTGCAAATAGGTTTCCAACGAAAGATCGCAAGTGGGTCGATTTGTATCGCGAATAATCGTCGTAGTTCGCGCGGCACGCGATAAGGGAAGAGAAGGAAGGTAAAATAGGAAGAGAGAGAGAGAGAGAGAGAGAGAGAAACAGAGGGAAAGAGTAGAAAAGGGTGGTATCGGCGTTGGAGGGTAATTTTCGGACGAAATTGAAGTATTCCGCGAGCGATGCGTCATTAAACGTCCTGCAACCAGGTTGGCCGACGTGGAATCGAGCTTTTTCAGAACATTGAAATTTCGTGGAAGCCGTTCAACGCGAATCGGCCTTAATAAGCAGCCGTCGCGACGCCCCCCTCTCGTTAGCCAGTGAATTTTCCACGTTGAATACGTGCCTTCGTGCTTGATACGCTATGAATTGCTCATGTTTCAGTTTCTTTTTCTTCCTTTCTTTCCTCCCATCTACCCTCTCTTCCTTTTCCTCTATTTTCCTCCTTCTTTCGCTTTTTCCCTCCACTGTGACGGTTCAATTGTAACGTATTATAGCGAGCCCGTAAGAGGAGACTTTTTAAAACGCGTAGACATTTTCTTCGGGATAACGACAAATCGAAGATCTTTTTTTTCAAATACGGTGGCGAGATACCGACGATTCTTTCAATAATTATTTGAATAATTTATTGTAATATCATATAGTCGTATTTTCTTTCTCCCTCTCTTTTTTCTATATTTGTAAAATATTTTTTAATAATTGTTTGTATATTTGTAAGATATACAATTTGTAAAATATACAAACAATTATTAAATATACAAATATGCAAACAATTATTAAAAATATTTTACAAATATATAAAAAAGAGAGAGAAAGAGAGAGAGAGAGAAAAAATACAACTAAAAGGATTCCCTACCACATGATATGATATTACAATAAATTATTCATATTTTTGAAAAATTGTTCATAAAAGGGCCGTATAAGTAATTTTTGATACGATTTTTTGAACGTTTCCAGTTCTATTTCGAAGAATTTCGAATAATTGGCGGTGGAGCGAAAAGGACTTGGAACTTTCTTTCTGTTAGCATCTTTAACCTAATATTAATCTAAACCTAACTCCAATCTTTTTATGTTTCTTTCTTATATCTTGTTGTTTCTTTTATTGTTACCTCTCTGCGAAACGGCGCATAATACCGTCGTAACGTTGAGACGAGGATGATTAAGGGACGTAATTTCGTGCAACGTGTACCAAACAGATCTTTCCTTCTGTCTTCTACGCCAGTCACAGCTACTTCTAATTCACAAAATTGGAACAATCCAGAGGCAAAAGAAATCGCAAAACCCGCACTTTGTCCGCGTACAAATTTGCTGCTTTTTTCACCATCCTCCTTTCCAACCATAAAAATCACCAATCGAAAACAATTACGAGAAGGATCATAGAGAACGATTGAAAGAACGAACCACTATATATGGCAGAGGAATTATCGAGGTGAAAGGTGAATCGTCGTCGCCTTCCAATGAGAAATTTTTCACCGTATTACGGACGTATGAACTTGAAGGTATTCCCGATCGACGTGGCACGCGTACGAAATAGAGATGAAAGGGTAGAAAGTCGAGGGAAGATTGCAGGCAGCCAGTTCTGATACGCGTATCGATTCGTTCGCGCCTCTGGCACTCGTGTCGGAAGTTAACGAGAGAAATGAAAGGTTCGTTCGTAGGTGTATCGCCTACGAGGAATTTCCTCCGAGGAAATCCCTCGAATCCTTACCTTTGACGAGGAATAAAAAGCCAGAGCAAAAGGAGAATATAAGGGAGAGAATAAGGAAGAAATTAGGCTGTTCCTTCGTCAAGGGGTGTTTATTGAGAATTATCTTTACCGAGAATCATCATGGAAGATTTCGGTATAAAGATTTCTTTTCTTTCTTCTTTTTTTTTTTAGTAATTTTCACATTTGGCGAATTTATAAATTCGAATTAATGGGCAAGACGTAACTGTTGGAACGAGGACCATCGTCAAGGGGTGTTTATTGAGAATTATCTTTAAAAAAAGAATCATCATAGAAGATTTCGGTATAAGGATTTCTTTTCTTTTTTCTTTTTCTTAGTAATTTTCACATTTGGCGAATTTATAAATTCGAATTAATGCGTAAGACGTAACTATTGGAACGAGGGAATTTTCGCTTAATTAATTAAATTGGTGCCTCTGTTTTTCTAGTTATATTTTTCTATGTACATTTAAAAAACAATTATATACGAACAATTACAGAAAACACGATATTAACGTAAACGTAATTTCTTTTTTAAATTATCCGTAAGCCGTACGTCTGCTTCTATTCTATAGCAAATTCTGTTAATACATTGGACTATATTGAATTATGTTCTTCCTGTTTGAATCGTATTCTTCGATCATATTCCTATTGATTGAATTATATTCGTGGCTGAAAGCGTGTCGAGTCCATGCCAATCTCGAGTCCCCTTTCCAGTGCCATAAACATATTTCAAACCGAGAACTTTCATCGTCATTTTCGCTGTAATTTTCTTTCCCTCGGCATGGCGACTTCAGCTCAACGGCGAGTTTAAGAAAAACACCGAACAACCGTTTTGATGGTTCTTTGTGTACACGCGTCAAGAACCATATTAATGTGATTTATCGTCCGAACATTCGGCAGTAAAAATTGTCCTGAAACGTTAAAACGTTTCTTTCCGCTTGCAACTATATCGAGATTAAAAGATAAAAAATTCGAGGGCCATTAAGATGAAGGAACGTAGAGAGAAGAGAGAAATAAAAAAGGGAGATGGAACGGGGGCGAGCACTTTGGTCACGCGAAATTAAATTGCAAACAAATCTTCGTCTTGTGGTTTCTTCGTCGCAGTTATTACTTTATCAGCGTTAAACGAGCTCGATAGCGACCCCTGCTCCAAGACAAAGTCGAAGTCGTTGCGCGGGGTTAATTAATTCCGGGTTCTCGTCGCGTATCGCGAGCACCGCGAGACCATTTGCATAATGGGAAATTAGAGGAGGCGCGGCACCAGGACGTGGCGGAACCGTGTCTCGCGTATTATTTCAAACTGCCTTAAATTATCCTGTAACATAGAGCTGGTGTGGTATACGCGAACCTTCAGACTTGGTGAAATCTTCTCACGAGATGAGCGAGCTACAAGAAGATTGATTCGCGATTTGTTGGCTATGTTTGAAATTTACTTCTTTTGTATGCGCAGGCTGAGTCGATAGTAAAAATCGACTGTATCAAAGGATGTCCGAAATAAAATTTATCGTATTCGAAGAGTCTGATATCGGGTTTATGGTTGGGTTAAGTAATAGGTTCTTAATAATGAAAGCAAAAAGAAAAAAAGAAGGTAGATAATAAAATAACTGTTGGGACAGGTAATGTAAAGTTTGATCTTCTTAACGTACTTTATATTTTCCAAGATATTAAGACGATTTTCCGTTTTTTAAGTGCGATCGTTACGCTGCATTTAAAAAAAAAATAATCTTCCTTTTTGCTTTGTTCGATACTTGCGTTTATGGATCAGTGGAATTTTATATTTGACTTAAAAAGAAGAAAAGGAAAGGAAGAAGTATTATTGTCCTTTCTCGAAGCTTGAAATTTTTCTTCCGTTCTTGCGAATCTTTTACAGACTTGTCGCGTTTGCGAATCTTCCTAATTTCAATGTAACTGGCGTTCGGCGAATTTCTACATAGTCAGCATCCCTCGATCGACTTTCGAAGGATGCAGCCAATCTTTCGTAGACTTTGCTCGTTTACGAGCGCGATTCTTCTATTTCGGGATATGGTGGGATTTTCGTGTATCGTATGGATATTTTGTAGCGATTTCGCAACTCGCTAAATAATTCCTGACCAATTTTTAGGAATCTTTGTTGTCCCGTTTGTTTTTTTCAATTTGGCGACCGTGGAATTGTCTGTTGAAATTTTACGCGCGACGAGATTTCCGACATTTTTCGAAATATTTTTCGTTACATTTTAAACCTTTCAGCTATTTGAAAACGTATGTAAAACGACAATAGCCCGATGTTTCCTCCATTCTGTTTACATTTGTACTAAAACAACGGAATTGTAATATAAAAATATTTTTAAGTGGACGTTTTTCTCTGTGAAGCTTCCGATCGTCAACACACGCAAAAATGTAATAGTATTTCATACTTCACTGGAGAATCAGCCTATTAACCGGAAGCGAGCGATGCATGGAATGTTGCACGTGCTTCGCAAAACGAACAATCGATGCTCGTTATTTCCTCTTACGCCCTTCCGTTCTGTATAAATCTTTTTCCTTTCTCCCTCTTCGTCTCTTTTCTCCCTTACTTTTTTCATTCATAAGCGAGCCGTTGCATTCTTTTTGAAAAAGTTTCGAGCGTCGTAAAAGTTATTATAGGAAATCTTGGAAGGCTCACGACCGGTTACAAAGAGTTTCCGCGTACTTGGAAACGAGCCTCGTTCGTTGCCTAACAGGATCCCTTTTTCTACGAGAAGAACGCGGCGAACATAAAACTATTTTCGATGTATAATTTTCCAGCATGCTGGCATCTTACGTGTAACTCTACAAAGTACGCGTTCCACATCCCCATTTTCACATTTTAATCTTTTCCTTTATGAAAATTCGTGGAAATAGAGATATCGTTTTCTCGTCAAGCTAAAAAATAATCTTAAAACGCGATCATCTATTCGTTTCGTCGTTCCTTAGTTGTTATACTACATTGGTGTATCTATGGTTTTTTTCGATTGATACTTCTACGCTGATAAGTGTTTTGCATATGAAATAAGTTAATTAGTTCTATCGTAGGAAAATTTATTTCTCTTCTTCTCGGTTTTATTCAAATCTCTAAATCATATAACTATGATATTTCCCCTTCTTTCTTATAAATTACTATTCGAAGAAATGAAAAGAGTTCATCTTTGATTATTCTAAATAAATCGAGAAGAAGAAAAAGTAAATTCTACAGTTTTACTTTCATTCTACGGTTATTCATCAATTTTGTAAAATTAACTTTTACATGATCGTTATATTTCATACTTCTTACTATCTTTTCGAATTTTTAAGCAGCACAAAATTTTTGTTAAATTCTGGCAAAAGGGAATTTTTCATACGATAAAGAGTTTCACTTATATTCCCCGAAACTTTTAAATAAAGAATTTCGCTATTATTTATGGAATTTTAAAGAACCGATTATTTGCTGCATAAATATCGGAACAAAATTTATTCGCACGTATAGAGGACCAGAGGCAATTTCTCTTCATTTTCTCCTTTTCTCTAATCAGAATTTTCCGCAAGATAAGCAAGCCATCCCTGTCTACTCTCACATCTAAACACAACACCCGTTTTCTTTGTTTCTCCATCAAAGTTCCAGGTAGATGAGCGCCTCGCGCTGTACCTTTTTCTCTCCGTTTATTTATTTTTTTTATCAAAATTCCATAGTAAAGTAGCAACGAGGAATCCTCGTCTGGCGTAGCTCTCCTGCACCAAAAATTTTCCCTACACGTAAGATCCAAATGACCTCGCTTCATCTTGCTCTTTTACTTTTTATCAAAAATTCGCAGACGAAACGCTCTATGTTCTTCATTTCCACCGGCCGGAAAAGCAAGAATGGAAAATATCGAGCAGAGAAACCGTCTCCTTGCAGGATAATTCTCCAATTATTATAGAGCGTAATATTAATATATTATAATATAAATATGCTGCAGTGTAATATTTAACTATAGTAATAATAAGAATTTTATTTAATAATTCATTATTATTTTTCCAAATTCATCCGAATAATAAGAATTGATCATTCGAATCACTCACGGTAATAATTTCACTGTTAATAATTTCTAATTGAGAACTATAGTCGCGTCGATGATAGTAATAGTAAAGGCATAATAGTAATATCGGTGATACTACTTTAATTATTATTAACTATAATATCATTCAGTATTGGAATTTCCAAAGAGATCTCATTTTGCTTTATTGGCTGCCATTTCGCTATACAGCGCGCAACGTTTATTGATCAATCAGGCGCGAAATGATCGCTGTTTAATCCGTAGCGAATCTGAATATAATCCGACAAAGTTGATGTAAACGATCGAGGAAAACCTGACGAGCAATTTCTCGCAAGTTTCTTTTCCGTTTGCCTGAATCCTTTGCAGTCTGACTTGCAGGATAATTCCATAGAGTAAATTCCGCTCGTGCTCGAAATACATTGCACTCGGTGAAACCACTAAAAATGGACATTGCCAGCTTGCCTTTGCACCTCGATCCCTTAAAAACGTTTTAAAAGTCCGTTTAAACGTCAACCAACAAGCAAAGCCCGGGCATAAAAGCGAAAAGGAAGAAAAACGGGGCGAGCCGAAAGGAATGAACAAAACCGCGCAAAGAAACAATGGAGGAGGAAGGCAGAGGCTGAGGTACAAAAGGGAGGAAGCAATTAAACGGGGAGAATCGAGCAGAAAGGTGGAACGAAAGTGGAAGAGGAAGACGGCACCGTGGATGTGAAACTGGGGCGACGAGGATGCAGCAAAGTGGCGGGAACATCGAAGGGTGGAAAGGGGCCAGGCCGATGGAAAGGTGGTTGGAAAGACGAGGAAAGAGGGTGAACCGTAACGGTAAGACAGACAGGAAACGACATGGAAAAGCGGGGAAGTGAAGCGTGGGCAGAACATGCGAGAGACAGTCTCGTTAGTCTCTCGTCAAAACAAATCGCGCCGGTTTAAAATCCCGCGAGCTCTACCTACCAGTTTCTCTCTTTCTCTCTTTCTCTCTCTCTCCAGCCCTTTAAAACGCCCGTGGAAATTCCTCCGGAGGAAAACGACGGTGCAGGAATACCGCTGGTTTTAAGGTATTTCTGCGAGTACAGCCGCTGGCAAAAGTATACCATGCCAAGGCGTAAGTGAAAGAGAAAAAGAAGAAGAGAGAGAGAGAGAGAGAGCGCACGTGTCAGCAGGTGAGCATATGCCGAAGAGGAAGAAACTTTTTTGGAAAAACTGAACGAGCTAGCCCTCGGCCCTTAAGCCGGGTTTAGGTTAATCCAGTCGCTGGAATGGACAGCGATTACATTGCTGTTGTTTGACTAGAAACTGGTCGATGTATGCGTTGCTTCTCAGCGAGGTTTGATATCATCAAAGATGTTGGACCGTGGTAGTAACGGACAGACTGTATTAAGCTTCAACCAGCGCTGGATATCGAACCGTTTAGATGATTGCAATAACGCTGGAATGTTGTATTCTGGATGATAATAAACAGTGAATCGAGAAGTAGTAGGATCGCTTACTGGAATGGCGACGCTGTTCTACAATGGCCACATTGTTTATCTTATTGCAGTTACGATACAGCGTTGCAATGGACCAACGTAAAGCCAGCCTTTACGTAGATACGCGCGGCACCGTTATATCTGTGCACATGCGTGCTTTACATTCGTCCAGAACCTTCCGTTCCGCTGCAGAAACCTCTACAGGTCGAAATAAAGCTCGCTTTGACTCGAATTATTTGTCACGTGTCCAGCTGCGTTATTCGACCTGCGTAACTCGAGCTTAGAACAGCCACACCTCTACGAGTCGAAGTTCCATCGCTCTGAGGCTGCAAGTTTGTTGCCGCGTGTCACAAGACGTCACAAAACCGATCGCTCGATCTTTGTTCCATCCGTTAAAATTGTGTCGAATAACGTGGAAACCAAAAACGTCAGATGTATCTATACTTCTTCGTCTTATGATCACGCGCTAATCCGATGGTAGCCGGGCGCTTCTCTTGACTTTTGCTTCCGTGCGCGTTGAATAAAACGTGTTCCAAGCGGAAATTCGAGATGCTAATATACTTGCTCTCTCTAAAAAGCTGAATGTAATTGTGTCTTCGTACGAAGCTTCTGTACGTCCAATTTTCGTTTAATTTTGACAAGTCGAGAAACCTCTGTAACACTCGAAGATCTTAGCTCTTCCACGCCGCTAGGTCTGTCGGTTTTTGAGTATCCTAAGATGTCTCTTACACGGTTTCGCGTTGTATATTAGGTTTTTGAAAAATTCCCAAGCAAATTTCATTTTGCTTGTAACGAAGAAGAATGTCGTGTTGCTTGGCGGCTTGATGCAGGGATTACGCGTTAAATATGGAAACTTTGAGACTCGATGTCTCAACTTTGGCACCTGTAAGCTTCCTTAAATTTTAACTGCACGTACATCGTAACCTTCTTAAGGTGTTTGTAGCGCGACAGTATCCCTCCGAGGTAAAACACTCTGAGACTCGAAAGCCATATCCTTCGCACAGCTCTCACCTTTTCTCTCTCTCTCTTTCTCTCTCTCTCTAGGAAGAAATTCCTCGGCTGTTTGTACTTTGTACGCGCGTACGCTAACGAGCAATTCAGAAATGAAGAGAACGACAACTTCGCGTTGTAATATACGACATTTTGGACGGCGAATTTACCGATATTGTACAGGGTGACGCGGTTTTCTCCGGTCGAATGTTGTCAATGCGTTCTACAGGCGGAGATAAGAAGAAAAATGTACGAACATACGTGTCATTGCAGACATTGGTAAAGCCCAAACTAATGGCAAACTTGCGTTTGTACAAAGTATGATGCGTGTCTATGCAGATGAGGAATATTTACATCTATCAGTAGCGAAAAGGTGTGATAATATTTTTACGGCTTCAACGACGACTCCATTCCAAAATGTTCCTATCAAGATTTGCAAAGAATTGGATTTATCTGCTCATCGAAGATCTCGTTTATCACTTGTCGAGGTTGGGGGTATTCTGATACCTTCTGACCAAGTGATAGACGTTTGTTGCGAATTCTCAACGAAAGAGCAACCGGTCAGGTCAAACCCATCGGTCGATATCGCGTACCTGGAGTGAGTTAACGCTCAAGGTGGAGGAGGTTTAACAGATCGAGTGTTAGAGTAACGTAGCACTGTATTTGCACTTGTATAAAAGTAAAGTGTGATGGTATGAACACGGCGGTGGTAAGATCTTGTTGAGTGTGAAATATTTCATCCGCACGGTACGATGTCTGATGATGAACTGTCCTAGTACGTTGCTGATTTTCCCTACCACCCGTTGGGTTTCGACTGCCCATCGTTCCTTCCCAGCTGGGGTTTCCCGGGGGTTTTTACCTGACCTCGGAGTCATTAAGTTTACAGGTCGGGCAGGACAGGTGATTCGAAATTTCCCAAAGAAGGCAATGGGCCATTCAAAATTCCGAACACTGTTCATACCTTGTATCGTAGTAACTCTTTAACGATGCCTCCAACGACGTGTGTTCGTGCGACTTATCTCGACTCGTAGAACGTACTTGTAACGTTTGGTTGGGAAAAAGCTGGGACATCCTGTATATTTCACGTTACGTTTGTACGAAAAGGTTGGAACTGAATGCTTTTGCAAAAAGATTCTGCCAAGCATTTTGCGCAACGTATCAGTTTTTCTTCGACGAGTTTACAAGAACTGTTCTTCCGTAATTAGTGGAAAAGTCATCTTTGCAACGACTTATTACGGGGATTAAGAACTCTTCATTTGCAAGATGAATATGTCCGTTTTGCTAAGAAATTGGTCTGTAAAGATCGAATAGTGTATAGTATATATAATATGCGAAATAATCGTCAGAATTTGAAAGAAATAGTAAGAAAATCATTTCACGCTACAGTTAGTTTAATGTCTCGTCTGTCGGCTTCGTACGAAATGTATCGTTGCCAAGATACACGAAACGAGTACCGCGATACCGCGTCTCACGAGAATTGTCGCGTGAACGCTTCCATTAGCGTACATTTATATTCAGTATCATCGTACGCGTATCTCCGCGTGAAACCGGTCTCATCGAAGTAAAATTCAGCCGCGTCTGGGCAAGAGCTTCTCTTGATGCCACGAACAGTTTCTCTTTTCTTTCTTCCTTCCTTTTTTATAATTGGATTATGATACGAAATATCAATTACAAGAAGCTCGAGACCACCCTCAGCCACGAAGAATTTTAATTCTCCACCGTGCAGAAGAGTCCCACCTGACTCTTCTCGCTTCAACCATGCTGTTCTCTTCGCTTCTTCTTCTCTCTTCGGATATCTTCGTTTCTCGCTAACTATTTTATTCGTAAAACGCGTGCAATACACGAAAGGTATAAAAAATTTAATCGGATAGTAAAACCAAATATTTAAAGACTATTCTGATTCGAATAACGTCCATTAAGATGTAACATTCGTTTCACATGGAACTGACGAGAACAGCAAAGTCGATATCTTCTTCCATACTTCTGCCGCGTTCCGAACTCGTTTACCTCGTAATCGAATGAAACCGATCGTTCAGCTCCTGTTTTCCTTACATTATTCGACTAGCACCAATCATCAAGATTAATGGCTGTAGCACTAACAAGCTAAACGTGAGCATATTAATAATTCAACAGACGTTATCATTGAATCCTACGAATGTAGATAATTTTCAGGTATTTGCTTCTATTTTCTCCAGGAGATGGATTCGCGTTTTAGTACGTTTTTTGTATTCTAAAATCTTAACGAACAGAGAGTTTCAAAATTTGCAAAGAAAGTGCATAAAGCGATGCTTCATGACGATACAAACGCGAACAGGATTAAAATCATCTAATATTCTAGCGTTGAAATTCAGACACACGCAGGGACAAGTGTCTCTTTTTCTTTTTTTATAATTGAATTATGATACGAAATATGAATTGCAAAAAGCTCGAGACCACCTTCAGCCACGGTGAATTTTAATTCTCGTGGAGTAGAGGTGAAGTAGAGTCGGGCTTCTCTCTACTCGCTTCGCTATCGGTTCATACTTCTTCGCGTTCGTAACTCGTTTATCGAGTAATTGAATGAAATCGGTTGCTTCAGCTCCTATGAACGCGAGTATCTTCACCCAATTATTTTCCTTATATTAATAGGATCATCGAGCCGAAACGAAGATTTTATTAATTCAGTATATGTTATCAAAATATGAATAGTCTTTAAATATTTGGTTTTATTTTATCAATATGGTCGTATTTTTCTACTTTTTTTCTGTACTCCACGCTTTCCATGAACAAAGTGTTTCAAATTTCCGAAAGAAAATATTTAAAGAGATATTCTATAATGATACAAGAGCGAACAGGATTAATAAAATCATGTAAAATTTTAGTGTTAAAATTCAGATACAACGTGGGAGAAGAATCTCTTTTGGCAGTGCAAAGAGTTTTTTTTTTATATAATGGAATCATATAATGTTATCATAATGAAAAAGTGAAAAAAGGATAAAAGTTGTTAACAGAAAATGAAGGTATCGTCCATTATTAATGATAATAAAATCCCGCTTGGCGGGATTTTGCATTGGAACTGGCTTTAATTTCTGGCCACGTGTCAAAATTGCTCTCACGCCTAAATAATTCTATTTAATTTTATCCTTCGTTTCGCCGCACATTTAAAAAACACAGTCCTGCGGAAACCTTTAAACGAATCTTGAAATCCTAACGAGATACGTAAGAATCGAGTGCCAGCAATGGAAACTCGCGAATAAAAATAAAATTGAAACTCCCGCGACTCGGAATTCCCAGCCCTAATTAAACAACGCATTATGCTCCATTCTGTCGCCACATATTTTTCAAAAAATTCGTCGGCAAATGTTTGAAAGCGTGGCGGATTCGCGGATCGCAGCAGACAGTAAAAATTCCCGGCGAATACGAAAGAAAAATGGAGGAGGCGAGGAAAAAGGGAACAAAGAGAAATTAAAATACGAAACGTCGGCGGATAAATTGAAGCGGAAGAAAATGGAATACACCAATTACAAGGACAAACGAGAGAGATGAATTTGAAATACCGTGGTAACCGAGAGAGGAGGATCGCGGATAGAATACACAGACGCGATACGAAAACACAGTGGCGGAAGGTTCTCTACGAAAAAACGAATGGACGTGGAAAACAAGGCAAACAACGGACGGTATAAAATTGTTGAAAAATATCGCGCGTTAGTTGGCGAAGAAAAGGAACGCGGTTAAAGAGGTGAAGAAGATTTACAGTTTAAACAATTAAACGAGGAAAATCGAAAGAAGCCAGGACGTAAGCGAGTAAGATGAACTAACGGGAGACGCACAAAGGGAAAGACAGACGAGAAATGTTTTGACGAAACGCGGAAATGAGAATAGGTAGAAAAAATGCGGAACATTTTGGAGTACGAACGTCGCCAGTTGGAAGATAGAATATAACGAGAAGCTAGGGTGGAAATGTAGATGTAGAAATGAAAATAGAGTAAAAAAAGGAGTTTTTTTGTTGAGCAAATGTAGAACAAGTAGGATCGAGAAATAGATAATAGACAATTCGAAAGAAAGAAAACAGTAACATTGGCAACGAAAGCAAAGGAAACTGAGTAGACGGTTCTTAGCGAAGAACCAGTTAATATATCGAATAAGTGGAATTAAATTTTAGTGAACTAATACTATTTTACATTATGGAGATTGGATTTACCAAAAAAGAAAAGAAAAAGAGATAAGAAATAAAATTGTGAAGAATTTCAAACGATATAAATGGTAAATCTATGGAAAGAAGGGAAGCGAGAATTTTTTCCCTGAGAACTAAATGAAATGTTATTCCAAAGATTTGTTAATTCAAAATGCAGCTTAGGTTTATTCGGTGGTCACACTGTACAGCTAGTTTTACTCTAAATTCCAATGTCAGTCAAGTTAAATGCACTACCAAATCTACTTGAGAGCTAGCAGGAGCTGGTACAAGTTAGAACTTATAGACAAGAAGATAACAGTATGCACGTGATAGGATTTAGACCCGGTACTCTTCACTCCAAGACCCAGTGGCTACCATTTGCAGACGATATTGGACGAATCTTAATTTCTTCTCACGGGAAGAGAACACTGTAGCCGCCTTGGAGCTTTTATCTTTCGATTAAAAATCTTATCGTTATAATACGCTGCTTGTCTCTGTTACAATACTCAGGAAAGTATATGCAAGCAATTTGTTGTGTTGATATGTGTTGATTAAGTTGCCACATTTTCTTAGAATTTAACTTGAATCTTCTTAAAAGCTACGATATTGGTATTCTTAAGAAGAATTCGTATTGCAATTTGTCTAGTTACTCCGAGGATGATCCAGATGACTATGCTCAACTGGAAAGTGATTTCAGGCAAGTTAAATGAGGCGCGACGTTACAAGATACTTAAGTACTTCCGTCCACAGTATATATTCAAAATGTCAAGTTCTATGTATTTGCGTAGTAGAAATTTTCCTATCACGTAATTGTCCCGTTTTAGTGCTGCATACGTATCCATGAGTCACTAGTGCATATTTCCTGTCATTGTTGGAACATGCTTATTGGTATAATTCATATTTTAATTCTCTTATGTACGTAGATGTAAATGGGCCTCAATTTTCATTAGAATAACAACATGAGTATGTACACTTATTTAATTTCCTTATATCACTTCACAGATATTTCGTCCGAACGAATATTTCATCATATAGATATTATTTTTTTGCATATACCTGGTGTCTGATAACTGGTAGTATAACAGGCCAGAGGATGATTCTAGACGAAAAAATAAGCGGAAAAGAAAGAATAAAATTTGTTCATTTGAGGCTTGGTTCTCGAGAAAATCAAGTTGGAAGATGCGTTGGGTACACGTGCACTCAGCCAGGCCTCGGCTCGGTGGATTTCACTGTAGCAGGTTCCTAATAATAGTTAACAATTTCAGACGACCAGAACGACGAGGGCATAGATTAAGAGAAGGTGCTTACTGTTCAGGAATTTTATTAATTCGAAAACCGTTCAAAATGATGTCCGTACTTTTGCATACATAATTACGTTCTTCTAATTAAATCTCTACGGACTGATGGTCCGGCGGTGTTCTCCGTGATCTTCAAGAGCAAACACAGCCTACAGTGAAATTCAAAAGATTCAAAAGATTCTGTAACTCGATCTTCTGAGAAACGAAGCCTCGAGTGACAAAATTTCACTCGTTTTTTCCGACTTATCCTTTTACGCAGAATCGCGTAGAATTTGGAAAAAAGCGATACTTTATTATTTATTCGCGAACAGGATTAAAAAGGTTAAAAATTCCAGCGTTGAAACTGCTTGCACGTAACGACGCTACGGAACTGTGCAAAACAAGTTCCAATTGCCGACCATGTACACAACTCGTTTCCCTAAGCGAAATTTATCAAACGCCCACGCTTCTTCGACTACGAAATGTCAGTTGCAAAAAACTTGAGACCCCCTTCAGCCACTCGAGTTTCATCATGCACCATGGATGAGCCTCGTAAATTCACAGCGTGTCGCCAGCTGTTTTCCTCGCCCCGTAACGCTTCTGTTCTCGGTTCCCGTTTCTTCCGCCTCCGTGACCAACGTATTCCCCCGTTTCATCCGTCTATCCTTCCCTTTCATTCTCCGTTTCTATGTTTTCCCTTTCTCTCTTATCCACAACCCTTTTCGCCCTTTGTCGCATGGATATAATTAATTCCGGTGTATCTGGCGCGTGTGATGGGAAACGGGGCCAGCAGAGGCATTGTTCCTTGACTCTTTCACCCTCTGTCCTTTGACGGTAGAGCTGCCAACATCGTCAAATGAAAGCCAACCCCGCGAAAAGGATTTGTATACGAAAGAACGCACTCGCGGACTGTGTATTGAGCGTGTAATTCGAAGATTCGTCAGAAATCGCATGGGTTTCTTGGTTTAATTGATTGGCTTTGAGCTCGGTTAGGTTAGGTATGATGCCGTTTGAAAGGTTAGAAATATTAGGCGGTAGTTTTTATCGCGTTTGATTTAGGTTAGGTTAGGCTGAAATTAACAGACTGTGGAGTTTTTGGAACTTGTGAAAAGTTGAAAAGTTGGAAAAGATGGGCTTGCGTTTTATCGGGTTGCGTTAGGTTGGATAATAAACAGGTTAGTAACGTTAAGTGGTAGTTCTATTAGGTTTGATTTCGCTTAAGTTTGAGTTAAGTAAGTAGATTGTGTAGAGTCTTAGGGATTTATGAAAAAATAAAGAGACTATAAGAAATTGATTTGGCTTAGGTTTTACTAGGTTTGATTGGGATTGGATAAGCAGATCGTCGATTTTTACACATTTATGGGAAATGAAATGCTTTGGGAAAGTTGATTTCGGTTAGGTTTTATCGCACTAGGTTCGATTCTAAGTAGATTATGAATTTTTAGATATTTGTAGAGTATTGAAAAGATTAAGAATCCGCTGAATGTATGTAGTATGCAAAAGTGTGTAATCTAAAAAATTGATCAAGTAAGAAGATAGCATAAACAATCAGAGATAAATATTAGCAAACGATAATCTGTTGTTAATTGATCTTTAGAATAAACGGAAGAAATAGAATAACGAAGATAATTGTAATATTTTAAGAATAAACTGATGGACATCAGATGCGTAAAACGATGTCTCTTTTTTGAATCAGAGAAGCAGCAGTTACATCTTGAACTTAATGAATGGTATCTTGGTTCGTGGTTATCGTGAGGATTTTATTACAGTCGTCTCGTTTCTGACTGCAATTTGGCCTCTGTTTCATTTCATCAGTCTTTTCCGCAAGATTTAATGACTGAAACGTCTAACAAACTAGCGTTTCGGTGTCCGGAAACAACGATCTCGTTCACGGATCTCGTTGGCCTTCGAGTGGGAAGAAACTTCACTGGTTGCTTCGTATTTCTCTGTATTATAACCACTTGGCTTGGTATTTAATCGACAACTGTATAAAATGACTATTTCTTCTTTTCTTTCTTCTATATATATATATAATTAAATAATTATTCATCTGTTTTCTTGAAACAGTCATTCTGTCAATTTCATTATTTTCTCAAATTATGTATTCGAATATTATGTATCGTCATAGCTACATTTCGCAGTATACTATATTCTTCATGATCGCTTGGCTTCATATTTAATCGATTTTACAACGTAAAATGACTATCCCTTCCTTTAATAATGACGTGGCTGTTTATAAAGTATTATTTAACGTGATACGCCTTATATAACTAAACATATATAATCATTTGTTTGTTTTCTTCAGCCAATCATTTTATCAATTTTCTTCTTTTCTTAATTTATTTGTTCGAACATAATGGCTACACTTATGAGTACATTATAATCTTCATTATCATATCGTATTTCCAACGCCAGCAGAACGTCAAGATAATATTCCATGTTTCTCGTTTCTAACCTCAGGAGACCAGACTGAAAACGTCTGTTTGGATAGTAAAGACGTTTCACGTTCCTGTTAGAAACATCGAATAATAAAAATATATATTATTTCGGTTCTATCTGTTAACCATACTATTCGCGTTATTTAAAATAATACGTGTCAACAGATAATCTGTAAAATAGATCCTGAGAGAATGATTAATAACCCAAGTAACCCAATATGTACTAAACTTAAACCCAACTTATTAGGCAAACCCAGTCCAATGTAGTGAAATTTAAGCCAAACTCAAGCTTATTTACTGTTCTCCACCGTTACAGCAAGTTTAACCGATTACTCAAAATGTTAGGTTTGCTTGGATGTTTAATAACCTGTTAAACATATGTACGTATAGACGAAGTTTGTTGGATACCTCATCCAGTATCTCATTTATTACACTAAATCAACGTCTTTTCTTCCTTGGTGAATCTATAACGAATGAATCTACAGATACTAAAGGATCGAGCTCGACGACTAACGCAGAAGATGATAGAAAAACTAAAACGAGAAAATCATAGTGTTTCGTACTGCACTTAGTGACACGGAAAAATTCACCAAACGTGGAATTGATTAAGTACCTTCTGAGAGGTGCAGTTTTCTGAAAGAATAAGAGAAGACAGAATCTCGTTCGCAGGAAATTCGAATTTGAATATAAAGACACTGCTGGTAGCCATAAAAGTCGTGAAAAGTATATTATCTGGTTCGTCGAGTTTATTTGTTGCTAGAAGACGAGATAAATAACAGAAAATTTACAAAATAGCATTCACAACATCGTCACATTTTTCTGCTTCTCAGTCCATGGAGTTGGTCAACGCTGCTTCCGAACGACTCAATTATAAATTACAATTAACTACCAATATTCCTGTTAGAATTTTATTCTTCCTTTTTGTATAACAAATAAGTATCCACCTTTGACGATTTTATAATATCAAATGAAAGAAAATTACATTCTACACTTGGCGACTTAGTGATACGATTTTGGCCCACGTCTCACAGGTTCATCGAACTTGTCGAACCATGCGGTCACATTGTTACGGAATCCAACAGAACTTTGGATCTTGTTGGCAATTCTTCTTCGTACTCTGGTTAGGCTACGCAGAGTCTTTTCATTAATCGTTTGATCTCTTCACAACGTTAGATACGTGCGTCTAATAGAAAGAGCGTAATACAGATTTTTTAGCCTGGCCACTCGTAAATCAAAACACAGGATGTGTATCAACATTACGATTGCAATTCCATAATGAACGCACTTGAAATGAACGCACTCGAAATGAACGCACTCGAAATGAACGCACTCGAAATGAACGCACTCGAACAACTGTATGCGATCTGCTCTTCGTTTTCAGATTAATTAACGGGGTTACACGCTGTTCACGATTACCCGAGAAAATTCATTTTGTGCACCTACGAGATAGTTCAGAATATTTCAGTCTTCCTTCTCACTTCGGTTTCTCTGACACCAAATAAAACCTCCACAGGGAAAAAAGAAAGAAGGGGGTAAGAGAAGAGCAAAAAAAGAAGAAGAAGAAGAAGAAGAATCTCAATGCACGCGAAATTCTCTTCGATTACACGGGAGCACTCGATCGTCTGGAGTGTACCGCTCGAGATAATTACGAAACTCAGCGGCAAGAGGAAGCGGAAGAGGGACAGACGTAGGAACAACCGGGTAGAATCGTCGTGGAAACCAATGGTGGCCGCGTAGCCGGCCGAGATATCGATAGAACCGGCGTGCAGTTATTAGGTGAACGTGCCTCTCGATATTGCAGTCTATAATCGAACGCCATTGCCACGTCAACGGAAATAGAATAGAAATTGGTATGGAAATGGCCGCGAGAACAGCTGCCGCTGTTGGCTTCTACTACTTTCGTTTTCTCGCGCGTCCTCCACATTTCCACGCCGGTCCAACCGATCGATTCGACGACCGCCGTGTGGCATTGTTCATCCCTTGACGCGCGATTTAACGATTTAGCCGACGCTAGACGCGCCACGTCTTGTGTACGATGTTGCTGGCGGATCGTGGATCTTCACGACGCGTTCGTGAAAAATGGAAAATTTTGCCTCTCCGATGGTCGTCAACCGGTTAACTGCGGAATTTTGTTTTAAGAATCTCTTAGGTGGGGCGCGTAATTAAAGCGAAGCAACGACGAGTATAGAAGTCGAACGCAGGGCCAATGCTCCTGT
This sequence comes from Bombus difficillimus, assembly GCA_014737525.1. Lineage (NCBI taxonomy): Eukaryota > Metazoa > Arthropoda > Insecta > Hymenoptera > Apidae > Bombus > Bombus difficillimus. The sequence goes on along the minus strand of JACXIT010000116.1, from coordinate 625,432 downwards.
TGGAAATTTTACGAAAGAAGTACAGCGACACGAGCAAGGATTGCGTTTTTGTTCGATCAAAAATTGACAATTTGTTGTTGGAAAAGGTATCGTTATAAGAAACTTGAAAATTGTTAAGAAATAACGAAACACGCGAAACAATTCAGGGAATAGCCGATACACGCAGTGAAGTAGACAAATTGCGTTGGGGAAAATAATTTATCAAAAAGTCAAAAAGATTTAATTTATAAAAATTATATAAGCAATGCGTTATACGGAGTCCAACCGATGTATCAAAGAGGATAATCAAATAATCAAACTCTCTTTTATAAAATGCATAATAGTTTTACTGGAAGCACAAAGGAAACACATTCATAAATATCAGTTAAGTTACTTTTTACTAAAATTTTGAGCGTTTATAGAAAATGGTAATTTTTTATTTCACACGACGAGCATATTCGCCGACCGCGTCGAGATAAAGTTTCGGATTCACGCGAATACACGTCGAACGCAATTAACGTTCACATGATCTGTATCGGAACTGTATCCCCGATAACTATCATCATCCGAGTCATTATCGTTTGCAGTCGCGTCGGTCGAATCCAAGCGACTTGATCAATCCGCTCGTAAGATTTTTTATCCGAGCCACTTAGATACAATTGTTTTAATTCTATTTTAACAAGAACATTACGTACACGACATACTTCCATAGCTTGGCATATTTCTTACAATCCGTAAGTTCGTCGTTAGATCTCTCTCTTTTACTTGTTCGATTTGAACTCGTGGAAACTTCGATTTACGTGACACTTGGAGTTTCCTCGAAATTGATTTAAACTTATTATTTATTCGATTCGAACTGGAAGTAACTTGAGGTTCAGCTGACTTGATCATTCCACACGAGGATTCTGTTCTGGCGTTTTTCCACCAGATTCGTCAGCCTGTTTCTCATTTTCACCGAATGGCTCCTTTTTCACTTTTCGCTGCACTTACGCTACAGGGGAAGGCCATTGTTGGCACGAGCAAGGATTTAATTTTCACGAGCCGGTCGTTGTTTAATCCCTGGCTCGCGGCTGGATTAGCCTCTATCGAGGCGATCCTGATGATGGAACTCGCTGCCTTCTAGGATTTTCGGCTGATCCAACACTTTACTGGATTTCTTCTTTCCTCTAGGCGACTCGTTCTTCTCAAACTTTCCGCGGTTTGTCGCTGATTTCAGTCGTTCTACAAACTTACGCGTCGTTGCATTAGAATAACACACATTTCTGTTAAGATGAGTGTACATTCCGTATACATTTCTGAGTATAAAATTCTTTGAACCACTTAATACACATGTTTGTGATATGGAAATGCTCGTCAGAACAAATTGGTTTTATCGATTTAATTTAATCGATTATCTTTGCACAATTATGTAACAGTGATGTTTATGGATTTACGATTATGATGTTTTATGTAATAAAATATTTGGATTTTATATATGTATATGTTAATATGTATTAATATTTTAATATATTTATTAATATTCGTATAATACAATATATAGTAATATTTATACGTATAATGCATCTTGTAAACAATATGCCGTATATTCCTCTGCTTTGTTATTTAATTTTCATTATAAAGAAGCTCGATCAGTTTCGGTAATAAATCGAGAAAAAATTAATAAATTAAGAAGCAAAGTGTTGATTAAAATAATTCGTGGTAGAATTAAGAATTTCCATCTTTTTCTCCACCTCAATAGCTTGCGTTAAATATCATTTTCCTGTTGTAAATAATACGATAATTATTATATAATAATTTTCATGTTGTAAATAATTCACATTTGCGCGTTTAATTTAATCTGAATTAAATTTAAACACAAAGATGATTGATACCTCGGACAGGTTACAAATTACATTTCTTTTTTTTTTTTTGTTACAGGTATGTGTCACACGAACTATGGTCGAACTTAGGTGGAAAGGAGCGTGAGTAGAAGATCGTTTATCGGAAATTTGTACGAAACTTTAAATTGGAAAATCGTAGATTTCTTCTTAACTTTGAAATTAATAAATCACGTGTTATTAATCTCTTGTAACTTTGAATTTTACGATTAAAATTAAATATGTACACAAAGATTTAATAGTTACAGGGAATCGTTATTATATTAGTTTAACCCTCGGCTGGTTTTACAGAAATTCCAATTGCAGATTTATGTAGATTATTTCATTTTTATCCGAAACAATTTAATGTAATCGTATCAATTTTTGTATTTTTTAACTCATCCATGGAAGTAGAATTTTACGATCGCTCGAGACAGATATTTCAAATTAAAATGAAATAATCCTAAGCTAATTGTTTTGGTTGCTTTCTACTCGATACAAATTGATAGTTAATATAGCACGCTATAGCTAACTATTTGTAACAATAAATTACTGTTAATCTCGATACACAATATATAATTTACAGTGCATAGTAATTTGTTGTATCATGGTCGCTATCAGTCCAGGGTTAAAATAATACAGTATAATTTCGAATAATTTATAATGTATAATGTACTGCAATTCATATGCTAACCAAATATGACTCAACTCGATGTTTAAATTCAGAATTAAGCCCTTGGTTTACAATATCGAAACACACTCGCCATACAGATCAATGATTCCTTCTTAAAGTTATGATTTCTACCATTCAGATTATAATTTCCGTATTGCATTTGCTAGAAACTTTAATTTTGTCTTCGATTTTTTATTAACCATTGGAAAACACGAATTTATAATATTTCAAGATTTCGTATCTGACCGATCATTGAGGTGTCTAAAAGATCACGAACCAAGCGGTTAAACGACAAACAGTTTACCATATACAAATTACATACAAATACGTAAAACAATTTATAACATGCGATAGATACAATGGCAGGTAAAAGAATGTGTAAAATCCACCACGAATTTTAGTAACTTTCGTACCAAAGATCTTTCATCGTACTAGGAACAGTCATCTATTCTACGGTATATATTGATTGCGGATTTTGTCATTAGGTGGTAATGACTTAGTTGCCAACCCAATAATATATTTTTTCGTTACTCTTATTAAACGTAACTCCATTTTCTAAAGTAACACAGTCTTTTCGTATATCTTACTTTATCAGCTTTCCTTCATCCGCCACTGTAACGTACAATTTACATTCTGCACAAGTATAAGTTAAAAGTAGTTCAAAAAAAGAAGAATAAATGTAATTAGAAGGATAGAAGGTTTCTTAAACAGCAGAAAAAGATTCAACGTCCTTTAAAAATGTCCTCTTACCCTCGGAAGAAACAAAGTCAAAAGAAGCAAACTCTGTCAATTGTAATCAAGTGTAAAATTCACCTAAATCACAAAAATACCACGATTCTTTGCTGTATTAATCGCGCAACGCTGTATAACTCGCGAACGAAAGTCACTTGATGCTCGAGAAGAATCTCGATTCGCCTTCAAATACAAATCTGTCGACTGGCTGAAGTATCTAGGCTGAAGCTTCTTCGCGCGATCTTGCGACGATCAAGCATCAGCCAGTTGAACAAAAACCAACCAACCAATTCTGTTAACTAATCGAAAACGGTCCCAAAGGGTTAAAATCCCAGCCGTTTTCACCGACGCCATAAAGTATTTTCATTCTACCATTGCAGTACGAACTATTCGTTCATATTTCACCTGGTTGGCTGGTTCTCCTTCTCGAACTCGGAACTTCCCTTAATCGGATCTCAGTGGCTGGTTTCCAGCAAAATTTTCCTCGTAACCGGACCGAGGCGAAGTCTCCGGGAATTGTCTTCTCTCTCCCTCTCTTTCTCTCTCTCTCTCTTTCTCTCTCTCTCTCTCTCTCTCTCTCTCTCTCTCTCGCTTGTTCGCTCGCTCGTTTCGAAGAACATTCTCGCGGAAATAAAGCGGTTCTTCTATGTGTAGACACAGTTGTCGATGGTAATCTTGGAAACGTTGCGCTAAGGGCTGGAACGTTTTTCAGATTCTGCGGTCTTGTTTTTTCTTTTTCTTTTCTTTTTTTTAAAGGAATCAGTCGATTTTTCTTCTCTATTTTTTTTTTTTTTTATTTTCTCTCAGAATTTCGATAGTTTTAACGATTATTTGCTTTTGTCTTATTAAATGGTTGAATGGAATTTCGATTATCTGGTGTTTTATTTTGTTTCTTTTTAGTCTACGGTATATTTAAAATTGACAGAGTTTGCATCTTTTGAATTTGTTTCTTCCGAGGGTAAGAGGACATTTTTAAAGGACGTTGAATCTTTTTCTGCTGTTTAAGAAACCTTCTATCTTTCTAATTACATTTATTCTTCTTTTTTTGGACTACTTTTAATTAATTAATTAATGGTGAATAATATTTTTCTTCAACATCAGTTGTTCGATCGAATCGATGATTGTTTCGTGTGCAGTCTTTGTACAGTTTAAGTGTATAGTCTCTACTATGTCACGTTTTTCCTATCTGAAAGCTATCGTTTATTTCTCCAATGAACTAACATTATATTAAATAAAAATCCGAAAATACGGAGAATATCTTCTGAAACGTTTATTTAATCAACCACGACAAACGTAATATCGTAATGAAGTGTCGCAAATACATATGACGTAGGTACGAGTGATATACCAAATTAATTATGCAGCAAGAATACGGTTTATCTTTGTCATAATCGAACTTTGAACTCCTTGGTGAACGTGACACAGTTATTAGGAGGCAGAGGATTAAAAAGTTCATCTGGGACAAAGGTTAATCTTGAAGGAAAGTTTCGACGTTGTTTGTTTCAATCGTTTCTGATTTGATTCTTAATCGGATTAAGTCACGTCTGGCCGTCTTTCGTGTTTTCGTAATTCTGCGACGAGGAATTCAGACCGAGCAATTTACAAAACAATTGTTTCCTTATTCTGAAGATTCCTCGCTTTCAACTTTCAACGTTTTTAACGTTTAAGCTTCCAATCCCTGCACGTTTAAGACGCGAAACTCATAGCAATTACACGGTACGTGTTCAGTTTATTATATTTAGCGTGAAATTTCCATTCATTATATACGGTGTCCAACTTTGTAAATTTTCAATTTATTATCAATAACATTCTATTCTATTCGTAATATTCGTAGTGTACGTATTACATACGGTGGCTCGAGTCACTCTCCTGTTACACCATCAAAGAACCGAAGAAAACTGCTTCGATTGACTGGATCTGAAAGATGTTCTAAGTAAAAACGAATTATAACTTAACACTTTGACTGCCACGTTGATCATTGGTGACCGGAGCGCTTGGACTTCTTACAATTGTAAAAATTGTATGAAAATCGACAGTTAGGGAATTTTGAATATAATCAATAAATAGGAGATACTTTGAAATAAAAAGTGCCCCATTGAACGATTAAACATTTTTATTAAAACATTTAAAAAAAAAAATGAGAACAAATCTTGCATCTAACTGTGCACTTTGTTTGCATCCATATCTTTGAGGAGTAATCCACGAATATTATTATAAACACAGCTTAGAAAATAATCGTAAATGCTGCTTTATAATCATATAATTGAAGTTAGAAGTATGCACATACCTTACTATTATGTACAGAATGAGCAAATACCGTTTACTAGTATCTTTTACACGTTTCAACGATATATCCTGGACCTTTTGCTTACGACGAAATAACGAATGCGAATGGTTTGTTGAAATAAACGAAGCCTCGTTATAATATGTCGCTATCAACTGTTAGCAAGGTGCCACGGTGGTCACCCGTGACCACCAATCAGATAAACGGTCCATCGGAGAAGAATGTTGTCTTACATCGTCAATTTATTATTATTTTGCCATTATATGCTTGGAATAATAAAAATACTCTCGTGGCGTCCTGAGCGAAACATGTGATTTTGACGTGGCAGTAAAAGTGTTAACTTATAATCGTAACGAAACGAAAAAACGAAAAAGATCGACGCGAGAACTCGATACATTGAAATTTATTTCTTCTTCTTACGACGTTAGAAATGGCGAAGATGCAGTGAGAACCGCTGCCGGTTTTACGATTCGCCCCGATTCCCGTTCATTCTTTGGCCGCTCTTTCCACGCTACGTTTCATGGAATTAACTCGCCTTGGGCCACGGCTATATTTCAGCCCTTTTATACCGGTCCTCGGAACGTATTTGCTCTGCAACCGGGCCACCAGATACGGGGTCGCGCGTTTAAGGGAGAACGCTGAATTTTAATTCCCGAAGAAGGAACAGGTCTTTCTCTACTTATTTTGCTGCCGGTCCACTGCTTCTTCGCGTTCGTAACTCGTTTACCGAGTAATTTGGATGCTTTAGCTGCTGCTACTCACTGACCCTGTAAAGCTCGCCGCAGCACATAGTACGAACTATCGTCAACGCTACAAACAGGTCACTTGATTTTATCTCTAGGTCTTTGCAAGAAATTCAAAAATCCTGTGACACTGGAAACTCTCAGTACAGTACTCTGGTTGTTAGACCTTCTGTAGCATAATGTCCACGATTGCTTCCTTGGCATTTATCCAAAAGTTTTCTTTTTATTTTATTTATTCGATTATTTACAAGCAATTCTTTCACAGAATTTTCAGTAAATTTGTTTAGCGTGGTTCTGTGGCTTGGATTATAAAAGTTTTAGCGAGTTAGATTCTTCTTGAATCTAATGTATCAATCTAGGGGGTAATGCCTTTTTAGTCTGCGGGTCTGATCCGTTTTATCCAGTAATTGGGTGACTAATGNGGTTTTGGTGATTGTTAACTCTTATATGATATCTGTTTTTGAACTTTGAGATTTCTTCTTTGACTGTGGGTAACTTAAGATCGCGATGTATCGTTTCGTTGGTAACATACCAAGGTGCGTCTATTAGGGATCTTAGAGTTTTTGATTGGAATCGTTGGAGGATTTCTATGTTGGAATTACTCGCTGTTCCCCATAGTTGATTTATCCAAAAGTAAATGGATTTTTTAATTTCACGAAATTTGCGCGATTACCTTGGAAGCTTAGTAACGAACAGGTGTAATCGATGTTTTGCGAAGGTTCATACAGAGTAAAATATATATATATGCAAAGGGACACGTTTTTCGGTTGTTGAAAGAACTGCTGCTAATCTCCTTCCTTTAGTTTTTAGTGAGAAAATGATTATATTGCTCGCCTCGATGTGCTTTAAATATGTCCTGTTGTTAAACTGTCTATTATTTTGTCTTATTTGATCTATTATTTGTCTTATATATATAGTTCTATATATTTTGATTATTGTATAGTATATGTGGAACTGCGTGTAGATAGGAAAAATGACGAATGTATACAAAAATCACATGCAAATTTTTTAATTCGCGATGTGGATGTGCACAGCTCGTTTCACCGTCTGAAGCATACGGTGCATCCAATCCACTTTCTTCCCCTCGGATCATTCGAAAATTGATTGCCACGTATGAAGCAGACCACATTTTGATCTCGATGATTCTGTTTCCATTCTCTATTTCGAATTTCTTCCTGAAAAACACGTTTCTCATTTCGTCTCTGGCCATCTGTCTAACAGAGACGAAATTTAGACACAAAGCGATCTTTTAAAGTAGTTGCCAGTTGTAATGGATCAGTGGCACAACGAGATCGCCACTTTGAAATATGAAAATGGAAACGATATACTACACATCGTGAAAAATAAATGACGGGATTACTTAGATACTTTAGATCACTTGCTTTATACTTTAGATAGTCTAAATGTTGAATTACCACTTCGTATATTAAGAAATAATATTCAAGAAAACGAATGTTAAGAATAATAGTATATTAAGAGATAATACGCGATAATAACACGAGCAAACGAAGCGTCACAAAAGACACTTGGAAATGACGAATTCCTTCCGCTTTGCTGTCACTTAATTAGCAGCATTTCTATTCTAAATTGCCTTTTATAAATTACAACACTTAACGACAAAGATTGATCAGGAGATGAAATTTGGGCCTCTTGCTTCTTCCAGTCGTATCGCTGCCTGGAGTTGATGGAGACACGACGAAATCTCAAATTTGCTTCTCTCAAATAAAAGATCAACGTTATGTTTCCATCTGTTTATCACGCAAAACGATCTATTTGTGTATATTGTGCGTTATACTTTCGCCGTTATCGAGGTGGCCATAGTTTTGCAACAAATTTTGCTGGCTCATGTTCGGTCGTATCGCGACGAGGCAAGTGGAAGGTTGCACTGTTTTCGCGAACAGTGGCATATCTCGCGTTATGTCAGCCTCGCGATGTCGAAACGAGTCACGAAGATTTCTTTGTAAATTTCGCAAAGCCTCTGCTCTAAAATGTACACTGTTTTCAGTTATGTCGCTATAAACGTGAAACAGCGACACAGTCGTCTCGTTACGCTAAATACGTTCAGGTTGTTGAAAGATCGCAACGTAAATTCCTGCGTTTCGTATCACGTTCCATAGGCTGGCATATTCGTAGTTACGACGCTGCGCTCCATAGACTCGACATTCCAACACTCGAGCACCGGAGAAAGCTAGCTGACATTTCATTGCTTGTCAAAATTATAAATAACTTAATAGTTGTCCATAGCTCGCTATTTCAGCTAAAAGTTTCAATGTACAAACACGTTCTTTACGCAACGCTCCTGCTTACCGTATCGAATTTTTCAACAGCTCGGATTCATCCACTACGATTTATCATCGATTCATTGGAACATGCAACTACGCGAATAATATCACCGACCGAGTGGATATCTTCTCTGGGTAAATCAATAAACGCGGACGAGCGATTATAAAACTGACTCTGCTACTCTTCTGCTACTCTTCTACAGCAAAATGTGCTCGCTTCTCCGCCTCTACTTTTATATCCGTATCTTGTTTTCGATTAATTCTCTACTTTTTCCTCGTCTGTTTTCTACCGACGGGACTCCGGTCCGTTAGTTGGATCAATAAATAAATAAATAAATAAATAAACAGTCTCTGTTTGACGAAAAATTCATCGAAAGAAAAAGAAAATAGAAAATCTCGATTGTTTTACGAAATTCTCTTCTTCGATTTGATCGTTCGTTGTTTGGTCGCGATTATACAGAGCGTGACGAACGGCAGAGCAAGTGACGACAAGGCGGCAAAAGATAAATCAACCTCATAGAGAGCCGCTGTCCGCGAAGCGTCGCTTCAGAGACGCGCATTAGGTGCGTTGCTGCTAACAGTACGCTCCCATGTAGCGGTCATTGTAAAGTAACGCGCACCTGTGCACCTGTCGACGAAACAACAACGGAGCGTTTTCGTCGCGACGACTGGCGCTAACAACGTCGGTAGCGAGCCGTACGTAGCAGCCATAAACGAATATATGTAGCGATGCGGGGTGAAAGTGTCTTTCTCGTCGCTCTTCGTTTTAATAACGAGACGAAATGTATGCTTGTGTACGTTTCGTAGACTGAACACCGGCGTAGACGTATCGTCGCATCTAATAAACCACGTTTAAGCTTCTACGAAGCTACGTTTCGCGGACAGCTGGCCATAGATTTATACGAAATAGACCATCGAGCTGATACAGCTACCGAGCAGCAACGCGGCCACCGATCTCTGTCGCTCTCTCTTCCATTATTGTTCTTTTTATTTTGGCTATCCAAGCTGCAAATAAAGCCAGTAACGACGAATACGAACAATTATTTCGGTAATAAATCTTTAACCCTTTGCACTGCTATGTCGAGTGTGATTGGACATCGGTTTTTATCTGAGAAGCTCCTTCGTCGAGTCCCACTCGACGTTCTTTCAGTCTCACCTTCTTTTTGTGCGAAAGAAAACCAGGATTGTATCCTGGGAATTGTTTCAAGATATATCATACACTTAAAAATTACAAAATACAACAATAGTGTGAATAAAACTGGTATTTAAGTGAATTTCTTTCTGTTAGAATTTAATCTTAAAGTTAATATAAATAATCTGTGGAAGACACAATATTTATGTGAATCAAATGTATTTAAAATATAAGCGAGTGATATGGTATAATTAACAAAGTATGCAGGTAAAGAATTTATAGATTGTTGACAGTTGGCTAGTTACTCTCAGACTGGCTGTAGGTAGTGACCCATGATCCCTTAAAGATTTTGAACCCCCCTCTCTATACGGTAATGAGTATGATCCGTGTAAGTGTTCTGTTCAAATGCCTGTGTAGGTGTCTATATAACAGTATTTGTGTCTATGTATCGTTGTATTCCAACACTTTCTTTATTTATTTATTTAGATTGTCTTATATTTTAGTGAAAGTAAATTTCAAATAAAACACTTAAAAGCGTCGAGAACTGCTGGTAACGAAATTGAAATAAAATTCCCAGTGCAAAGAGTTAATAACCGCGGTACAGTTGATTTTATGTCAAGATGATCCTAAAGATCGTACAGATAACTCTATGACGGTCAAATCATGGGAATCATTAGCAAGTAACGGTACGATTTCGCCGCTCGTCCGTGTGCCCAAACGTCGATCACAGTGTCAACCATAAACGCCAATTTTCCCGCTGTTAGGCCCGCGACGCAGACGAGCGATTTGCGGCGAACCACCGCAGCTGATTGCAAGAACAAGGAAACGCGTATTCATGTACCCCCTTTTCCTTTGTGCAACAGAAGAACTTGGTTTCTCTGTTGCTCCAACAGCGTCGCAACGACGTTGTACGGCAAAATGCCGGTCGTCCGCATCCAGCGTATAACCACGACCTTCGCGGAAAAGCCATGGAATATAGAAGATTGCCCGTAGAAGCGATTTCCACGGTTAAACCGGAACAGAAGAGACGAGAAGACGCGAGTTTGCCGCGTTTCCGGTCTCTCAGGGACCGAACAGCACGCTACGACGACGTTCCTTTTCTCGTAGAGGGAGGATAATCGCGTTGCGTGGCTGCTGTCTCGAGATATCGAATGCAACGGGGCTGCAACGCGGCCACCACTTCCGCCTTTTCCTCCCTCGTCGATGGAAACGTTTACGATCCCTGCCGGTAAACTGTTGTCAACCACTTGGCTACAACGACTTTACGACTGTCGCAGAAACGTATATGCGAGCACGAAGAAGGGAAAAGAGTTGAACAGGTTGAAGAGAAATGGAAGATCGTGAGAGGGCGGAAGACTAACAGAGCTGTTTGTTGGCCGGGTTCGGTCGAATGGTCAACTTGGTTTATTACGCTGAATGGTCCGTGGAATTGTTGCAGAATTTTTCTTGATACGAATTCTTTTTGTTATTTATTCTGCGTAGCATTCTCAGGGAGCTTTTTATCCATTTTCTGTACCATAGTTTCCTGGAGAGGATAGAGTAGACGGATTCTTTTTAATATCTGTGTTCTTTTTACGGTTCTTGGGAAAGTTTGCTTTTTTTCAGTGATTTTATATGCAAGAGTTGACTCGTCAGATGGTATCTTTCAATATTAGTATTTGGGGATGATTTTGTTTGTTTCATATCGGCGATCTTTATCGAGAACTAGTTGTAGAGAAAGTTTGCTCCGTGGAAGCATAGTAGATGGATTGCTTTCTTTAAGATGTTTATTCTTTTTAGAGTTCTTGGAAAAGTTCTTTTTTAACAGCTTTATGTGCAAGAGTTTACTCGTCAGCTGGCGCGTCTTTTGATATTCGTGTTTTACTATTTGGCGGTGATTTTCTTTGTTTTACATCAATAACTTTTATCGAGCTCCAGTTACGAAGAAACTTTTTTCTTGACAGTCACTTACACTGGATGGTCTTCCTTTAACATTTATTCTTTTTAAAGTTCTTGGCTATTGCGTTTGCCAGGTGCCATTTTTTAATATTTCTGCTTTACGATATTCGAGGCTGATCTTGTTTCATGTTCCGCATAATAGTATACAGAGAGGTTTTCTCACAGTTACAGCTTTAATTTAATTTAATTCCTAAACAGTTGAAGAATTTTCTTTGTAGACTGAGAAATTTAATTTTTTAATTACGTCATAAAGAAATTAGTTCCATCTTTTCATTACTAAGTGGTTATAGCATTTTGTTCTTCGCAGATTAGACTTTTTTTTAATCGATATACAATTATGATAATCTGAAGTATTTAAAAAATTGTTAGAACGAAAATCAAGTTAAATCATTTTTTTTTACAGTAATATATTTTTATATAAAAGTCTAAAAATATTGTTTTAGTCATTGGCAAATCCAAATATTAGGTCGTCCGAAAAGTTTCTTTCGTTTTGTAAGGAAACAATGGATGCACAACATTTTTCGTTTTATATTATTCTATCGAATTACGTATGATCCATTTTCTTCTATCAAAATAAAGATCACAATGTTCGACAGATTAGGTTTAAAGATGCATCGTTGTAAAAGGCGTGTCTGTAAAGGAAAGACACTTTTCGGACAACCTGATACTTTCAAACTGCCAGCATCATGTTTCTGTCATAAGTATCTTTGTCATCATATACATATATTACACACAAATATTATTTCGGATGCCATGCTGTTGTAAATGTTGCTTCCTCTGCTGGTATATCTACAATCTTCTCTCCATGTTCATGACTTCTACCGACCACTATTTATAGAGGCAATCTTCTTGATAGGTTACAGTGGATCCTCCCTAAATTATTTTTTTATAGCGGAACTTGTATTAACATGATCCAAAAATTGGTTACAATTTTAGAACGTTATACGTGGATTGTTTATTTAAAGAACGTATGGAATCGGCGATCGCCGATAGACATCCAATGAAATCACGTTTCGTGGTATCGAGTTATTTCGAGCAGCGAATTATTTCGGCGTACTTGGTATAGTTAATCCGTAAGATATTATCAATTAATTAACGTGGCTGTACAAGCGGAAGGGAATCAATGATCGAAATCGCGTATTTTCCGCGGACGTTAAAAAATACCAAGGGATACCGAATTTAATTGGTTTTTCGGTTTACCCTGCGCTCCAGTTTCGTTTCGTAAAAATACTTTTACGGATTGATGTTCATTTTTCGCTCGATTGATTGTGAGAATGAAACTCAGTACGGTTCAACAGAGGACACAACAAAAAAAAAAAAAAAAAAAAAAAGAAAGAAAAATTCTTTACATTACAAATAAAAGAAATATTTCATGCGATACGATGTACTATTGCAAATGTACTTTATATAATACAATATAGTATCGTAAATGGAAACTAAAATGAGAAACTGAAATTTCTCTTTGACGATACGTAGAAGCGAAAATGTTGTCATCGTTTGAATCATTCCATAGGCTGTATCATTTGACAAGAAAATACAATATTAATATGGAATTTCGCTGAACAAACAACACGTGTCAGCATTTTATCAAATGATTCATTTCCAAATGAAATTACCAATTTTCCATTTCCAATTTTCCATTTCCAAATCTGTTATACAGATTTCGTATCTTTTCTAGAAAAATAATAATCACGCGTCCCATCCCAAACATCGCAACGAACTTAAACCTTGAACAATGTCGTCGCGTGCCTCCGGAGTTTCTTATATTTTTTCCAAAAAGTTGTACGAACTTCTTTCTTGCAAAATTATTTCAAATGATTCTAAAAATCGCGAATGGCCAGCGTATCAACGTAAGCGCCTGAAACTTCCTTCTAATTTTTGCTAATATGTGCCTACTCCACCTGAAATCTGTGAATTTTCTCTGCTATCTCTGCTATCGTGCGAGTAAAATGAACGCACCGAATCAAAACTACCCCGAGACACGCGAACAGCAACGCTTAACGGTGCCATTGGATGATTTCTACGGTTCCACGTTTGCACATACGTTGCATCGCAGTCGAGTCGAAGTTGGAAAGTTTGTTGGTGTCCTAAAAGTAGCACGCGGATCGATATTGCAAACGGAAATCGGTCTGTTGTCGCTGAGATGGAGAGCGTTCTAACGTCCCTCGGGATAGGCCTGACCCAGATTCCTCGGCGAGCCGCGAGATGTTATCAATTAATTAACCAACGAGTGAGCAACGAACAGGAAGTTTGGCCACTTACGTTTGGACTCTCCCTCTTGGATGTTCTTCCGTTTAGTAGCCTCTGCTGAATTGAAACGTCTAGCGATCGATGAGAATAAGACAAATGATTGACGAAGCGATATACTTTAGGTTTTCTGATTCGCGTCTTTTTTTCTTTTTTGGTAGAATTTTAATTACGTGAATAATGAATGTAGTAACGAATGCAGGAAATAGTATGTAGTTATATATATATACTGTAATTCAAAAAGAAACATTCGAATGCTGAAAGAATTTCCAGAATTTTTCATTTGCTCCGCAAGTTTTATAAAAATCTGCAGGTAAAATTCCTGTCATTCTGGTACTTCTGTAAGAGCTGTATAAAATTTTTGTATCGCTGCGGTGATTCTGCTGCAAACAAATCTCCAGAGATGAGAGTCAAAGCGACGCTAGAAACCAGGCCAAAAGACCAGAATATAATGCTCGATACTTGCTTCGCCATGTTCAAAGGTTGCTCGACAACGAAGGCTCGAAACACAGATGTAATAATAATATCCAGGCGAATACAAAGCTTACACATCTGATCAATCTAGGAGATGGCGGAAAAGCACTCGATTGACCTTCTTCTCTGACTACGCGTTCAATTAAATCACTACAAATTCCACGATGTATAATTAACATAATTGCACTAACGCGATTCAAGCTGACGTGTTTCTATTGGGATAAATGTCCACGCGTTATGCGAATCTACGCCAATGAACCAATTTACCGAATGTCCTTACTTGGGCAAATTTGTCTGTTCATTTATTCAGCAAGATTTATGAAACAAATTGATGAGTAGTAGGAAGTAGAAAAGGCTGCATACTTACGCGCTATTTAAAAAAAGATATTCTTCTTAAGAAAAATTTTCCTTAAGAAGGTTGCTTATGCGAAGGCTAGTGTCATTAAATATGGAGGGGGTATCATTACAGGAATTCATACGGCTTTGAGCATTTCAAGATCGTTACAAGATTTCTTTGCTAAATTAATTCGCGTCTCGTGTTTGAACACGTGCGCAGATAAATCTGCTTCTTTAATATTTATATGATAAATGAAAAAATCCGTGGCACAGGTTTTCTGAGGAAACTACACGATGGGCTAACATACTTTCTTGAAATATAAAACTCTCTTTTGTAGTCAATCGACAGGTCTTTGAAATATTGAAATAAAAATATTGTAAGGTCGTATAAAGCAGTATAACACGTATAACAAATAAATGCTGTTCTATTTTGTCAATGCATAACACTTTGGCAAGCAAAACGCTGTTACTGGGAAAATTTTAGTTTTGGCATTTAGAATCTCATTTATTTCCATTCTGCAATTGTCAGGCTTGGACGGAGAAAAAGAAGAAAGAAAGGAACGAACGATATTCACATTATTCGTAATCTAGCTAAAGCATAAGAGAGGGTTGCTGTCGTAGCCATCGTTATTCTCCAAAAACCTCGAAGACCGACCGCAGACCGCAAGAACCTCATCCCGTGGCTACGAGCGGAGCATTAATTAGAATCGCGCGAGACATTCTCGCGAAATATCGTCCAGGTCAATTAAAGATCGTCCCAGGCGGATTCCAGAGGAATTCCTGGCTGGAGGATCGATCGATCGATATATTAAACTCGCTTCGATTCCAACGTCTCGTGGTTCGCCCTCGTTCCTAGCTGGAATTAATGCACTTCTGTATACGGTGTTCTAGATATACATGGTATGGACGTAACTAATGTAACTATACAGGTACACGCATAACACGACTATATTGTACGACTAAGATTTTCAACCGATGTCTCTCAAGGATCTTTAAAACATGCCATAACTTCGATATTCCATGCTTAGTTACGAATCATGGGACTTAGACATAGTGTGTTGTTACCTGATAAGAACGATCCTTCGCAAATTTTTCGAGTTTCCAGATTACGAGAAATTGGTATTACGGAAATTCATCGACCAATTTGCTATTCTAAGAGGAGGATCTTTTGGTAGGTATATTGAGTTTAGCGGAGAGTTCGTGCCAAAAACGACATTGGTATGTTTTAATGTTACAAAGGATAATGTTTTATAATCGTTTTTCAGAACTATGTAGAGATAAAATGTAATTTTAAATTAAATTGTAAGTAGGTTTAATTTGAATTTAAAATTAAATCCGAACCTAACCTAAAATTCACGTTGAATTTCGTCGTTTTTATTGAGAAATTCGTTTGGTGCACAAGCAAGTGCCATCATCGATGTTTGAAAAGATAAAATATCATTATGAAAGGTGTCGCAAACAATTGTAAGTACCTTTAATCGCATATCAAAACTGAAGCTAGACCTAACCTAAAACTCACGTTGAACTTTGTCCTTTTCATTTAGCGTGAAATTCATTTAGTGTGCAAACAAGTGTCAATATCGATGTTTGAAAAGGTAAAATATTCGTAAGAAAAAGTGTCGTAAACAGTTCCAAGTACTTTTAATTTCAAATTTCAATTAAACGTAAACCTAACCTAAAACTCATGTTCAATCTTGAAATTCATTCTCGAAAAGCTATCGACCGCAGACAACGAACTAAATGCTGATAGCGAGTCAAACAACTACCGAGTTCCATTTTTTAAATTTATTCTTTATTTTTTCTTATTCCACTTAATCACTAATAAACGTAAAATCAAACCTCTTCTTTAATTATTTCCGCTTACTTTCTGTCACTTGATGCGCGTTTATTATAGTTAGCCCTAGACTATAAATTTAGTTTAGTTCGTTTAATAAAAAATACTTACAATCTATTGCAACATTTCTCAAAGTAACATTTTACCTTTTTAAATAGCCGTTTTCAGTATATTGAAGTTTGAAAAAAAGTCGAATATACCGAAATTGCAAAGTCTTATCAGAAAAATCCTTTTGTGTTCGCATAATCGAACGTTCGGTTGAAAGCTGTTCCGACGATCGAAGTTCAAACAAAAGACATATTCGCGTAATCGAACGTCCGGATAAAACCTTTTTCGAAGAATCGATGTTCGCATAAAAGGTACGAACGTTTGAATAAAACGTTAAGAACGTTTGAAAAATCCTGCCTCTACCGTAATAAACAGAACCAACAAAATCATTTCGAACACGATTCATCCTGCGGAGTATGGCAGCGATATGGCGCGGTCGTGGATTTCAGGAATATAACGAGAAAGGGCTGCCGGTTATGAATCGACGATTACTTTCCATTCACAAAAGGCCTTCGTTGGCTAACACGGGCGGACGTTGCTCGTTCATTTATCGCGCCACTCATTTAATTACGACGAAACGTTGAACTTGAGCGTAATTAAAGAGCGCTTTTCGACTTCGCCATTCTCAACCAACCCCCACGCAATTCTACCATACTATCGTTCTCCGGATTTTCTCTTTCGTTCGCGGAAAGCCGCCTGGCTTTTCGCCGATGTTTCCTTGCCTTCTCTGGCTAGTCTCGTCCCTCGTTTTTACTTTCGTTCTCCATTGCTTTCCATCCACGATGTTCAATTTCGTTATTCCGTTTCTGCTCTTTGTTGAAGAATTCCGCTTTTTTAATAGCATCTCTTTCTTCTTCCGTCCTTTTATTCAACTTTGTTTAATCGTTCCTTGTGATTTTTTCAGATAAATTGCTGCGTTAAATTGTCAACGTTTTGTCTATGTTACGTTCTGCTTTGAGAACGACAACGAACACGCGAATAAATGTGAAGAATGTGGTCGATTTATACGTAATGTTCACGTAGTTAAGCTGAAAGCTTCTTTGAGAAGAAATTGTACGTAGAAGCGCAGCAATATAATATAATCTTCCCTTAAATTATTACGTATCATCTTCTTTAATTTACTTATTTAGAATCGAATCCAAACCTCAGGTTTATTAACCACCACAGTCGCTTACTATTGCGTTTCATAGACTTGTCAGTCGCAATGAATGTCGTTATTTTTCTGTGACTAGTGTCTGATCAGTTGGGAAGGTTTTGTGCCTTCTAGCAACTGTAAGAGAAACTTTATTTCTTCATTTTTATTTATCAAATGTCTTGGAGTTGCTTGGAAACCTGAGCTGTTGTCTTTTCGTTTTGAATATTTGTATGTCGCGTATCATTGTAATTTTTGAAAAGAGATAACAAAAATACAAATAAAAGAAACCTTATCATTGTGATGTGAAAGTCTATTTTCCAGTACACGTTCTACGTCCGCCTTGGTAGGGTTAATCGCTAACTTGTAGCTTCCTCTTCATTCGTTTAGTGTGACAAGTTTTGATTTGCAAACTTTGGCATTGGAATTGTTTCCTTATTCTGTTTCTCTTCGTCGTAGGACAATTTCGGCCTTTTAATGCCATTTTCCAGTTGTTTTATTCGTTTTGCTCTTTAAATCGCTTTTCTTCGTTTTTTTAGTTAATTGTTAGCTTGTAAAATTTCCCAGTGCGGCAAGATTTGGTCCGAAACTTTGAGATCGGAGTTGTACTGTTATTCTGTTTTTGCTCTTTGTCGAAAAATTCTCTGTTTTTTAATACCGTCACTTGTGTCTTTGGTTCTTTTATCTTATTTTTTAAATTGTCCTTCGTGACTTTTCGACAGAATTCCAGTGTTAATTATCTTTTTTCTTCTTCTTCATTTATTTGCTGGGGCGAGTATCGATTGGGAACTTTGAAATTAGAGTTGTTTGGTTATCCTGTTTTTGTTCCCCGTTTGAGAAATCTCCGTTTTTCAATACTATCACTTTCTTCTTTTTTCACAGTTTTTTTACTTTTGAAATGTTTTTTTTTTTTAGAGAACTCTTGTGTTAATTGCTTTTTAAAATTTTTCAATCGTCTAGTCTAGCGAGCTTTCGTTCAAAACTCTGTGGTTAGGGTTCTTTCGTATCCTGTTACTTGTTACTGGTTTTTCGGATTGGATTTTTAGGTGTTTCGTTTCAGTTAAAAATTCGATCCCTTGATACTTCTCACTGTTAAACAAATCTTTCATTTTCTTCCAATCATCCTCTTTAATTTCCCTTTCGCTCAGTGCATTTGCTCGTTTCCTCGTCTTCACATATCATTCAATTTCTAGAAACTTTTTTCTACTTCTCCATTCCTTACTTCTTTCTTTCTTTCTTCTTTTTTTCAAATAAATTTTCCTCTCTTCAACCAGTTGTTCATCGTTGTGCTTCGATTCCAAATTTCTCGATACTTTCGTCACTCCGTTACTTTATCAACTGTTTATTCTCGTTTCGTTACCTTCGTACATTCGTTTTATCTCATTTATCAATTTTCTTCTTTACATCTTCCAACATACTCTCCGCCATTTTTCGCTCATTTCTCCCAACATTTTCACCTTCACTGTCGCGCACATCTCGTTCTGCCATTCTATTTTACATATAATATATGTGACATCGTTTCGTCCCCTTTTTATTTCTCCTTTTCTTTCCTTCCCCGATTTTTTCTTTTTTCTTTTTTTTTTTGCAAATGCCTCCCCTCCATCTTTCTGTGTTATCGTATATACGTCTCTCTTTCTCTATTTCCCATCGTCCGTCCCATTTCTGCGTGAAATATATAACGTACCTTCGCAGTCGAACTTCTCCTCGAGCCAACGCTGGAATAATCTCGATGCAAATTCACGACCGGGCACACCCTCGTCTGAATCTCATCTCCGTGAATCCGATCCGTGAAGGGAGCTGAGAAGTCGAAAGTCAAACGACGATGCCGGGCTTCGTGCGCTTCTCTGTTGTTCCATTCGAAAACCTGTATTACCCTCTCCAAATCTTCCTTTAATTCTAACGTTCGCAGATTTCCATTCTAATTACGTTATCAGAATGTTGTAGTCGTCGAACGAAGAATCAAGCAAATTGTATTGCTTTGCTTTATTGAAAATTATTCTTCACTCTTCAGAGTTGCAAATATATTTCCTTGTATAAATAAAGTTATAAATATATATATATAGGAATATATAAATATAGAAATTATATAAATAAAAATATATAAATCTGTCTAATTAAAAAACGCAAAAAGGCAAGCGAAATACCTTATTAAGAAATATCGAAATATCCGTATTTTCTCTACGAAGTTAAACAACTTCCATGCGAAATGTTTTTTCACGTTTCTGACACTTACGGAAATAATTGCGTGTAGCCGTTTAAAACGGACGTACCGTACGCAGGTATTTTGCAAATACGAAATCAACTAAGTGAAAGCATTCATTCGTCGATTTATTATTCTTCAACTTCGATAGAAAAAATGCGCGTACAAAACGGAGGAAACTCGCAACGCGAGAAATATTCCGCGAGGCCGTTTTACGGCGGATTATTTCTGTCGAGAAAAACATCCTACCAAAAATGATTTTTTTTTTTTTTCGTGGGGAAAAGCGTGATGCTCGCCGGCTGGCGGGACGATACGACGATACGCGGAAACGCGCTTAAAAACACCGGCTTAAACCAGTCGGATGTTTATCCGCCGCGGAATATTTCGATGAAACGCTCTTTTATTCGAATATCTGGCTGGTTACCGGGTTTGTTACGGATTTAAATTCCAACATCGCCGAATGGAAGGCCGCGTTGCGAATCGGCCTTTCGGCTGGAAAATCGTCGTTCGTTTTTCCCTCGCGTTGATTGCTTTCCTTCCTTCCTTCTCCTCCTGTACGTTTTATTGCACTTTTTAATTCGATCAATAGGGGGGGTGAAAAAAAGAAAGAATCGATAGAGAGGATATAGTTTATTTAAAAACAAAATTCCATCGATCTCGAGATTATTTCATCGGTTCGAATCAAGTTGCAGGGTTTTTGGTTTTATTGGGTTGGCAACTAAGTGATTGCGGATTTTGTCATTAGGAGGTATTAACAAAATCCGCAATCACTTAGTTGCCAACCCAATAGCTCGTGGAAATCTATTTCCAAGTTGGCAGATCGTTTCGTTTTTGTTTTATCGCGTTTAGAGATATACGTGAAACTTGCCCTTGAGATTGGACGCTCGATCGCGAAATCCTGGAATTTTTATACCTCGATCTAATTGTCGTCTTAACGAGAGAAAAGTTATTCGATTGTTGCTATACATAGTATTCTAGGGACTGAAAATTTTGAATTCTAAAATTGATTGCTCCTATTAATCGAGGACAATGAAGCTTTATTAATACATGTATGAACGCGTAGCTTATAACTCATCATAAAGCGCATTGAAGCACGTGGAGATTGCTTTGATGAAATATATGACGTTTCGTAGAAACCACGCGCCATTAAATTCATGACTGTGATTACGAATATGGAATAACGAAACTGTAATAATTAATCGTTGCGAAATTACATTGAATCATATTGATATTGCTTCGACCAGATATATGTACAATTTTATAGAAACAACCTTCGGCTAAAGATTTTCATTTGAAGCATTCCGTGTATCCTAATCTATAATATAATGTAACGGCGCTTGGAAGATCCATCGAAGACTAAATTATCACGATCGTGAAGAGTCGTTTTCATTTTTCGATATAATGCAAACGTCGGAAATTAATCTGTCGCGTAGAAAAAGAAACCGCGAAACATACTTTCACGAAATGGTAAACAATTAACGAGAGAATTTCGATAAGAGACGGAGCCGCGTAATCGTTACGACATGGAGGTTAACGTGCAATTAAGTCGATGATTCGAGTGATCGATGAACGTTAATTGGACCGCAATTGGAGGTTCTATTGAGCGGATCGACGATACGTCTTATCTGGATATTATTATTTTCGCAACGTCGTTCGTTATATTTAGAAGTCGCATATCGATTTGTGGCCTGGCGGCGCTAGTGTCGCGTGATTAATTCCCCGACGATAAGTAAGTAAATAAGCCGGTAGCGAGAAGGGCAAGGAATGAAAATTACGCGTGTCATATGTTAATTATTATTATTGTATGATAATCGTAAGATTAACGCTACGGCATTCCAGTTCACTTGATCGGGTCGCGTGTGGGTCGAAACTCGACGATTGAAAATGGAAGAGCCGCGAACACGTACGTCGTCTAATCGTAGAGCGTAATTGAAAATTCACGATTATAAGATCGCTTTGCTCGATTAAAAAGCGAAGAAGAAATTTTGCTTATTCTTATTTAACGTTATCTATGTTAGCAGCGGCTAGTAGGATTTACGTAGCACGAGCTTCTCTAACCTACACTATCGATCGCTTATCGTTAATTATAGCGGTTTAAGTTCTATCATTGCATCAGGAATAGATACGTCGTAAGCAAAGTAAAATTTGAAGGTTATGTCGAAGAGGTTGGTATTTAGGTTAGAATTCTCCGTTGAAAATCGTGAATCTTGGGAATATATAGTTATTCATTTGTAATATTATTATTATATTGTTTGTTGTAATGTTGTTTTAATAAATAAATATATTTTTCCTCTTGCAATTTTTTAATTGTTTGTTATATATTCATTGCGTGTTACGTATTACGTATTAATATATTTAGAATTAAAAAGTTCCACGTTACGTTGATTCGATATGAAATGTTATCACACTTTTATTCGCAGTATTATTCGTTCTTCCCAAATTTTTTGCCCGTCGACTCTAGTAAAAGTTCTTTCATGGGAGAATACATAATTCATCGAGTCCAAGAAGAAAGGTAACTGAAAATTTCGTAAAAAAGACCTGTCCAATAGAGACTTACTATTTAGTATATATGTATATATAAAATACATATTTATGAATTCTGAGAACCATTCTTTGCGAAACAACATTAACCAGTTCACAGAAAAGTCACAAAAGACCCTCGGATCCGCAAATCGCCAATTTCAAGGAAAGGAGAAGTAACTGAAAATTCCCTAAGAAAAATCTGTTTAATAGAAACCTACTACGTGTGTATTCTAGAAAAAATGTTCTTTACGAAAGCAACATCGACCAGCCCACAGGAAAATCAGAAAAAAATCCGAAGATCGATCGATCGTGTAGATCACCATCGAGTCGAAAGAAAAGAATAGGGTGGCGAACTTTGCTACTCGAAGAGAAGCGGTGGCTGGCTAACAACCAATAAAAGAATAGTAAGAGAAATAATTACGGCGGAACAAACGAAGATATAAAATATTCTGGATGAGTTATCGTCGGCATAAATTTCAGGAGCGCGCGTGACACGTTATAGCGCGATGCGACGCATAAACGCGCGCACACCGAGGCGGAAATGGCGCATTGTGCGGTATCCCTATGGCGGGATATCTGCGATTCTGGGTTGGAAGGCATTCGACGCCACGTATGCAGGTGATTGCGTTCGCCGGTGCAATGCGACTCGAACCAGGATCCAGGCATTTCGATATTAGAATAGCAATGAGTTAATAAAGGCGGGTTGACGGTGGTGTTCGCGCGACAAGATTGGAAATTGCGTTCACCGTTTCGATTTTTATTCCTAAAATATTCTAATTCAAGCCCATAATTTGCACGCATATATGTAAATAGGTATTCTTTATTGCGGTAATTTATCATCATAATTTGTCGATTATATGCTGTATATATCGCTGAGCGAATTACATTCCACTCTTTTATATTACTTTTCTTCGTTTTCTAGCCTTGAAGGCTGCTTAGCTTAATTTCATACAGTCGATTAAGTTTATTTTTATCTTTACGCTGAATCTTACACCCAGTTAAACAAATTTATTCGCAAAACGCTCGTTGCTACGAACTTACTTCTTGCATTTATTAAAAGCATGATAACCCGTTTGTATTGACCTTTATAATCTGGGGTTAGGTTAGATTTGCAGCTATTTGGTATTACGC
The DNA here is from genome assembly GCA_014737525.1 of Bombus difficillimus. NCBI lineage: Eukaryota > Metazoa > Arthropoda > Insecta > Hymenoptera > Apidae > Bombus > Bombus difficillimus. Next base: position 601,888 of record JACXIT010000116.1, on the reverse strand, counting down.
ATACGTGCACTTAAGCAAAGGCGTGTTCGGTGTATAGTTCTGTGTTTCTGGATTCCTTTCATTCGTTTCTACACAATGCTCTTATCTTCATTGTCTCTCGCGTGTAGTAAAATAGTCTTCAGTTTGTACTGCCAGTATCTGTTACACCGTTTCTCTTCTCTTTGAATGCGCTGCTTAATCGGAAACCGTTTTCTCAATTCTTATTTAATCTCTATCCTAATTTTTATTTCACGTTCAATGCCACAAATTCGTAAGGGTTTTGTAATCCTATTATTAATTCTAATTTTACGCTGGAGTCGCGCCGAATATTTCAGCTATTTTCTTCTTAATTCGTACTATCGTTGAATGTCACAAGTTGGGAGGATTTTTGATAATCCTATTACTAACCCTAATTTAGCCTAGAATCCTTCAGAATGTTCTAACCATCTTGTTCGTAATTTCACTTCTTAATTTCTATTCGCGTTGAACGTCGTAAATTGGTTGAATTTTTATAATCTTCGCGATTACGCTTGTCTAATTATTCTTATCATGGGGAACCATAACGATCTAGGCTTGAGTGTTAGATTATTGAATTTTTGCAAGCTTTAACCTGAGCTAGTTTTGTTCATTGATCTAATTTAATCCATACCATTGGGAGTATTATAAGATGCAAGATAAAATACCCTGAAATTTAGTAATCTAACACAAATTATTACAATCGTCTGTAATCCAACGATGCTTTTCCTAATCTAGTTTCGATATTAGAATTTAACTGTTAGGATTCCAACTGTTTCTTCTTAGACAGGTACAGCTTATTGCGAACAAAAATAAATGATTTCACCCATCAACATACTTGTTACAAGATTAAGCGTTTATACGTATTACGAAACTACTAATCTTGATAATAGAGGCTCAGCATTAACGTGTTCACATAAACAAGGTTCCATTGCACGCAGAAATGTCTGCAACTGAGAAACAATTTCAAATAGGAAAACACGTTTCCAGCGGGTCTTCCCTCGTTATTTTAATCGATCCCTCGCCCATCGCTGAAACAGGTGTCGCATATTACGGAACACCCTGTACACGATCTGTCGCAGAAATAAGCGAAATGCTTGAAAATAACAAAGCACGGGCATTTTATCGAGAGAAACGTGTTATTTTATTCGAAGTAAATTCCTGCCGCGACGATACAACGATTTTCACGGCCAGGCGATGCGTCAACCTCGATGGTCGCGTGTTTTTCCGTGGAATTCCTTCGAGGATGCTCGCCACAGACTTCCGCGTGTCTCGACTGCTGTCATAACGTCTCCCCTTCGTTGTTATTTTAAGCCGCGGAGACAAAAAAAGGTAATCGCAGGGTTCTAAATTTGGCGAGTAGAGCGGCTGGTGCAACATCTTAACCAATTTGTCTTCGAGAGAAACTGCTACGGCCACCGTACGATGCATCGCCATACGACAAAAGCGGATCTTTTTCCACGCTCTAACGATCTCTACTCCGATGTTAATCGTTTCGTGTAATTTGGCTTCGAGCGATTTAACCGCCATGAAAAATTCCACGATAACGCGATAACGAACGGTGTTTTTACTTTTACGCGGCACACGATCTCGTATCGATGTCGCTACTGGCTTTTTCCTAGTCTTAAGAAGCCCGGTTATTTTCGCGACAGACCGTGTTATATTGCTTGGGAAGAAAATGGGTCGAACGTGAGCGCGTCCCGTAAAGGCAGCCACTCTCCAGGTCAGTAATAATTCGGGACGTACGTGCGCTCGCGTGACCCAGTCTGCACACGATGCATTTTTCCCAGCGACTTCCGGCCAGCCTTCACCCCCGGCAGTCAGCCAAGCTAACCGTCGTGATGCTTAGCAGAATTTACCGGGCCCTGCCTGGGAATTATCTCGTGTGAGGGGGCAGTTTCCAACATGCTGCGTTGCAAACCAAGCTTTGTACGTGTAATATATATCTATATACGTTCCTGCACATTGAACTTGCCTTTGACGAATTTCATATTTGTTGCAATTTTCTTCATTCAATTAGTTTAGTTCGCAAAAATTGAAACACGTTTTCGCAACGTTTATTTCGTACACCTGTTGGCATTAAGAGTTGTATATATTTACTTCATACCGTGTTATCGTATAAGTGTTTCATAATGCACGTGTCGTAATACACATGTACATGCTATACATTCGTAGTATACATCGCTTTGTTTCTTCCGTTTCATTCCATTTTATTTACGTACGTATTCCATTAGTCTATATTAGCGCGAAGGGCTTGAGCGCGAGAGGATGGAAAGGAAACTTGGTTGATCCACGTCGAGCTTCCCTTTCACGAGTTTCATATTTGTTGCGATTTTGTTGGTTCAATTAGTTGGCAGAAATTTAGACACGTTTCAGTGACGGTGATTTATTTGTTACAGTTCGGAGTTAACGCTAGGAACCATACATATGTTTGTTTTGTAATGCTTTATTTATTCGATTTTACTTACATACACTGCACCTGCCTACGTTACGAATGGGCAAGCTTGAGCGCAAGGGGGTGGAAAGAAAGCTTCGTTGGTACACGTCCAGCTTCCCTTTCGCGAATTTCATATTTATCGCTATTTTGTTCGTTCAGTTAGTTTGCGGAAATTTAGACACGTTTTGGGGACATTTATTTGTTACAGTTCTGGACTAGCGTTATGAACAATATATTTATTTTATATCGTCTTATTATATAGATTCTATAACGTGTATTATAATACGCATATATTATACATTCATAGTATACATTTATTTATTCTTTTTTATTTATATTCCCCATATTATTATGAAGGGGTGGAAAGAAAGCTTCGTTGCTCGACGCCGAATTTCGTTTTGATAAATTGCATATTTATTGCAGTTTTGTTCGTTCAGTTAGTTTATGCAAATTTAGACACATTTTGGAGACACTGATTTATTTTGTTTCTTTTGCAATTCTAAGTTGACATCAAGAGCAACATATTTATTTTATGCTCTATTGTTCTATAGATTTTGCGTAATATATGCGTATTATAATATGTAGATATTATACATTCATAGTGTATATTGCTTTATTTATTCTGTTTTATTCTATTTTATTTATATACATGTTCCGCTTCTGTATAAAAGGGCGGGCTTGAGCGCGAGGGGGTGGGAAGAAAGCTTCGTTGCTCGACACCGAGCTTCCCTTTCACGAATTCCATATTTATTGCAATATTTTTCTCACTATATTTTGTCAATTCATGGCGAACGTTACGTGACAAAATATTTAACAGAAATATTTTTACTCTGAGAAATATTCAATCACTAAATATTTCAACTAAATTCGTGATCAATTTCACCAACGATAACGAAGACGATTTAATAATTAATTAGAAAAATTAACAAATTCTCTTTCGTTCTAAGTGGAATAAAAAAATCAATAGCATTGCCAAGGAAATCGATAATATTTTTCCGTATTCGTCGTAACATCTTGATTTTGATATTATTTGTAAAATGTGTTCGCTATGACGTAATAATCGTAAAAAAAAAAGAAACATTCGTTACAACACTCGTTCATTTCAAAACCTTTTTTCCAGTAGAAGCATGCTGCAGTAGAATTGTGAAAAAATCTTTGTAGAACAAACTTGGTCACAGTAAGGTCGAAGGATTATTAATTCCGCTTCCGTGTTCCCTATCCTTCAACTTATTTCAACTTGTTTCCATTCGTCCATCGGACGAGACTCTTTGCTTTCCTTCAAAACCGATAAACGTGTTTGCTTGGTAGCTACGGGGCCGCTGATCGCGGATACGTCGATTTATTGGATTATCGTTGCAGTTGGCTCCGGAAGTGGTTAAGTGCTACGAGATATTCTTTTTTCTCTTTCCTTCTTTTTCTTCGCCGATTCTTTTTTCTCCTTCCTTCGGACGTATATGTAGAGGAAAATCGTTTCCCTCGTTACATCGAGGGAAGAAAAAAAAGAAAAGAAATTTGCGAACCGGATGACGCGGAAGTTGCAAAGTCTTTGTTTCGGTATCCGTCGTTGAACCCGTTGTTTGTCTTTGATCGCTGTTTTGTTCTCATATGGTCGATGCTTTTGCGCACACAAAATAGATGTCCTTCGATTTCCTCTCTTTGTTGTAGTTTCTTTGTCGTATTTTATATTTACGCGCAGAATTTATTTTATAATCAGATCGCATGAGATCGCAAAATTATATTTTTGTAAACGCGTTAAAGAAACGACAGCTAAACGAAGATGCATTTCACCTATCAAATATTACAATATATATTCTATCTCGTACTTTTAAATTTCTTGCAAATTCCTATTGTTTAAACGTTCCTGTAAATAAAACGTAAACGACAAAACATGAAAATCTGCGGTCTACTTATAATATATTTGCGTTGTTTATTTTAGATCCTTTAGCGCTTTTTCATTTTATAGTTTGTATTCATCGATTTATTATTTCATACAACTTTTATCCTGCTGGATGGGAAGTTGGTCTAATGCAAGAAGATACTGGTATTTTAACTGAACACTGGGTATAATCCACGTGGATCGCTTTTTATTTACATTACGTTGCAAAATGTGGACACTTCTCGCGCACGCAACGTGGCAAATTACACGCAAATCCTGGACGCTTCGCTTATCGATAAAATGGTAAACGAACCTTCGAAATATCCAACGAAGTAAAGTGAAATTCACAAAGTCTGTTACACGAAGAATCTCAGATAAAAGAGCAAAGAAGTAATTCCTTTGACTTAATAAGCAGGAACAATGCACAGGAGTTATACGAGCGACAGTTGACGTGCACATTCTGTAGCTTTTAACTGCGTGTACCACTTTTACCTGAGCCGTAAAAGCTGGCCATTAAACTAAGAACCGTGAAAATAATTTTACCTTAATTGACACACGCTCTTGGATCGCTTGAATTCGCGCCACTACGATGACTTGCCGCGGTTCGTTAACTATGCTGCTGGCTTTTCGTAATTTTATCGGTATAACGACGATGGCAGCAGGGTTGCAACGGCGGAATGGAGGTCGAAGGAAAAAGGGAAGAAAGGACGCGTCACCCTTGAGCGACTGACTGGAGCCAGTGAAAGAGAGCCGATATAAAAAGGTCCATTAGTAATATCTGCGTCTGAAGGCTTGTCTCGGTATTTATACTGTTCTTTCCACGTTTCTTTAAACCACTGCTCGCTTCCGGTTCTCCGTGCCTTTTGCTCGGATCAAACTTTGAACCATATTTCTTCCGGACGAAACGGACAACGAAAAATTTGTTACGAGCCGTTCCAGCTTTGGGAATTTTCACTCGCGTTTGGAAGTTCAGAAGTTTCGAACAAATGCTGTGAAATATGTAAAACCACGCTACGAGAGGAATGGGATAAACGTAATAAAGGGAGGTCGGGACAACGTGTGCAGGAGTCCTGTACTTGGCTCTTACGAATTGGCAGAGTAGTTTAGCGACAGTCTCAATGTGACGAAATAGCGACAGGAAGGTGTAACGAGAAATACAGAGAATTAAGGGAGGAAAGAAGAGCACAGAGCGTTTGAAGAAGCCCCGATGTAGTTGAAGATGACGAAGAAATCAAATACTATTTCTTTGCCCACGATACGTCCACCTTTGCCCAACCGTAATGTCCTACCAAACGAAGATTGTCAGTTACTTGAAATTTTTCATGTGGTGATAACTTCTTTTTTCGAGGATGAGCAAATGAGAGAATTGTGCCTGTATAAACGTGGACCGATCTTAGGCAAGCGAATACGAAACGAAATTTAGCTGCTTTAAACATTCAGTTGGATCGGTCGATGATGATAACGAGATTCAGATGCGCTAACGAGGAGAGAGTTAATAGATTCGTGGTAAGAGCAAAGACAAACTGTAAATTGCGTGGATAAGCTGAAGAAAGGACGTTACGCTTCATAGATGAATGCAGAGAAGTTGAAAGAGAACAGGAATTATCCAGAAGGGTAGAGAGTAGCGGATGGACGAGGAAAATAGTAGAAAGTCGAAAGGAGCTAACTAAATGAAATTCAACAATTCTTTCAAGTTTTGTGATAGTCTTTAAAGCATCGTATTAATGTGGACTGTAGACACAGTCACGTGGCAACCCCATCAACGTGTCGATCTATGTGATAGGTATGAAAGTTAGAAACTTTGTAATAATAAATGGTACGACAGTTAACAATTTTGGCGTCAGTTATTTAAGGGTTGGGAAATTTGCGATGGATCGTTTGACGTTTGAAAAATTCACTGTAAATCGTTCGAACATTGAAAAATTCACTGCAAGTCGTTCGAACATTGAAAAATTCACTGCAAGTCGTTTGAAAATTGAAAAATCCGCAACGAATCGTTTGAAGGGTAGAAATATCTGCAACGAGTCGTACGAGGGTTGAAAAATTTGCAACGGTTCGTAGTGGGCTGAGAAATTTCTAGTAAATCGTTCAAAGCTATGAATCATACGAGGGTTGAGAAATCTGTAATGATCGGTAGATGGGGTGGAAATTTTATTATAGATAGTTGGCTTAGTTTGGCAGACTCGAATCGTTCGAGGGTGGCGATGAATGGAAATTGCTTAATCCTTGCGTAGACAGAATAAAAAATTTCAATGAAATCAGAGATGACACGGAGGGATGACAAGCTTTTAACAATTTGTAGGATAAAAACATTTACAAGGGATTATGGAAGAATGGAAAAATGTATAATAAATCGTAAAGTGATTAAAAATTTGTAACATACGATAGAGCGGATATGCAACATTCGTAACAAATCGTTGAAATAATAAATGTATAATAAATTTATAGGGGGAATAAACAATTTATAATAAATCATAAATATAATGAATTGCGTGGTGGGATGGAAAAGTTATAACGAATCGTAGGATGTTGACAAATTTGTAATGAATCATGGAGGGATTAAAAACTTGTATCGAATCGTATGGCACATGAATTATTTATTATATACATAAAATCACAGAACTCAAAAAATCTAACAAAAAGATTCATTTTTCTATCTACAATTTTTCTTCCGTACTGCGATCGAAGAATTATGCGGATATTATGATTCTTATATTAAAATTAAATTATACAAATAATAAATAACCAAAGAAACGTTGTTGCTACTGTTTAACTATGTATCGAGTTATATATACAAATTGAAAATTCGCGTATATACAGGGTGTTTCGTTTAACTGGAAACGATAGAGTATCTCACGAGAAATTAAAGTTGTGACAAAAATGTTTTAACGAAAGTTCTTTGGTTCGAAGAGGGGCGTCGTACGATGCAAATTATTTGTTTGCAGTAATACGAGAGATTTTATGGTCAACTTCATTTTCTTCTTTATGGAACCATATGTTTTTTAATACATAAAGAGGTATTAATCTATTTATATGGAAAAACTTAGTTTAGCAGATATTTTAAGTTTAATTTGTCGTATGAAAGACAAGCGAAGAGGCATTCTTGTGTTCGTGTTTGTCTTTGTCTTTCAGACAGGCTATAGGTTTCACGTTTATGATGTAAAGCTAACTTGACTTTAAGACAATTAATTTTATGCGAAAACGGTGGATGCAAAATATTAGTTTGTCCGCAAAAGTTTCAAAGAAAGTTTCAAAGTTTCAAAAGTTCCAATACAACAAAATAGATCGTACATAATTCGATAAAATAATATGAAACAAAAGATATTGTGCATCTATTTATCATTTCCTTATAAAACTTTTTGCACGTCCTAATATTGAAAAAATATATATAAATGGTACATGTATAATAATATAAATTATATAAACTATATAATTGAAATAGATACTGAATTCGTTTAGCTTGTCAATGAGAAAACAATAAAATAACGAGTTTCGTTGTTCTTGTAGCTTGAAAGGGGACATTTAAAGAGAAGATCGAGCCACGTTTCCAACAGTTAGAAGGAAACTGTGTCTCATTTCCGTGGTGGAGGTCGGACCGTGAGACGTGACCGAGAACTTTCGTTATAGTTAAACAACCGCGTCCGATTAATCATTTTCCGCCATTGGCTCCCCTTGAATCGTGTCCATTACGATAAACAGCCACGCGAATGCAGTCACGTAACGAGAAACGCGTGCCTCGTCATCCTACTTGGAAATTACCGATTTCACTTGAAAATTATGATATCACCATAATCGCATATATATACATATTATAACGTTAAAGTTACAAATAAGTGATGGAGGTCACTGTGGAACTTGCGAGAATCGGATTTTCTGGTAATACGCAGCAAGTTTCAGACGGGTTACGTTCTTCGATAGATTTCAAATTTCGCGGTTCTTGGCCGAGGTTCGTATCGATGTTTTAGAACGCCAGACTTTCGATAGATTAAATTTTTCTGTTCATCGTAGAATATTGTTCTTTGGATCGATCGACGAATTAATGGAAATTGCAAATGTTGCAGAATTTTTCTCGGTCATATCGACTTTCTAGACATTCGCAGCTTTCCTTCGTACCGCTAACGAAGGAAAATCCAATGGGTTAATTCTTTCGGATGGAAAGAATATCTTAAGTAATAATAATATTTATTATAATTGAAACATTTAATAATATGACAGAAATATCGTTTCTTATATCCTGCGTTTCGAACTGCTCTTCGTTAAGACCGTCTTTGACTAGATTTCTAATTAAAAGGAAAATCAAATTCGTTGCTTTCTAATTACTCGAAAAGTGGACAGAGAAACCGCACGAAATAACAGAGCAATATCCCAGTCTTCCTTGCCGAACCAACATAAAATAACAGAGATCGAGCTATTCAGACTACATACTAATTGCACACACAGGACCAACGCACAAATTTCTATTACAAAGAAAGCTGTTCCGTGATGTGAACTCTGCCATCTACCACTTACAGTACAGCACACACTCATGCAGAAATATCTGCAGATTCTCACGTATTTACGGATTTCGCCTAATTACCTTACTTCGCTTTCTTTGTAAATTTATTTTCTTTCTCGTGGATTTATCACGTTACCCTGCGATCTCCATATTATTTTTCGACGATGTCAAGATGTATATTTATTAACAAACGATATCGATGAAATTATCATAAAGATAATTAGTAAGGTAGGTAGGAGAAAACGTGTACATGTACACGAACGTATACAACGCAAGTATCGGGGCATCTACGAACAGCAGTATAATCTTAAAATGTACAAGATTAGATGAAGCACGCGACGGATTTAGAATCATCGAAGAACACGAGCGAGTATTCGATTTGGAAGAAGGTGGAGAAAATCTCGAGAAATTGATCAAATCGACAGACTTGCGAGACGAGATACAAGCAAAATCATTGCTAATCACCGTGTTGTCGATACGACGTGTTAAAGAATGCAAAAAGAAGAAGACATTTGTTAAATATTTTGCTTCTTTAAAAAAAAATCTTATATCTAAATTATTCACATTATTCGTTGGTGCGATACGTATATCATACAGGAATTATGAAATTGATATTTATGATGTATTTATTCAAAGAAAAATTCATCGCTCAAGGGATACTTTCAGCTCTAATTATTCTTGTGGTGCGTTGAACTTCTGGATGCATGGTGAACGACACGTGTACCGGAATAGAGGCACGCGTGGGCATTCTTGTACACGTTTACGGCGCACGTTTCCTTACCTTTTCGAACGATATAACGGTACACGCGTGCTCCCACTGATGCATTGGCTCTTTCATCTTATTTCTCCTTCCTCTGTATCGTCTCGATCCTACGAATCAACGTACGTAGTTGTTTACGCCCGTTGAGCAACAGTATTTCCGTTCTTAAATATTAAAAACATATATACACGGTATATATTGATTAATAGTATCAGAATTTTTCCATTCTTATATTCTATATGATCATGACTATATTTTTAGTAAATTATACATTTTTGGTAGTTAATAATTCTTCATTTTAAAAATTATACGAAGTCTTCCTGATAATATAAATTAATAGTATCAGAATTTTTCTATTCTTATATTCTATATGATCATGACTATATTTTTAGTAAATTATACATTTTTGGTAGTTAATAATTCTTCATTTGAAAAATTGTACGAAGTCTTCCTGATAATATAAAGTCCAATCGTTTTCATTCTCCACGCTGTGTAAATTCCTCTTTATTTGTAATATTCCTTTTCTAGTTACGTTTTATCTACTTTTGAATTAGTTTTTATCGCTTATGTAAAAATATAGGAATATCTGGCTTATTCGTTGAAATTACTCAATTAGGTGAACAGATAATTGTCGTTCTAGCAAAAACACAGCACACGTGCGCGTTATCCGTTAAGGCGGAAGTTTACTAAATAAAACGGTGGAATGCCGCGTTGTAAAACAATTTAGATAACCTACAGAATTGCAAGTTAATGTCTCATTCGTGGGAAGAAATCGCACACAGTGCTCCGCTGCACATTTTTTAGCTAGCTCGGTCGTTGCGAAAGGATTAAGGAGAAAGGATTGCATTCTTTCGAAAACAACAAAATTTGTCCCTTTCGCCGACATTTTTCATTTCCATTCGCAGAAATTTTCATTCGTTTCCTTTCACAATTCCAAATTAAACGCAATATTATTCGTTTCCTATTTGCAAGGTCCTTTCCAAATTTTCTGCACATTTATTTTTCCCTTTTTTTTAAACTATTTAATTTCTTTCGTCAAACCTTTGGTCGTCCACAAATTCTAACGGATTTTTCCCCAAAATTAGGAAACATATCGTCTACTTTTCATTGACAAACTTTTCGTCGTCCGATAATTTCTACGTAGAGGAAACCTGTACGAAACCTACTTAACTGTGGAAGTTTACACAACTTTCTAATTGGCAAAGCAAATTGTGCGAACCAAATTGTATTTATTCGACGATTCCATAACGTGCAACAAGCAGAGGAAATAAAATATTCTATTTTAGTACTTAAAATAGCAATAAAACGAGACCTTCTTCTATTTTTCTCTTTCTGTTCTTTTATTTTTCTTTTTTTTTCCCCCAATGGCGTGGGTAAAATACGTATACGCTATGCGATGTTGCACCTAATCTAAATTAACCACGATAACATCGAAAATGATTAAGTTCTTCTGTTGCCCAGCCGGTACAACTTTCGTGTGCCCATCTATTACATTGTGCACGTACACTGTACCGAAGCTTCTAGTCTGCGCCATATTCTCCCTGACGATATACGCAGAATCGCTATTTGATTTAATCTCTTTTTCTCTGCCAATTTTTGTTTCTTGGTTGTTGTCGTTACAATAAATTCGAGCTAGCTAGCTTCTCTTCTTTCTTAAGGTAGCGAGTCATTTATTTTCGTGTTCGTGGCGTTTTTACCTTATGCCGCTGTGCCATAGAACGCAGGAACATAATTTTTTATTTATAACGAAATTTCAAGGAGGAAATGAGCGGCAGAAATTTTCCAAATGTCTCGATTAACAAAACGCTGTAGTACAGCTTCGAGAAATGTAAGAACAGACGATGAGAACTATGGAAAATACAAGGAGAGACTCGATGATTCTTTAGAAATAAAAAGTACATCGTTCGTGACAAAACAGTGTCGATGTGGCAGGAAACAATCGCAAAACGCTCGTGGAAGTTTTTGAATTAGTCAGAATTTTGTATAGAATTTGCCCGTTTTTTCTCAAAAGTGCAAACGAATTTCTGAAAAAAGGAAACAAAAAATCTCCATTAACAAATACTCCAAAAAATTTCTCTACGTTGTTACTGGAAATTTCAAATTCAAAAGAACATTCAATGTTAATAAAGAGAATCTACTCTTGTTCTTTTTTGGGGGGTCAGTTATTCTGCCTGCGGAAATTTTCGTCCCTTCTCTTTCAAAATTACAAATTAAAAAAAGAAAAAAAGAAAAATATGTGATCTTTCGATATACGAGCCGTACTCGTAGTTTGCTTTTGACACGCGTGCTACGCCTGGCGAGCGGCACTTAACGCGCCTCATCACGCTGACCATCCATTTATTCCCTTAAATGCATTTGCTTGAAAGTGGCTGTTACGTGGTACCTGGCTCGAACGGCTTCGTTATCTTCGTCGCTGCTCCGTCGCGCGGTTTCCGTTTCCCGTTTCATCTTAACCGTTGTATCTTCTCCTGGGGAAGGGTTTATGGCTTCCTTAATAAAGAAATCGTTATTTCAGAGCACGTTGTATAAAGAATTTTTACGATGGTTACCTTGTTCTCTAACGATGTTGCGTCTAAGGATTCTTTTGAAGTTTTTAGATTTCTCTTACGTTTTGATAGAATCCTTTGATCGTGTCCTTTACAGTGCTACAGCGTTAGTTTGACACGTTAATTCGCGTCTTACGTACTTCTTAAGAATGTGAACTACTGTTAAACAGAACGGTAAAAAGAAAAAAAAGCAATGGCTGCTAGAAATAAAGCTAAATTCAAAGAATTACGAATATGTTTTACCTCAGACGCTTGAACAACGAGAAGTCGTTATCGATATTTTCGAAACTTTTTGAGAACCTTTTGTCGAGTAATGAGAAGAAGACAGTGAAAAGATGGAAAAGATCGGTCCGTTGAGTATAGCGCAGAAATTTGTCTGTGTGTGTTTGTCAGATGTAGCAAGCGATGCTGAAAGTAAATAATACAAAATAATAGGGATAATGCGAATGAAGTTGATTTTACTAGGAAGAAGATGACCAACATCTTTCTATATTTTATTATTTATAATATATATAGATATAACGCTTAACATAGATTTATATTATTATTATCAAATATTCCATTTGTTAAATAATTCAAAAATTACGTGGCAATTCACACTCAGAGAGGTTATATTTAAAAGCTTCTCGGAATCTGGTACGTACAGTTAACTGAAAATAATCGCTTGGAATTTTTCTACAATGAAAAATTTATAACTGTGACTAGCGATGCTGGTACGTTTGAATCGTATCGATATTTGCTATCGATACAGCTATTGATACCCGCAGTATCGATACACGTGATGTGTATCGCAAATGTAGCAGTGACAGTTTTATTTTTTTTTCTTTCTTTTTAACGAATATCTCGGAAACTAGAGCTGTCCGTGGTTTAATATCTATGAAAAAAAGTCATTGAGAATCATGCTTCCGAGAACATGTTAGAAAATCGATGATTCGGAAATGAGACGATTGGGCGGTGGTGTAACGAGATACCGGGCAATGTTTTTGTCGCTAGTTTGCTCAGAAGTGAGTTATTTGATCGATCCATTTCGACATTTATGAGCCGGCTATCGATACCGCGATATATCGTCACACCGATACAAAATATCGCTGTTTGAATTGAGAAGTATCGATATTCGAGATATCGATTACCGTAACCCCCTATTACTAGTTGCAAGTTTATCTTGATACGATGACAAGTTTGTGGAACAGAGGTTAGGATATTCAGAAGCGTTCTGAAATAGTTTCAGATTCACGCGCGAGGAAGGAAACACGTTGTATTACCGAAAAACGTTGTTTGATCAAAGCACTGTAGAAACAAAATCAAAGAAACCGAAGGTCTGTAAAATTACCACTTAAAAAGCTTGTCGAACAAATAATTTAATATTCGGTATAGAACAGAAGAAGAAACATAGAAAGCAATATATAATATCAGTTGGAAAGAAAGATAAAATTTATATTTCCAGTAAGATAAATTATATCTTCCATTTATTTATATCTCACGATATTGTCCTGTTAATTCACACAGACGTATGTACCAAGAGAAGGTGGTTTCGAGGAAATTGACTTTTAATATTTAATAACCAGGCATCAATTTCACATATCTGGTCAGACTAAAAGGAGAAAAACAGCTGTTACATCTCTCAAACTATTACAATGAATTTCAATGCAGAGAGGATTTTCTTATTTTATGTACATGTAGATAAATTATTAGGCTGGCAACTAAGTGATTGCAGATTTTATCATTGGATGGCAACGACAAAATCCGCAATCACTTAGTTACCAACTCAATATTTTTACGCTACCTGGCAGCAACGACTCGATTTAATCGAAAGTTGCAGATACGTCCCTTCTTTTTACTTAATTACCTTTTGATTTTCAGTTAACACGACAGGATATTCTTTAAATATTGACAAACTAAAAATGTATGTTCCATATCGTATGTTCGTCTAAAACAATATCAGCAATCGTATCGATCGAAAAGATAACAAGTTTAGTATTTAGCGGCAGTAGCAAGTGGCAAGTTAGGAAAAAGAGAGACACGATAATTAGGAAGAGTTTCGATATGGAGATCGGTGCGAAACGCGAGTCATTCTCAGCGGGGCGTCATTCCATCGCCTTTTCTCGTGGGCGTCGTAGAAATTTACGCGGGCGTCGAAGTTGCCCCATTAATGACCAGGTCGGCAAAGAAATAAATGAAATCGAACAGATTCTCGATAAATGGAATATCGCGCACGTGCTTCTCTGACGAACTTTGACAGAAGTGGAACGGCAGAAAATATCCGTCAGCCCGATCTGCGTCTATCGATATATTTCATGCTTCTACGTACGATACTTGCGGTATTTTTGTCTTAATCTTCGTTATTTTTGCTCCTTCTCTTTTTTATTCTCTATAGCATCGTACGTACTATGGTTTGTTAAGCCTTTGGGATTATTTTTAGCAAAGGAGAAAGATTCTACGTTCTGAGTTTGATAATTCCAACGTTTGGAAAACGATCAATTTCTAGATTCGATAATAAAATATTTCCAAATATTGAGACTTGGATCTTGAAATAAATTCGAATATTCCAATTTTAGAAAATACGCCAAGACCGAAATTCGTTCGGAAATTTCGACATTTCATTTCGAGAGTGTGAGAAAGGTATGAAACTCTTGAATTCTTAACATTTTGAAATTCCAGAAACACGAACGTTCTGGGCTCGAAAATTTGGAATCTTCAAAATGTCCAAAAATCTCCAAATTTTTGGATTCGAGAAACCGCAACGTCGATCGACTACCCAATTGCAAAAGAGAATGGCTAGTAGTTACTTTTCGCAACTTCGTAACGAACTATAAAAGAGCAAAGAGAAAAGAAATCGATCACTCTCGAACCTCAGATCGATCTACAACTACGGAGAGCTGTCTGACGGATGAAAGTTTCAACCGGCCATTGCCTCCGAAGAACACGTCACGGCTAATCCCTTCGATATCGGCTTAATGTTTCGAGGGATAATAGCAAAGGGGGTTTACGTTCGCGATAAGTTTGCATCCGGAGGGCGAAGTTACCGGCTCTCAACAGCGTTTCAACGGGGTTAACTCGAACGATTCCGATAAGTGCATCGAATATCGCTACGATATAATTGCACGTTGAAGCGTACGGAGTTGAGAAGCGATCCGTGTCGTCTTACGTATCGCGTTCGATACTTGCCGTGGATTATTCTGAGAAGATAATTTACCGATTGTTAGAAAGAAAGGAAATGACTATATCCGTCGAGCGAATTGAATTGTCGTCTATAAATTGCTGAAGATATTTCTACAGATACGAGAAGAAGAGATTGTCGTGCATTATTTTTGTAATCCTTCTGCCCTTCTAAATGAATGTTACGTTTCGATAGACGTTGGTAAATTTGACATAGTTTTTAAATATTTGATCTTGCTATTACGTATTCCATACTTCTCGCGAATGAAACAATCGAGGAAGAGAAGAAGTCCGAAGAGATACACGAACGAGAAGAAGTTGAGGAGAAGAGCAGAGTTGGCTTTGCGATGTTGCATTTTTGCTATTTCAAATTGTTCAAAAAATTAATTTTCTTCGCGAATAATACGTTTGTAGAGTTTTGTTTGGTCTTTGTAGTTTGTAAAAAAGGAACCGCGCGTTCAATCTGTGCGACGCTGTAGATACGACAGCGAAATTTTAATTGAAATTGCAATTTGTAAATTGTTTTCCAGTCATCTTTTCCCTGCGTGCAATTTGTAAAACGGAGACATGTAGCCAACTTGTTTGAAAATATCAATAGACTTCTCAGTGGAAATTTGATTAAAATCGTGCCCGATCGTTTGACAGAAAATATCCGAGGAAATTTGAAATTTCCCCTCACAGAAACTCAAATATTTGGATTTTTCCTGCGTCTAAGTTACGATTCCTCGAAGAGGTTTCACAAATATTTCTCCATTGCTCCTACTACGATTTTTCTACGATCTATACCAATAAATTTGATCTCTAATTAATAATCTACGATTGTAAATTTAACAGTGACCCATAAAGCTAAATTTGACCTACGGATTTAATAATTATTACTTACAAAATATTTATCTTTGAGAATCATTTACAGTCGCATATCTCTTCGTTCGTTTCGTCCTTAAGAAGACATAGAAGAAGCACAATGCAGGGAAACGAAAACTCAAGGAAGAATATTATTAAAAAGCGAGATTAAACAGAGAAGAAAGTTTGATAGTGCGGACGAGATGGGGCGAAAAGGATATGATAAAGGAGACGTTCTACAGTTCGATTTCACCGAGGAGAAATTCACGAATTCGTCGGTGAATTTCCTGTTATCCTCTAGCGATCAGTAATCCATTAGGAAAGTTCAAGAGGTTGGAAGATGAGAGAGAATGGAAAGAGGTGAAAGAGAGAAACAGGGGCGAAAGAAGATAAGAGGATGCGAGAACGGGGGTAAGATAGCATTGTAGTTGATAAAAGGGATAAAGGACAGCGGAGGGTTGTAAAAGGGGCGAAGATAGCGTAGAAAGAACGTAGAAAATGGATGAAGCAATATCTGATCGAAATGGACAAAACTGTTGAGAAATAATCGATGTTCTTTTCCTAAGGAGAATTTTCTTCTCGGCAAGAATTACAGAAAGGGAAGGAAGAAATTTAAAAAAAAAAAAAAAATCAAAAAGTCGCGCAGTACGTGCGATGGTAAAAAGCTACAAGACTTGGAAGAAAATAAAAATGAAACAAAGTTGCATGTCTTCTTTAAAAAGAAGAAAGAGCTAGGACAGTCGAAGGAAGCAGCTCGAGACAACGGTAGATGCGGGTAATGATAGATGACGGTGAAAACGAAACGAGAGAAAATGGAGGAAAGGTAATGTAATGAAAGAAGATAGAAAGATAGCGCAGAAATAGTAAACGGTGCAAAGCAAGCGTGCGAAACAAGCTTCGAGGAAATGAATTTTAGGAAAAACAGAGTCGCACCTCCGGTATTAATTTTGAATATAATTATATTAATAATGATAACGAATTAATATTGCCTGATAATTATAAATGTATTTACGATTATTAGACTGCAGATTGCTATGAAAATTCCTATTTTCATGCATACGATTAAAGAAGTAGGATGTAGGATCTATTCGGTTGGCAACTAAATGATTGCGAATTTTATCTATACCACCTAATGACGTATAATAAATAGCACTGTTCTTTGAATATTTTATATGTTTTTGCATATCATGTACGTTCTATCCATTTTTTCGTAGCTTTAAATTTTGTATAATTCTATAAAAATCAGCGCACCGGTTAATTAGAAGGTTCGTGCAGAAAGTAATACACCTTTACGTATAGAAGCCATATAAAACGGTGCTGGTAAAAGTCATCTAGCTCTATTCATATGTTAACACGTATCATACGAAATTTCGCGTTTAAATAACTAAAATACTGTCAAAGTTTCATTGCTTTAAAATGGCGATGAGAATCGAGAATGCCACTGATGACGAAGTACCGTCCGTCGCGTATTTACGCCTTTTCAATGAAAACGTTCGTTCGAAAGGAATTCACCTTCGAATTATCGCAATTTAAGGCTAATAATGGCACTTACGGCTGAATGATTCGCAAAACGACGTCTGCGGCAATTCGATACAGGCAGACTGTATATTATCGTTGTTAAAATAAAGAAAAACCTGCATCGTCTTATATGTACAGTTCTTGCAAATTATTTCCTAAACTAAATATACGATACATTGAAGGAACGTTTGCAACAACTGCAACAATTTTAGGATCACTTTTAAGTGTTCGATTTCCAAAAAATGGATAGGTATGTCGAGACAATGATGCATTTTCTCGGCGATTGCTCGTATTAACGAACGATTGTCAAGAATGTCAGTGGACCTGTGAATTGTTACATGAAAGTGAAGAAGAGAGAAAGAAAAAAGAAAAATTGTTGAATCTGTTTTAGATTCAAAGCGACCCAATCTCCCGTGCAACGTTCAAGAAACCGCAGAAACGATCGATCCAACCAAATTTCTACCGAGATTGTTGCCGACAAAACCTTTGCAACACGGCCGGTTGCGGTTTCAAACGCGCGTTTAACGTTTTCTCCGCAAACAATCGAATTCACGCGTTTCGAGTTTCCGTAAAAAAATCGGCGTTCCGCGTTCGAAACGCGGAACAATCGTCCGCGCGTATGTACGCGCCTTTACCCTCCCTCCTTTCTCGGTAAAAACGAGCCTCCGAAAGGCTTTGCAACTTGTTTGAAAAATTGTTCGCATTTACTCGTTAATGGACGGTAGTTTGGAGCATTAGCCTGCTACCTAGAAATGTTGTTTCGCCGACGAAAAATTGCGACCGCGTTTCAGAAATTGTTTCCTGACCGCCGCGGGAATTATCGATTCCATTTTGTTGAGGCGCGCGCACAAAATGGCGGGAGGATGTGTAGTTCGCGGTTGTCCCGCAATTCCACGATTCTAAATATCTAAACGACGCAAATTATTATCGTCGTTGTAAAAATTTACATTTAACGTTGACAGATAATTTGAACGATCGTATAGCGATTCATGAAATTGTTTGCGCACTTTGGAAAATTTTCAGCTATGTGTATATGTATATAGTCTGTGTTGTAGGAAGCAAACGTTTTAGTATTTCATTGAGCGCTATATTAAAATTTTAGAGACAATTTCGAAGATTCATCGAGTCGTGAAAGTATTTGAACGCTTAGTGCGAAAAGCTTTGAAGGCTATATTATGTGTATTATAGGAAACATTTTGCAACTTCATTGGCAAAATTAGACACGATTATTACGTACGTATATGACAAGTTTCGAACAGTTTTCTGTAATATATGTAATATTGAACATTCACACGTAAAGGGCTTTCGTACGTCGATACAAGTATTCGAATAGTTCTGTAAATCACGGTTAGGGCTTACGTGCTTGCATACACGTTTGAGAATCGTGTTTTCGAATCGTTACATTCATATCAAATATATATGGTTGCATCAACGAGTATTAAAGCGTGAATGAGTCAGCTATTTTTGCTTTTTATATACTTTTACATACATATATAGATTATGATATATATATGACATATATAGGTATGATTATTGTGCTCTCTTCTATTACTATTGCAACTATAACATAATCGAACATCGTATTCTCACTGTACGTATAAATCCCTGATTTCAAAATCCTAAAATCCCACATACGGCAGAAAGTATCGCCACACCGTTGTATTTATTATAGCATTTACATACTAATCGATTTGGCCTAAATATATCAAATTTCGTATCATTTAATAGTGTTCTCGCGTAACTGCAACAATTTAATACCGAGAAAATGAGATATGTGGAACCTGATAAAAAGAACGCTTCCTTGAAAAACAAGGGTGCATGCCAATACTTTTTGTAGCCACGGTTAAACCGTTAATTTTTATTTCAAAATTGAACAAAGATTTGGCGTACTTACAATGGGTACGTTCGATCGTACGTCAAAGACGTCTCTTCAGGAGGTAGATTTTCTTCTGTACCCTTTTTTCTTCCTCCTTATTTCTCATGGTTCCACCCTATGGTGGACAAAAGACGGTCCCATTGCGCGATTTATAGCTGCGCTTAAGAGAACCTACTTACTTCGGTTCTCGTTGCAGCCGCGGCAAATCGAGTTGACCCTTGAACTTCGAAACTTTGTTGCGAGTTCCAGCTCGAATTGGCCCCGTAGCCGCTGTAACAGTACTTGCTTTCTAAATGCGCCGTCCAACCCCTTCCATCCCCTCCCTCCCTATCCAACTACCTTTGTATTTCATTTCCTAGCCAATTTCATCCGTCTTTCTAAAACCTGACAAATGAGTCGTCGTCACAGGAATTCTAGAGTAGTTATTCATATCGAATGAAATTTTTTGACGAAATTTTTTTAGTCCGTGTGAAATAGGAAACGTTGCAAGTGGAGAAATATGACTCTATGAAATTAGAGCGTATATGATAATTAACAGTATTGTTATGACTATGATAATGTAGTAATAATGTCAACTATAGGACGCTATATTTAGCGGAACTAGCCAATGTACACTTCGGTACACAAATCTTAGAACTCTATTTTTAACTCTTCGAATCCAGGCGACGTATATATACGTCTTGCATATTCCGATAGAATTCAGGCGACGTATATATACGTTCTGTATATTTCGATAGAATTCAGGCGACGTATATATACGTTCTGTGTATTTCTATAGAATCCGTGCGACGTATATATACGTCTTGTATATTTCGATAGAATTCAGGCGACGTATATATACGTTCTGTGTATTTCTATAGAATCCGTGCGACGTATATATACGTCTTGTATATTCCGGTAGAATTCAGGCGACGTATATATACGTTTGGTATATTTTCATTAAACCCAGGGAAAGTTTATTTGCGAAGTTATTTATTGTAGTTACTTAGCAGCGAAAGGCGGGAACTGGACCTCGTGCAGACACTGGGACTGCACGCTGATCGGTGGATCCTAAATTATATCAAATTAATGAATATCGATGGGGAAGTATTATTTTCGAATATTTTTGTTTCTGCCAAAGTTTCCCGGATTGAAAAGGTCAATAAAATTTTGATATTTGTTCTAGATCACGAATTCTAAGTTGTATGTATTTTTTCATAAAATTATTGACACGTTGCACACGCACTTCTTTCGTCGTTTAAAATACAAAGTTAAAGGAATTGTTAGAATGTATTCGTCCGCAACTTCTTCCAATGTTGATCAAAATATAATGGCTGTCGTAAAATTTTTGCGCGAGAATGTTGTTTGTTCTGCTTATAATACTTAATGCTAGAGTCTGTAGTTTCATTTAATCTTCTGCTCGTTAATATTTACCTTCTGCACGGTAGACATTATCGTTATTAATGACTTATTACGTAAAGCATAAAAGGTCAAATTAAGTTATAACGACAGAGTTTGTAACGATTATTAAATTAAACGATATTAGTTCAAAGCCAAGGTTTATCGTTCAAAGTAATAAATATAGTGCGGTACCTTGTTAAACTCGTAATTTACAAAAGATAGTACATTTTGGAGAAAAAAGAAGGTTTCGTTTAATTTTATAGACTAGAAAATCGGTTCGCAAATAGGCCTATGACAATAGTGTATGTTTGTATTGTATATGGAACTTTGCAGTTACGTTGGTTGATTGTGTGAGGAAACTTTGCTTAGACGATGATAAAACTGGTACATATACACCGCTTCGAAGTTACTCCAACGACGAAGACTTTAAAAGAAATTTGAATACCATAGTCATAATAATAGAAAGACGTTGGACATTTTTATTCGATCTCAAGTGGACGATTTAAAAAGTATAAAGAGGTATTCATAAAGTGGAAATTTCACTATTGATAAATTCCACAAACACGTATAGATCATGTACGATGTACGGAATAAAAATATCATTTGAATCGTCGTCATTTTAATCAATTGTATTTCCTAGATGATACACAGCGGTTCGACTCTTTTAATGGAAACGCGCAGCAAATGGCGCATAATGCTCATTACGTATGTGTTCTAATCACTGCACGACCAAATACACCGGTTTCGGCATAATGCTGATAACCTTATCGCTGACAAACAGCTTCCAAATTGATAGCCTTTATTAGGAATCCTGTAATTAAACGGAGATACGTATTTCTCGTGCTTGGATTGTTCCCCAAATTGGAAGAATCACCGAATTAATGCCGTTAATAATTAACCGTTGGAAGATAGATTGGTATTTGTTAATTCATTTCTCTGAGATCGAACAATTTTTGACGCGTGTTAAATGAATGTTTAACTTTGGAAGTTAAAATTAATAGAACGAAATAACTCCACCTTTTATTAATTTCTAAGTTCGTTGAATAATCTAATATACGATTAATATTTAATTCTGAAGAAACGAATGATCGTCTTCGGTAAGTTTATTCGTTGCAGGAAGATAATATAGAAAAAGGAAAGAAAAATGATTGAGTTACGCCGTTGCTGGAAACTATAATTGAATATTAATATGTATATCGTTATAATTGTTTTAAGAAGTACAAAAGTTAATTATTTCTTGTTTGAAGAGAGCAACTTTTACACGGTCGTTCCATGATTCTCTTCCTTGCGTTACCTACTGAAATTATTTTGAAAACTACAGAAGACTTAATTACTTTATTTAAAATTATTTTAAAAACCAGAGAAGGCCGTACCAGGAGATATCATCGTAAGATAGAGGAAAATAAAAATTACAAAGTCTGCAGTGAATCTTCCTGGAAGAAGAAGAAAACATTAAAAAGCTAAACTTGACCAGAAATTGTCGTCATATTATTATTATCAATGACGTGTATCGCTATCTATTTACAGTAAAACTAGGTACAAGTCATCCCAAGTGACACAAGCGACAAGAAAAATAAAAATTACAAAGATTGAAGCGAATCTTCCTGGAAGAAGAAGAAAACATTAAAATGCTAAACTTGACCAGAAATTGTCGTCATATTATTATTATCAATGGCGTGTATCGCTCTCTATTTACAGTAAAACTAAGTACAAGTCATTCCAAATAATACAAGCGACAAGAAAAGTAAAAATTGCAAAGACTGGAGCGAATCTTCCTGGAAGAAGAAGAAAACATTAAAATGCTAAACTTGACCAGAAATTGTCGTCATATTGTTATTATCAATGGCGTGTATCGCTATCTATTTACAGTAAAACTAAGTACAAGTCATTCCAAATAATACAAGCGACAAGAAAATTAAAAATTGCAAAGACTGGAGCGAATCTTCCTGGAAGAAGAAGAAAACATTAAAATGCTAAACTTGACCAGAAATTGTCGTCATATTATTATTATCAATGGCGTGTATCGCTCTCTATTTACAGTAAAACTAAGTACAAGTCATTCCAAATAATACAAGCGACAAGAAAATTAAAAATTGCAAAGACTGGAGCGAATCTTCCTGGAAGAAGAAGAAAACATTAAAATGCTAAACTTGACCAGAAATTGTCGTCATATTATTATTATCAATGACGTGTATCGCTATCTATTTACAGTAAAACTAGGTACAAGTCATCCCAAGTGACACAAGCGACAAGAAAAATAAAAATTACAAAGATTGAAGCGAATCTTCCTGGAAGAAGAAGATATTAAACTATCACGTAACCAGAAATCTCCATCTATTTAGAAATAAATACGAGCAATTCTAAGAGATACAAACAACGAGACAAATAAAAATTACGAAAAATAAAGTGAATGTTCCTCGAAAAAGAGAAAAATATTAAATTATTTCTTAATATTTACCAGTAATTCCTATTTTTATTCAACGCGTCATCATCTATCAATTTTCCAATACGTGTACTTTAAAAAAAATACAAACGAAAACAAGTACGTGCGTGTGTAATACAAAAATCAAGTAATCCAACGTTCGCCTTTGACTCGTTCAGATAAACGTGATCTTCCTCGCACGATAACACGGATGACACTTCAACAAGACTCAAACTCCATTTTTCTTCTCTGTTTCTCCTTCGGTTGCTTCTCTTTCGGCTCTCCCGTTTGCTCTCGTTCCTTTTTCCTGTCAACTGGTTCGTCGATTTATTATTCAACGTGGCGCGTTCACATCTGGGACGATCGGGGGATCGAACGCAGACAGGAAAAATGGTCGACGACCGGGCAGGTCTGATCGATTCGTTTCTAAACGCGTCGACGACCCAGGCATCGTTAAACGACCAGCGGAATATAACGAGCGGACGCGTCGTTTCGACGAATATGGACGTTGCACCCGTTTCTTCATAATGGCCATCTCCCCCCTCTTTTCTTTATTTTTACCCCCCTCCGTGTACTTTTTTTTCTTTTTCTTTCTATTTCATGCACGTGTGTGCGAGTGTATTCAAACGAATTTGGAATTCGTCAAATTATTGTATGCAAATGATGTAATACAGTGGTGGAGGAAAGAATTTCCGTGAAGGAAAAAGTCCAGGAAGACGACATAATTGTACAAGACAGATTTATATTTGATAAGAACAACAAATAAAATATATGTTAACTTTACAAACGATTAAATCTAGCGTATACTAGCTGTACAAGCGAATAATACAAATTCGTCAGTGAAGCTGATAATTTCTTTAAGAAATCAGCAAGTTGTTCGATCAAAGTACAATATTTGTCGTTGTTTTCTGTAACTTTGATCCATCTATTTTAGGCAAACGATTAATTCCATCCTGAAGAAATGTTATATCTTCAGACAAGGCTTAGGTCTAGTTTTAACGTGAAATTAAAAATACTTGCAATTTTCTGCGACGTTTTTCTTTCTTCTTTTTTCTTAATGACATTTTACCTTTTTAAATAACTCTCTTCAATCTGTCGAAGATTGACAAAATTCGGAGATATATTTAGAAATATGTACGTTACAAACTTTGGATTCTATCGTCGAGAGCTAAATATGTTTCGGTTAATTTTCTCGATATCTCGCAGCACGTGAATTTCAACGAGTGGAAATTCAGGAGAGCGGCGCGACACAGTTGAAATAAACAGGGAGAACCGGGACAATGAGAGCCGGGTATTTAGTGGGAATTTAAGTTGCCCTCAGAGTGACGAAAGTTAAGTCGTAGAATGTTGTCGGACTTAATGCGAGTCCGGCTGGAAACCGCAACGATAATTTTCTCGGACGGACCACCACGCACAGAGCTTTCCTTTCCCTCGGAAATTTTCCGAAAACCATGTTTTCTGGCTTCCCAGCGAGTAATTTTCCGCGACGTTGACTCGATTTTCGGGCGGCAGTCTTGTTTACTAATTGAGAAAAAAAGCGTAATCGTCCTTTTTTCTTTTTGTCCAAACATTCGTTTACCATCCAATTATGTTAAGTGAAATAACGAAAGCGTTAAAATTCTCGAGGAAATAAATCGGAATAGTAAAACGCAGTTTGAAAAAGTAGTTGTACAAAAATGTGTAACTTGGGAATTAAAAGTCTATCTGAAAGTTGAAAATCAAAGTGTACTTTGCAGGATTTTGAACGTTGTTTCAACGTTACAGCCAAGTTAGAAATAATGAAAATTTTCAGCCGAACTGTGCGGACGGTCCGTTAAAAGCTCTCACAATTTTTCCAAAGATCCTTCTGAACTCCAGAAACCTTGATGCTAATCCTATCAAAGTGCAAGACCAGATTGCACCTCTTGAATTTCCATCGTCCTAGATAATCGTTCGTTTCGTCCCTTTGGAAAATAGGAAACAAAAATTTCAGGGAATAAAAGAAGCAAAAAAATTAGACGAAATTTATACAGACGCTAAATCGAAGCTCGTCTGTACAAAATATCCCGTAAAAACTCTAAAATCCTTCAAAAGATCACTGCAAATCTCCAAAGCCCCTGAAAAGATCCCGTCAAAAAGCAAAAGCCATTCGTACAAAATTAGACAGTCTGTATGACGCATGAAGCGACGATCCCATTGACGAAGACAAAAATGAAAGAGACCGACGCGAGTAACAAACGATAAAGAAATTTCATACGTAGAGAGGCGAGATCGGTATTGTAAGAGAGAGATCGGAAATAATGCATGAAATCGATTTGAAAGGCGGCGCGCGATCAAATTCGACAGTGATGTAACGATGGTTCGCGTTCGTCGATTGTCGCTGATGTAACGTTGCCACCGATCGGACAAAAGTCTCTCTGTTCGATCGATGTGGCGCGATCATATCGTTGGCGGTGAATTGAAATCTCCTGGATTCGACCTCGCGTCACCGTGGTCTTTCCAATAAATTTCACCGTCTCGCCATCCAACCCAACCCCATCTCTTTCGAACGATCGTCGGCTATGATTTGTCAGGAGTAGAAGGTTATCGATACCGCGATAAATTCGGTGTCGCTTGTTTAATTGTTGGCCGGGTCGCCACGTACAAACCTTCTCGAGCTAACTGCGACACACGCGGACGCGTGCGATCAAATTGCGGATAAATGGTGGCTTTTCTATCGATGACGTGTTGCACCGTGGTTTTCCACGATAACCCCGTGGATATTGTTTTTCGCCCTTCTCGGTTTAAGAGCTTCGCATTCTATTTTAGTTTCACTTGTCCGTGGTTGAGTGTCGCCGGTATAGAAGATTCCTATACACAGATAACGATCACTGTTTTCCTGTTTTTTCTCGATTTATTTCGCATGCGAAATGTTGCATCGTTCTTCGAGTTCGTGTATTAAAAATTCTTAGGTAATAGGAAAATAGGAGCGAAATAAGAACGGAAATTGAACGCCATTTATTGTAAGATCGCGTTATTTTACATCGATGACGTGTTGAACCATGGTTTTACCGCGTGATCTCGTGCAAAGTTATTTTTGCTTCCACGTGTTTTCGATCGTATTGCGTCGAATTGCGTTGTAGTTCGCGTTGGTACCAGTCGTTCAGAATTGAAAATTCCTATGTTACAGACTCGTATGTTGAATAAAAATGAAGGAAAAAATCGATTATTGCAACGGGGATGATCACATTTTTCTTATTCTTCTTAAATAGCAGAGTTCTGACTCGTTGTTTGAATCGAACTGTTCAGCGTTAAAAGTCCGTGTATGGTAAAAACTCGTGGGCGGAATATTCTACCGGAATAAAGATAGAAAAATTAAAAATTAATTACACCGTGCGAGTAAATAATGACTTTCGTGCTTATGACGTGCTATTCATCGTTTCGCAAGTTTCGCAAGACGATCTCGCGGATGTTGATGAAAAGTCCAGTTTCTTGTTTCTTTTTTCTGGGTCAAGGATTCAGAGTTTGCCGCGTTAAAGATTCAAAAGAGAAACGAAGATTAACGAAATTATACAGAAGAAAAGGGAAAATTAAATAGAAAAGCAGCAAAGTGGATAAGCTTGGAAATGGTCCTTGACAATTAAACAATACCTTCGTTCTCGAAATCGCACTTCAACCCCCTAAATCATCCACCCCATCGAACAAACGACATTGTTTTTTCTTTTTTTTTCTCTCTCTCTTTATCAGCCTTTATTATTTCTCTTTATTATTTCACTTTATTATCTTACGTAACATCGTCGAACACCACGTTCCATCCGGTCGACCGTGAAAAATGAAATCACCCCTCTAATCGAGGGTGGCGACGTTATTGATATCCACGTGACGCGCGTCTGTGTGTGCGCGAGACGTGTCCACAGAATGCTGAATAATTAGTACACCGAGAAATTCCCTCGAAAAGCCACGCGTTCGTCCACGGTTTTAATTAGAAAGGGTGGAGAAAGGGATGGAGGTGTGCAGAAGCAGGGGCAGGGTCGCTTTCGCGAAAAGGAGCCTTTCCACTCGGCTAATCCCGAGTTTTGCTCAAATAATTATGTGCCTGCGCTCTTTGATCCTCGTCTCCTCGCCAGATACCGTTCATTCTACCACGATTTGCTCGCTGAAAAAATATTTGGCGAATCAAACAATTGAAACGGTAAACGACGTCCAGCGACAAAAATGGAATTTTTTATTAAATTAGAAAAAAAAAAGAAAATATAGAAAGAAGCTTTTTAGGTCTTTGTCTTTGTCGTGATTTATGAAAATGTATAACAAAGAGGATTTATCGAATCGTATGGAGAAGCTGGGAATCATTTCACGAATGATGTTTCATGTGAAATTAGCAAGAATGAACGTAATAGTAAATTCGAAACTTGCGTTTTAATTTTGATAGTTGGAACGTGTCTTAACACTAACATTACCAGGCTCGGTGAAATGACCGGTTTCGAAATTTTATTTCAAATTGTTATTTCTTTTGTTAACTTGATGTAACTTGATGTAAATTCTTATATTATCCGATCAATCAATTTCTCAATTTTTGTTAATAATTATTATTTTAAATTGTCTTATCTTTGCTTACGTTAATTGTCTTTTTGATTGGGGTACGTGTATTTAATTATCATTAAAAATAGTGTCAAAACACTTTCGATCTGGTTCCTCTATCGTATTGTTATACCATAGTTTCATCGGTTAATGCGTGTTGTCTTTTTAACATCTTCCATAAAATTCTATTGAATTGGCAATTAAGTGATTGCGGATTTTGTCAACATCACCTAATGACAAAATCCGCGATCACTTAGTTACCAACTCAATACTATTATTGCCTCGTTCTCTGGATTATTTGTGACAGTCAAAACGTACCGAGTCATAGCTTCTAACAAATAATTACAATATTGTTATAATTATATTATCGGACAATCTAATTATTATCTATTATCTAATTATTATCTGTCTTAACTATGTTATCTAATAAACTGTTCGTTTTGTTTGTTTAGGTAAGAGATGGAAGAAAATTGTCTTGGAACGTAACAACTAACCAATAACCAAAGACAGTAACAGCTTGCAGTGCAAAATGCAGGTTTTTATTTTATATATAAATATATATACTGTTAGTTTTCTTCTTGTTTCACAAATTATATCAATTCGTCGTCTACTAAAAATTACATGCGACGCAGATTTAAATAAATCACCAATGAAATATTTCCAACCAGATTGTATAAACAATAGGATGGTAAAATTTTTGCGTGTTTTAAAATACGTAATTAATAAAAAATTAACGATGCATGATAGAATGAAACTTGCAGTAGTAATTGTTTCAAAATTACCTAAAATTAATCGTAACTAAAAAAGAAATAATAATAACAGACAAATAAATATAACGAAAAAATGAAAGATATATAGATTGTAACTGTTAATTGTTTAATCACCGTGTAATTTAATCATCGCGTAAATAGATAAAAAATAGATGGCAATTGAAAAATTCGATCAGCTACTTAAAACGAGGCAGAGTATCGCGAGGAAAAATAAAATAGTTCCATTTCGTTCAGAATGATTTTTCTTGCCGAGAATGAAAGACAAGAAAACTTGCAACGGCGAAAGTGTCAAAGAATCAACATCGAACGATCCTTTCGATCAAATTTACAGAATGGAAGAATCTATTGTCACGGACGATCAAAGAAAAATATGCATAAAAATCGGCGAACGAAACAGAAAAAAAAGAGAAAGAATTTGTGAAACAAAGGGGAGAACCGAGCAACAACGTAGAACGGAAATCGAACGAGATATCTCGAAGAAATTCATCTCGTTGGCAAGCCAACCCGATGTAAAAAGCCATCGAAGCGACACAATAACGTTCACTCGCAGCAAGCGAATATAAATTCGACGTTTTTACGGTAGCTGTTTTTTGTCTACCTCGTTTTGTGTGACGACTCGCGAGCACACCGGAAATAGCCTCAGCGCCAGCGAAAGGAAGTCGCCCCGCCCGGCTTTTTTTTTTCCAACGCCCTTCGTCGAGCCGCGGCCGTCGTTATTGTCCTGAAAACGCGATTTAATTATGAGCCTCCGGGCGTTGTTCGCTGCAAATATGCCGGACAGATCGCTCGGATCCTGAATTTCGACCACGCCACGCTATTTCGCGGCTCCGCTACGCGCAAACGATGCCTTTTCGCTTCGTTCCAACTTTCGATTATCGAAGGACGAGGTTTTTGCAATTACACGAAGCTACTCAGAGATACTATTTACTTGCTAGAGATGGCGAAAAGTAGACGAAGAATGGCCTGTACGGTTTATCGTGCGAGAGTCGTTGGAATTTGGAGAATTCGTGCAACGATTAAGAGAGTCGTCGGTGATTTTGAGAATCGCGAAATAATTAGAAGAATTACTTTTTTATTTTTTATTTATTTAATTTAAGTAATCGTAGAATTGGACTGAAATCGTTGAGGAATACAATTTTTGCAGTGATTAAAGAGGGTGAGAAGGGGTGAAGTAAGAGCATTGTGCATATAATATAGTACAAGAATAGTATAATTTGCGAAGATAAATGGAGAAGATAAACGGATTCCGTGGATTATTTATTAGAGTCGTTAGAGATTTTAGGCGTCGCCAACGATTATGGGAATCGTCGAAGACTTTGAAAATTATCAAATAGCTACGTCAAGTGTTAGAGATTTCGAGAATCGTGAAATAATCGTGAGAATTATTCGAGATTTTGAGAATCGTCAGGAAGTTTAATTAATTGTAGAATTGGCTTGGTTTAGGAGAAAGATATGCCTATTTGAGAGAATCAGAATTTTTGGCGCTTCGTTTTACGACATATCTTCGCACCATTCCGTGTCTTACATCCATTCAGCCTCGTATCTCTATTGGATATTAAATTTAATTTGCTACAACATCCAAAGTCAAATGTTCATACAAATATATGTTTTTCGATAAAATTTCTAAAAAAGGAAAAATCCTATGGAATATCTTATGGCTCGCTACGATTTCCGATCCCCAAAAGTCTTCCTACCCAGCAAAAATTCAACTAGCTATAAATTCCACTAGATCAGAATCACGTCGATAATTCGGATACTAATATCACAGCAAAAGATATATTACGATCTTTCACGATTTTGCATTCGCAAAAATCTTCCTGTATCGCACTGTTTCTATTTAAAAGTCTCTGACCGACACTGTACCAGACTAGAATCATCTGGAAACAATAGCTTCTCGTGTAGATGCACACGTGAATGTTTGGTACCTTTTAAGCCTAGCAGGAGCTTCCAAGCTGTCGAATCGAGCGCGAAACATCGATTCTCAATTTGGCAACGAGCAGAAAAGCGGAAAGGCTGTTCCTTCTCATCCCTTCGATTCGCCTTCTTCTCCTTCTTCTTCGTCTCCCAACGTCCTTTCAGCTCTGTTCCCATTTCTCTTTTCCTCGTTTTCATCGATTTCGACGTCACTCAACCGTGACACGGCTTTTCCTGTCCTCGTCCTATCCTTTCTCTTCTTTCCTCCCCTCTCTCTCTCGCTCTTACTTTTTCGCGCGCGCTCGCTCCAGCTTCATCGAAGTTACGACTTCCTTTCGACTCTGTTCTAGAAGCTTTCTTTCCGCGCCTACTTTCGTTAATGCGCCTGTCCTCGTTTGTCCTCCGCGTTTCCTCCGCTTCCGCCACCACGTTAATGCGGATCTCGCCGGCTCCAATCGAATCCTCCTTTCCTCCGCAAATATCGACGGGATTATCCAAGTGTAGTCGCCTTCCTTTTATTTCTTCGTCTTACTCTTGTCTTTCTTATCTTTAGTCTTCTTGCCCTTGTTCTTCTTTTATTTTTGGTTCATCTCCTTGTACGTTTTGTTCTTCTTCTTCTTTCAGTATACTTGTTTTTTTTTTCTTTCTTATACTTGTGTTTGTTGTTGTTGTTATTATTGTTATTATTTTGTTATCATTCTTATCGCGATATGAACAATTCATTGTACGCTGTAATTAGAGTACGAATTTTGGAGAGAATATGAAAAAGGATTCAAACGAAACATGTTCATTATCAGAAAAAACACGAACAAATGGCGATTACTCGATCTTCCTTAACTTCCTTATGCTAAAAAACTATTTTACAAATCGTTCCGACCAATCCCAATTCTTCAATCCTCCCTAAAGAAGAAATTCTTCAAACTTTCCCAATAAATAAAAAGAAGACAATTCGTAACTTAAGAATCATCTTGATCAATCTCAATTCTTCAATCTTCGATGAAGAAGAAATTCTTCAATCCTCGATAAAGAGGAAATTCTTCAATCCTCCATGAAAAAGAAACTCTTCAAACCTCCATGAAAAAGAAACTCTTCAAACCTCCTCAATAGATAAAAAAAGAAAAAAAACCATTCGTAACTTAAAAATCATCCTCACCAATTCCAATTCTTCAATCCTCCATAAAGAAGAAATTCTTCAGTCCTCCATGAAGAAGAGACTCTTCAAACCTTCCCAATAAATAAAAAGAAGACAATTCGTAACTTAAGGATCATCCTGATCAATCTCAATTCTTCAATCTTCGATAAAGAAGAAATTCTTCAATCCTCCATGAAGAAGAAACTCTTCAAACCTCCTCAATAGATAAAAAAAAAACCATTCGTAACTTAAAAATCATCCTCAGCAATTCCAATTCTTCAATCCTCTATAAAGAAGAAATTCTTCAGTCCTTCATGAAGAAGAAACTCTTCAAACCTTCCCAATAAATAAAAAGAAGACAATTCGTAACTTAAAAATCATCCTGATCAATCCCAATTCTTCAATCTTCGATAAAGAAGAAATTCTTCAGTCCTTCATGAAGAAGAAACTCTTCGAATCTTCCCAATAAATAAAAAGAAGACAATTCGTAACTTAAAAATTATCCTGATCAATCCCAATTCTTTAATCCACTTCGATTAAAAAAAAAGAAGAAGAAGAAAATACCTAATGTAACATACCAAATAAAAAAGAAAAAAAGAAAAGAATGTAACCTACAAATCTACTAATTCCTCCTTGGTAAAAAAAAGAATTCCTTGGATTTTCTCATTTTAAAGAAGACAATTCATAGAAGATACGTCGGCAAAAATCCCGATAACGAATTCCTTGGCAGAGTACGTATGTGCGCAGCACGCCAAACCCATTCGCGGAATAGTCGATGTCTCTGTTTTCGCGGAAGTCGATCCGTGGCGGAAGTTGTCCCCGATGCCGGTCATCGAGAGCGTTTTCCCTCCTTGTTGCGCACGAGTTGCTGGTTCTTCCTCGTAGTGGCGTGTGCTCGCCGAGCAGATGCAATCTGCGATTCCGGCGACTTTGATCGGCAATTGGGAAATTGCTGGAATTAGAGGCCGTGACGTCAACCGACCGGACAGTATTACCGTGATTGAACACTTAGAGGCGGCTCGAGCGAAGGTCACTTTCGTGTCCGCGGCCTTTCGTCCCGACGAAACGACGGAAAACCGTACCGGCTATCATCGTGTCTAATGTGTTCTAAATCGCCGTGACAACGTGTACCACTGTCGCGCTTCTTCCATAATTGGATAATTAGATCTGTCGGACGTGGCAGAGGATTCGATCTTGGTTTGGGCTAGAAGATGCGAAGCGAGATAGAGAGAAAGGGAGATTGGATAATAGAGCGGAAAATAGCGTAGCAAGTCGAATGATATTTTGAAAGATGCGAGCGAAGTAAGAAGAAGGAAGAAATAGGCCGAAAGATAGAGTGGGAAATATGAAGAGATCTTTTTGGAGACGCGATAGAAAGAAAGCAATGATAGCAGTAGTAATAGGTGTAGGTAGTGTTGTATGATGTTTCCTTGAAGATAGAAACGAAGTAAAAAGAAGAAGAAATAGATAGAAAGAAGAAGTCGTAACTGTGCGAATTATTGAGAGCTTTCTGAAGACGCGAATGACGTTAGGCAGGGAAAATGGAGATTAATGGTTGATAAAGTGACAGCGAAGGCGGTTAGATAGTTAGGAATTGCTGTGATCGTTTTGAAAATATGAACGAGGCGAGACAAAGACGGAGTAAATTCGTAATAAAATGAAGAATAGCGTAGGAATTATCGAGATCATTTCGAAGATACGATCAAAGAAAGAAGAAAGCGGTTAGATGAAAAATAGTGTGAAAATTAGAAAGATGTTTTTCAGGGTGTGCGTAAAATTGGAAAAAGTAAAAGGAAGATTAATGAATATTAGAGAGAAAATCGAATAGTTCGGAATTGCTGCATGACTTTTTTAAAAAGAAAGGTAAACGAAGAAGAGATTGAAAGTAGTGTAGGAATTATTAGAACATTTTTGACCTTCATATTGTAATTCGGGAAGAATGACGATAATGCTAACTGGAAAATTAATTCATGGTACTCTTCATATAGATCGTCTTCGGATTAGTTTTCTGCGAGTGCTTTCTATAAGAAATTATGGTCACGGAACGAATGAACAATTTTTGTTGGAGCCTTTTAACTCTTTTAAATTTGCCACTCGATTACAAGAATAGATGGCCGGTATTGCAAGTAGAATAATTTATTTTACAGCGTATTTAGAAGATATTCCAATAATTCCTTTTCCCATCGGCATTTTTTACAACTTAATTGCCACCTATTTATTTCATTTGACATAATTTATAGAAAGGAGACGACGTGCTTGCTCGGATCATATTTTCTTCCCTTCTATTCGTATTATATACCGTAAAAGATAAATTGCAAAGTTTACCATGTTAAATATACAGCTTTTAATTACTCAATAAAAGTAACATACTACGCGCACACACGAGTCAATAAAGGTACTAAAATTGTTAGAAACAAAGTTATGTGAATCGGGCAAGCCATTAAACACGCGCAAGTACCACGATACTCGCCAATGAAACGATATCTGACAAAATGACCACCGAGGTAAACGCGAAAGTCGTACTTCTCAATTTTGCAAAATTAAAATTCTTACGAAATGCTCCAATTATCGAAGATTAAAATACTATCGGACTGAGATAAAGTTAAATTTGCTCGTGTAAAATGCAAATATAAACGTCGATCAAACAATTTACAATCGAAATAATATCGATAAGAGATAATTAAATTAGAAATGAAATTTTACCGTGTAACACGTACGCTGCAGATAGATTTCTATGCGTATAAACGAGAAATTTGAAAATACAAAAATTCATAATGTACGTGATGTTGCGGAAGTGTATAAATTATTCCAATTATATACAGTTCTTTGTACAGTGCATACGTTCCTCTACCTAAACGTTACTATCTTGTAAATTATTTTATTATTTTTTATTTAGAAAAAAAATAATAATAATAATTTTATTATTTTTAGTTTAGAAAAATACAAATTTCTAATATAATGTAAACTTAGGAACATGTAATAAGCGCAATAGTATACCAGGTATCCGAGAATCTCGGAACGAAACTTGTACCACGTGTTAATGATGTTAAGCAGGTAAGAAAGTTCCTATAAACTTATGTTTGAAAATGTTTTATTGAGCAGGTATAAGTTGTTCTTGATTTATGAAAATGTGATAGAAACAGAAGAATCCACACGACTTTGCGGATATATTCGAAACGAATGTAACAACAGCGGGAATATTCGAAAGAGTTCAACGAATGGTAAGCCTGCATTCTTGTAGAAGGAAAAAATTTCGAATATTTATTATAACGTTTATTATAACTGAAACAATTAATTAATAATAATCTTTGAACACTAAGTAACTCTTCGATAAAACATTTGTACAAACTGTTCTTATCCGCTTGACCTCGTTGATAGATACAAGTTTTACTCGGACCATTTTGTACACCCTGTATAAGAAAATATATTTGAACGCAATACGTAATATTTTAAATATACAGTAAAATAAAGTGAAAGTAAAGAAAGAACGATTTGATCAAAGGAGATGGTAAAAAGGAATGGAATATTCGACGGAATTGGAAATTAATCAATTAATTGAAAATAGAGAAGAAGATGATGTATCAAAGGCAGGAAGGTTTATACGAAATTCCCAAGTTCATGGATACCCGGTGTCGC
Organism: Bombus difficillimus; assembly: GCA_014737525.1. Classification (NCBI taxonomy): domain Eukaryota; kingdom Metazoa; phylum Arthropoda; class Insecta; order Hymenoptera; family Apidae; genus Bombus; species Bombus difficillimus. The sequence continues at coordinate 566,597 of JACXIT010000116.1, read as the reverse complement.
TCAGGAGAAACTCACGAAACTCTCGATAGGAAGCTAACCTGGTGTTTCTCCCATGCTGTCTCACAGATTCAATATTTGCCAAGCCACGTAGATGTGGAATAAATGGCACCTCGAAGATTCCTGTTCCTGTTCCTCAGAATCTTATCTGGAAACATCCAGGCAACTGTGATTACCTGTAAAAGCTAAAAATTGAATCGATATTATTTAATAGAAAAAAAAAGAAGAAAATGAAGCGATGCGAAGCCTGGAACCTGTGAATGTTAAGAAATGTCGGAATGAAAATTAAGAATCTCCTTTCATCGTCCATTGAATTCTGAAAATCGTGAGCAACGTGTACAAATCTGCGAAGATTGAACGACGAAGATGATGGTATGAAATCGAAGTACGTACCTTGTCTGAATCAATAGTTAGACAAAACTGTTCGGATAATGGAATTTTCTGATAATAGAAGGATCGCTTTTCTCATGTGAAATTTCATTTACACATGCTGAGATTAATTGACAGATACTCGAATTACTTACGGATCTCGTATCTTTTTACTTGCTAAATGGCATAATTTTTACAACACAGTTACATTCCTTTTTCTATTTGGAACCATTTTTTTTTCTTTTTGAAACGCCGCGAATAATTCGAAATGAGAAACCACCACCTCTCCTTTACCACTTTCGTTTTCTGTTTCCATTTGTAGAAAACCGTCGCAATTATCGCTTTTATCACGACAAAACCGTCTCATTACATCAGACTATTTCAGTTTCTCGTCATTGTTGCCAGTATCCGAGATATTCACACGCTTTCGCGCTTTTATTTTTTAACGTCTGTGGATTTTCCAGCATCCACAGTCATCCACAGTATTTTTACTAATTTCGTTAAATTCCGACGAAACAAGGTATTTGTTATTGAAAGCTATTCTGTTCAGATAATTTAGACAATTAATACGTTTTCGTGCACACAACTTTCTTTCACTTTCTAATGTAAAATCACATCGACGTACTGTTTTACTCCGATCACTGATTCAATTGCTCGCGTTATTTTATTTAACAACGTCTGTAATTTATATTTATTCTAAAATTCCGTTTCTTTTTTCTTTTTAACTTGTCGTCCGACAGATACTTACGTTTGTACTACTTACGATTTCACCTTCGTATAATAGTAGTTCACGTTAGGATAAATGAATTCAATGGCCAGAAATTTACTTAATCCCGCTAACTACAGTTTTGTTTGAATAAACGGAGCGCGTTCAAACGGATTAATTACTCTCTAACAGTTAATCGCATTCGCATCGAACAAACGAGTCACGATATAAATCGAAAACGCATAATTAATGGGAAACTAAACTAAAAGCCGTCGTCGTAATTACCCAGAATGTTTCAAAATGAAGATTCCTATCTCCGAGAATCATACTTTTAACAATTACGCTATCGAATGTTGCCCATTAAAAAAAAATTATTTCGATTTTTTATTTATCATTCGATAGGTAAATGAAAATTTTATTATTATTATTACTAAATACTAAAAATACTATTAAAATACTATTACTAAATATAATATAAAAATATATTAATAAATATAAATACTATTAAAAAAAAATTCCTTAGAAATTGCAAGGAAAATTTCCCAAAACAGATACGGTATAACTGATAACGAAGCCAAAGAGAACGTAACTAATAACAAAACCTTTGTCTTTTATCTCTGCTTTCATTCCCTGATTCGTAACTCGGGCGTATGCACGCACAAAGAGAAGGTTAGAACGAAAGAGAGATTCAAGAGAAGGAACGAGAACCGAAGGCACGTATCGCTTTTTCAGATGCAAATTACGCCGGTTGCACAATAATAATCGCAGGCTGTCGTCGCGGAAGCGCTCGCGCGCCAACCACGAGCTGCATTTGAATTAATAGCGGACAAGCCCCTTGGTCGCGAAATCATGTCTGTATAATTCTGATCCTGAACCGGCAACGACCGGCAATCGCCAAGATCTGACTTGCCAGTTTTCATATCATGTACGCCACCGAAACCGATTTCACGTTTCCACTCTTCTCAATGACAAATAACAACGTCATCATGATACATATTTGGTGTTCAATGCTTTCTTCCTTGATTTTGTGGTAGCACTCGACAGCAATTATTGTCGGTCGACGGCAGCGCAGTGGTTAGCGCCTTAGGTTACGAACGTTGGGGACCCGAGTTCAAATCCCAGCGATCGTAGTCCGATTTTTCTTTCCACGGCATCTAATTCAGAAGAAAAGCAACAGTATCTCCCAATAGTAGGCACTTATCACCCATAACTATATCTCCACCTCAATTTCTTCTTCTCTCTTATTCGTTCTCTTTACATGCATACGAAGTGTTTATTCGACCAGTCGCGGAGAGACGCGATCGCGAGGAAGCGCGTCAACGGGAGTCGTGTAAATTCCCGTTACGATTATATAATAATCGACGCCACGAACAGATCGATCGCCTATTTCGGTTAGGATAATAGTAGAGGTGGTTGAATTAGTATAACACTGAGGTTTTAACAGGTTATAATATATATTTCTAACAACTTTGTAGAGAATATAGTTACGCTGTTACGTAAGATATAGGAGAAGTAGGTGAATGATCGACGAGTAGAAATCCGGTAAAGAGATGTTGAATGTTCCTAAAGTCGGTGAATCAATCAAGAGATGTCGACTGATCTGTAGTCGTAGATCCAGTGAAGTCCAGTGACGATGGTGTTGCAAAGAAAAAAAACTTTTGTTTGGTGGTGATCGCCCCACCACTGGTCGCTTGTGGGTGGAATCCTGGAAACTCCTATTTTTACCTGATGGAGCAATAACCATAAGGAACCTCTTGACTCGAAGATGTTTTATGCCAATTGACGGACTTAACGGTAAATCAAAACGCCTCGTTTTATGACAGTTCCTTAGAATTATTGCGGTCCGTTTAATTCTATGTGCACAGCTGGTGGCCGCTTCGAACGTAAAGAGTCACCGGACGTAACACGAGTATATTATGGTGTAGAGTATGTATGTATGTATGTATGTACATATTACGTTGTCCGAAAAGTTTCTTTCGTTTTATAAGGAAATAATAGACGCACAATGTTTTTTATTTTATATTAGTTTATCGAATTATGCACGAACATAGTAATAGCAATATAACGGAATAATACTTAATTCAATAAAATAATATAAAACAGAAATTGTTGTTCATCTATTATCAGCTTTTGAAACGAAAGAAATTTTTCGAACAACCTAATATATAGGGTGTCCATTAGGTCTTTTCTCCTAAAACGATGCTTACATAGATGTAAACTTGTCATAGATTACATAGATGTAGAAAGTCAAACTTATTTTGTAAGTTCTCCATAATATTAAAAGTCGCTTAGTATTCTTTACTGATTCCTTTAATTTAATTTAATTTAAAATTTCATTTGGATTTCTTCTATTTAAATTGAGCGCTAATTCTATTTACTTTAGAAGATCACACTAAATTGAGTATCATCTGTGAGTTGATAGATTATGGCTTGTAGATTAATACGTAATTATTCTCAAGTACTTTCACTTATTGTACTGTACAAATCAGACTTGACAAATCGGAAGCAAAAGTTTACATGAGCGAAGAACGAGAAAGAGGGAATATTTTTGGAAAAATTACCAATTTGCTTTGACATTCTTTTGAGAAGATACAGAGACGAGAATGGTAGTCTCAAAACAGTTAAAACGAAAATAAAGAATAACGACGCGAGATCTATAATCAAGAGAACGGTATATAATTTTCCAGCCAATTCTTGGCTTTTTTCGGTCCATTAACCCTCGATCATCTGCACGGCGTCCATTCGATTCGATTCGACAAACTGGCTTAATGTAAATCCAACGTCGCCGTGCCAGCCTCGAATCCCGAAACGATTTTCGCTGTCGCGGTCACCGACTCGCCATTGGAACCGATTCAAATTTATCGCTGGCCCCAACAGAGATTTTTCATTCTCCATCGGGTCTGTATTCCCTTCTGGGAAGAAATACTCGCGGAATGTTAATTGCGACAAAGAAAAACGTCTCTACGTAGAACGTTCGTAATGCATCGGAGTCTTTTTAAAGAGACAAACCTACTCGATTCCGTGTAATTAAATATTATTCGATCTTGCAAACACGTAGTCGCAAATTATGTATTTTTTTGCGATCAAATGACTTTATTGTTAACGGGGCCACTATGAAATAATTCCATAAATAAATAACATTTCTACGTGAAACATCAAATTGGATTCATTTAAAAAAGAAAGTTGAATAATAGTTCTATGCGTAAGAACATGTTGGTTTCTGCGAAGCTTAATTTCTTTTCTCTTTCTATCTCCTTCATTAATATTCTTAATGGTCGAGCACAATTAATTACATTTTTTCAACGCTGTAAAAAGAATCGCGCGGATTCCCATATAATCTAGCAACTTTACGGCCATTTCTCGAGAAACTCCCTTTTTTGGTTTAATATTTTTCAAACCGCAAGAAAGACATTTTCAAAAACAATTTTAACGTGTACGAAGTATCAGAGAATTTTTATCAATCTTCATTCTAATACTTTTGAATAAACGTTTATTTCTTTCGATCTATTTTCTCTGCCTTTAACAGTATCAACAACTTCGGTGTGTAATGTATCGTCAATTAACGTTCAGAAACAAAAATTAACGATTAGTACATTTACATAGCTTGTAGGTGATTATACGAATGGAATTGACGCTGTAGAATTACAAGAAATTATTGAAAATTAAATTCCAATATGTAAAACACGAATCTGTAAATATCTGTACCATCATCGATACAATTTCCAATCGAATTAACTTACAAATATAATCTCCTTCTCGTATTTATTTTCTATTCGATGAAATTACTATCTGCATTTTAAAAAGCTCTTACATTTTCGTTTGCATTTCCGCGTATCTGTTTGAACGCGCGTTTAATAAAATATCCCGCACGTTAGAACTTAATTAGATAGCGTAATCGTACTCTCAATATACCGACGCAGAACGAGCAAATTCGATATTCGAAAACAGAGTGTCCGAGAACATTTCATTTTAAAGCTCCGTTATCTTTTTACTATTGGCTTGGCAACTCAATACAAGCAAATAATTCATCTTTCTTGGTCTCATCTTATTCCACAGTTATAAACGAAGTTTATTAGACTTATCGGCAGTACCAGTGATTTTATCAGACTGTTCTTAACACTTTACCGACTGATAGTCGATTAATCGGTTTTTGTCACCGACGCTTACCGACACAGTTTTATACCAATTTGAAAAACGTACCGTTCGCGATGAACAAAAAGAATGGTATTGGAGAGTCTAAACCGAAACAGAGCCGGCGCCAGGGAGAATCTGAGTCTGAGATGCCGATCGAACGTGCGTATGCTGTTGAATCGCTAGCGGTCGGTAAAGTGTTAAATATCGCGATAATTTATAAACGAAAAAATCTTTCATCTTTGAATATCTCTGAACACGATCCCACGTGTTAGTGTATGAGTCTGGGTAAATCGGAGCAATGTTCTCTCTCGAGTCTTCTTGGTGCGTTTGTTAGAGTTTTAGCACAATAGCAGTTGCATTTGGTAGCAGTTTTTAACGAATGGGTTCACGCGATTTTTTTATGTTTGTTTTATGTATGTAAACGTGTTTCAGTGCGTTTTGCAATTTCTTGCTCGGCCGTGGATACTTTTCACGTTTTCCTTGTGTCGTCGTTTCTTGCAAACCACCGCGCGTGCAAGATGTATCATAAGACGATGCATCGAAGGTTGTCCATTTTTTTGATCTTTCGCTTGGCTGCCACGTCCCGCATCTGTAATCCATATGTTCGTATTAGGTTTAATAATGATTTTTGTTACGGCGCAACAACACGGTCGCGTCTTTAGAAATAGCTTCAGTAATCGACCTTTAACCTTTAGTTTATGGCCAAAGGAAACCCGACAAGGCGACACTTTTTGGAATCAGCACATCCTTTTTTCCTTTCCTTAAACTGCGCTTTATTATTCGATTGCTTTCGATTGCGAATCGGTCGAGGTCAAATGCTCATGTCGGGGCTCAAACTGATATCAAGTAAAAAATATTTTCTCGTAAATTTGTGCATAAAAATATCAGCTATCGATTGGCCTTTATGCCAATTACGATATAAAATTAAAGAGATGATTTCATTTTTCTTTTTTCATTTCTGTTTTCTTTTCTTCTTTGAAGAAAGGAACACGCTTAGCTTCCAGGGCCATTTTCGGACGATGGAATTAAAAAATATCACTTCATTGGAAAGCGTACAGGATAGTGTACAACTCTTGAAGAGTAGAAAGCTGCCTCGTAGCTTGCTGCGCAACTTGTCAAAGCTGTAGAAATGAACTTCTGCGGAGACGCTTTCAAGAGAAATAAATAGCTTCGTGCATAAGGCAACAAAAATTCCAAGCGAAAATTTACCACGCTTCTTTTTCACTACGAACACACCATATTTTACCCAAAATTTTTAAGTCCCACATTCAAATCTTGCTGAGCAACAAACGCGTGAACAAGAAGACCTATCTCCACGGTTTCTATCTTTTTCCCTTTTTCGAGTCTCATTTTCTACATCTTTCCATTGCTTATATTTCTCAATAGAAATTTATTTCTGTACAATCGTTGTGTTTCTTTCGGTAACGCGGAAAGCTCGTTTTTCGTCGCTTCTTGACAAACACGTGCAACTTTTTACAAATTTCAAACGCATACATCTCGTTTCATTTCATTTCGTATTAGGTTGTTCCAAAAGTGTGTTTCTTTTGCAAACGCATCTTCCACCACGTGGTCTTTTTGGTTTTTTAAACCGAGTGTACAGATTAACACGACGATACTTTTCTCGGTTAATATCAATCTTAGTGGCTTTCGTACAGCCTTTCCGTTTCGTGCGAATGCTTTCGTGGAATTTCTGACGATCAATGGTATAAATTAATTTCACGAGCTTTCGGTTAGGAACATCAGATTTTTGGAAATACCGGGAATATTAAAAATAATTCTAGAACGTTGGAAATATTGGGTTTCGCCGGCGACTCGCCGTGTAAATCGATATAAATGAACAGATAGATGAAAACATTGGCAAAGATTGATAAAAATACGTTCTGCGAAAGCTTAATCCCGATAAAAGTTGCTAAAATAATTTTTGCAGATTTTCTCTGATGGCGCAAAGATTTGCGGATTAAATAAAGTGATTAAATAGTAGAAATTCTGCTGCGAGGGGATAATTGTAAAAAATTGAAGGAATAATTTTGTAACGTTCGGAATTTTCATTTTTTATAAAAATTCGCACGTAGTTTGCAGATTTTTTTTTTAGTTGAAATATATTCGAAAGATAATTTTATCGGGACATTTTGTTAAAAATAATTTCCTACCGCGATTAGATCGTTGTAGATGGAAACGATGAGATCATTATACGGATCCTCGCCATAAAACGGAGATAATTTTTTTAATGGCGAAATGATTGCGAAACGCGCGACCGATATTAGCTTTCCGCGGATTCAAACGACGTCGTATAAATCTTTGGGAATTCCTAACTGTCCTAAAAAAAAAAAAAAAAAAAAAAAGAAAGTACGATAAGCAATGTCAAAGATTTGTTTTAGATTTTTAACAAGACCAAAGACATTATGACTTTTACTATGCCTCTTATCTCTTGCCATTTCCCTTCCCTTCTTTCGTTGTAATTATCGATCGTGAATTAAAAAAGATTAAATTTCCATGATGAAATTATGTCCTAAAGGTTTTTCAATTTCCGAACGAGACTAAGAAGATTATTTGCTCGTACCGTGCTCTTTATCATCCGAAATTTCTCTTTCTTCCTCTTCTTATATTTTTGTTTTCTTGTTTTTCTTCTTTTTCTTTCTTTGTATTTATCGAGTGTAAATTAAGAAAGATCGAATTGGAATTATGAAATCATGTTCTAAAGCTCTTTAAATTCTTGAATGACACTGGAAAGATTATAGCTCGTGCTGTGCTTTTCATTCTCCGAAATTTCGTTCTCTCTCATTGTTTTTAATTATCGATTATTAATTAAAGGATATTAAATTCCGATTATGAAATTATATTCCAGAGCTGTTTAAATTTTCGAACGGGAGTAGAAACATTGTGGCGTGTGCTGTGCTTTTCGCCTTTCGAAATTTCTCTCTTTTTCTTTTTCATTGTTTTCGTTGTTTAATTTTCACAAATTAAAGAACATTAAATTCGAATTATGAAATCATATTCCAAAGCTCTCTGACTTCATTCACCTTTTCATTTCAGACCGATCATTTTCAATGAGGTGAAACAAATCACAGCTGCTACCGTGCTCATTATTTTTCATAATTTCTCTTTCTTTCGCTGTTTACGAATATCGAACCTCGTTAATTTGAAAATTGTTCGTTAAGAAATGAAAAAGCATTTTCGCGCGTTGTTAACTTTTCCAGTCTCGGTCCGATGCGTTTTGATAAACATTTGGTAGAAAAATTTGCTGAAATATCAATCGATTAATAATCAATATTATGATTCGAGTGATAAAAAGGCAAATTTTCCAACTTTCCACCGCGGGATTCTTCCATTTGCGTATCCATTCCGCGTACTCGAAACTCGGCGACAACGAGCGATAGCCAGCCAAGAGATCTCGTTGGAAAGTGTTACAAAAGTGCCATTATACGATAGAAACGCTGCGGCACGAGTGCTCCTAATCGGATCACGTTGCGTTTAAGAATGGCGTGTATGGAAAACACGTTCACGGAGAAGACTGCGAAATGCCAATTCGCCAGCGAATACGCTTACTCTGTTGTTCCATTGATCTCGCGCGATATCAACTAGTCGAAACAGGATTAAACGTCCAGTCCGATCATTCAAATTATATTCTCTGTCGTGATATCGAGGCGATGGTACTGTGAAATGGACCATTCTATTGTAGCGTGTATTAATACTGTTGTGGTTATCAGGTGTATGAACAGAGGAACGCGTGGATAAATTATAAAATAGAAAATATATTTTAATACAGAAGTGTAAGTACAAGTAGGAATATAATTTGAGCTGTTCCCGATCTGCACGTTAGCAGTGTTATCCTATGACTGAAAGCCTCGAAGCCATCGTCGCCTGTCCACTGTCTATGGTTTGCCTTCGTCCCAGTCTATTGTCTATACGCTGTCGATGGCTTCAGTACTTGAGAAAGCTAAAAAGACCAGATGTAGAGTTTTCTTAGAAGTGGTGACCACTTCAACAAATACAAAGTACGTATGTTTATTGACATTTTACAAAAATCTATCATAAACACATGGATGGTAATGGAAAATGAAAAAATTTGGGATTTCTAAGTAAGTGGAAAATGTCCCACTCGATGACCATCGTGAGAGGGACTTTTTCCACCGAATTAAAAATCTAAAATTTTACCATATTCTGTTACTATATCGATGAGTTTATAACGAATTTTTATTAAAGATCAATAAATATATCTTTTGTTAACGGATGCTACATAATGGTAAAAAAAGTCGTAAATTATTATACTTTCTCGTCTGAATGAGACGAAATACGTTGGAGGATAGCTATCTGTTCAAAAGTTATTTTATTGAGAAAGAAACACGCGAATTTAGTTTACTTGTATTATGTTGGAAACTAAGTGATTGCGGATTTTGTCATTAGGCGGTATTGACAAGATCCGCAGTCACTTAGTTGCCAAGCCAATTTTACATAAAGTACACGTATTTAGGTGTAAACTTTTCAACTTCAATTTCATCTGCATTTACAAATTGTTATATACCCATCGTAGAGCTGTGGGATTAGGCTCAAAAAATTGGTCAACAAAATTGTGTCTTTTATCTCTTGTTGCGATACAATTTTTCCGGGTGATTTCATGTGAAAAGAATATCGCGCTCGTATAGGTGAAACAATGAAATCGACGCCTGACGATTTTATTTTCGCTGGTTTGCTTCACTCCCTTAAAATGTTTTTCCGTTGACAAAATTGAAAAAAAAAAATACGTTATTTTTTACTCTATTCGCTATAACGTATTTCGAAACGAGACAAATCGGCGAGAGACGCCTTCCTTGTTATGTCGATTAACTTTCTACGAACAATTTGGATGGACAATTATCCAAACAAAATTATAGCTGACCATAAAGTGCTGTGTTCTTCTTCTTTTCTTCTTCTTCTTTTCTTCTTTTTTTTTCTCTTTGTGAGGTTTTTGACAGAAGTGTTCTTTAAAACTGTACAACTTCTATTACGAAAATTATAGAGTTTCATAGTGTTTTAGTCGTCACTGTGTACTATAAGCTATATTTACGAAAACCGAATACGAAATTACAAGATACATTATTACAGCGCTGTTTCCACGATCCACTTATCGAGTTTCGAAGTTCAACTTCGATAATTGCGCACTCTTGATGTTCAAGGCCAGCCAACTAGGAAGTTTGATTGAATTTCGAACGAATACAACAGGTTTCCGTATGAAAAAGCGAAATCGATCGGGACAGGACGTTGGTGGTTCTTCTGGTGCGATAAAATACAATAAAACGCTCTTATCGTATCAAATAAGCCAGCGTTTCGTACAAAATAAAATTAGCAGAGCTGTAACCATCGATCGAAAGAGACTGGGCGAAATCTGGTGCAATCTGGCGATACCGAGAGATTTAAATGGCAATTGGTTCGTAGGGACTTAAAAACGACAGAAAAAGAAATTGTCACATGGCTGGTCGGAGTACAATAGTTTTTATTGCAAATATAAAAAGCACCAATTCTCTATCGTATATTAACTTGAACATTTTTTACATTTTTATAACTTTGTTCTATGAAACATAAAATTAAGAGTTTCTTGCAGAGAATACTGTAGATGAGAAAAAACGAATTTTCCAGGGGAAAGAGAAAACTTGTACGTTGTAACGTAGTCCAATTCATTGTGACAAATAAGCAAATATTGCATATTCACATACTTTTCACCATGTCGATTCTGATTCTTCGGCGAAGCTCTCTTTAATTAATTATGCGACGAATTAAAAATAATATTTAGTGATAGTAGCGCTAGCGGTTTATTTTATTTAGTTTTTTTTTTTTATTTAGATTTGCGATTATTTTCCTTATTTCCTTGTACTCTTATTTTATCATCTATACATAAACATACATACATACAACCTTATTTTATCATTACATATCTACTGTCTATTTGTTTAACTATTAACCATAAACTATTTCACTGCCCATCGTCCATCTAATCTATCTATTAACTATGTAATATTCAGTATCTTTATACATTAATATTTCAATGTTAATCATAATCATTATTAATGTACAGTAAAACGTTAATTATCCGAATCAGTTGGGGCCGAGGTGGTTGGGAAAATCGAATTGTTCGGATAACGCAACATGTGTCTATTTATCCAATGAATAGTCATAGGAATTAACCGTAAAAAGGCTACTATTACTGTATATATCACGCGAAATATTAGGTTGTCCGAAAAGTTTCTTTCGTTTTATGAGGAAATAATAGACGCACAACGTTTTTTGTTTTATATTATTTTGTCGAATTACGTACGATCCATTTTGCTCTGGTCAGATAAACACCGCGACATTTCACAGACTTGTTTTCACGTTTGTGTGAAGGTACACTGCTGTAGAAAACACGTTTGCGAAAGAAAGACACTTTTCGGACTACCTAATATTAATTCATTTTTGAAGAAATTCTTTGAAGCAACAATATACCTATTTTATTTATTACATAGATATGTATATCTTCGTACAGGAATGAAAAACAAAAAACAAATATATACGATACATAGTAATTGCATACTGCTTAACGTTAAGAAAGTTTATTGTTTAAAGTAATAATCTTGCCAGTTCCAAGAACCGGTACTAACTACGATGAGACGGCGATTCGGATAATCGAGCTTCGAATAATCCACCCCTCTGTTCCATTAATTTTTCCAAACGTTGGAAATTAACGTACAAAATAATAATAAAGTGCGTGCGTTTGGTAAGCAAGTAATTGACTTGCGACTTTTGCACAATACTGTACAAGGAAGACAGAAACAGTTAGAATCACGTAGAAGAAGTATTCCTTTGCTGTTCTCGTTGATACCAACCACCAGCTTCACAGAACTCGAATACTCGTTCTAATAAATTCCAATTAAGAGCCAGCCAACCCCTTTCTTCTTTCCTACACTCTTTTTCCTCCCCTTCTTTTTCTTCTTCTTCTTCTTCTTCTTCTGCTCGCTCGTACGTTGGTACGAAAATCTTGCGAGACCATTTTATTTTTTTCTTTTTCTATTTTTTCCCTTTTTTCTTTTTAGAAACGAATCACGTAGCTCTTTGTTAAGGGTAGTATACGTTTGCGAGTTCTTTGAGCGAATGGGGTATTTTTGATGAGAGGTCTTGTTTAGCTCTCCCTGGGATAGATGGCCCTCTTTGGAAGGGCTGCAAGGGCTTCGTACGATCCAACAAGCTTAATTGCATACCAAACAAAGTTGTTTGTCGGCACAAATGGATTTTGATAAGACTAATTGGAGGACTACGATTTTGCAGATTTTGATTACGACGTGTTAGGCTGAGCGATAAATCCACTCGCGTTTCCCTAGCATGCCACATAGAAGGGCACGACAAGTGTTATTACCTTTATACAAAAATATCCATTTGATCAGGGAATAATCGTAATACGTATTTTTAATTAAAAAAAAAAAAGAAATTATACGTAGTTTTTATAACATTTTTTGAGATGCACACATACTAGGGAAGAGTGAACGATCTTATTACTCAAGAAGATAATTTTATAGTGTGCTTCTTTGTGTATAAATAACAGTGATATATAATAATATAATAAGAATAATATAACAACACAAGTATACCAATAAATGTATACAAACGTATACAGCGATATATATTTGGCAATAACGATAAACAACAATGCAATATATGCAAATGTTTTGTAAGTCAATATTCTGAGAATGTCAAGTTAATTACGTACTGCAGTTCTTGCAAATAACAATTGCAAATATTAGCTCTGCCTAAACCTGTCCTCTCGAATCTAAATGATCGAAAATGGACGTTATATATATATATAGTATTTGCTTTTAATATCCAACATAATTTCATTAGCGTCTATACATATTCCGGTCTTGTAGCAACAAGATATTCGGAAAAGGAAGACGTCCGAGGAAATACAGTACAAACACGAAGCAGAAGCGAGCAGAATTGATCGTTCATATTCATTTCCCCTAAGAGCAGAAGATAATCAGTCGATTCATTACACATGTAACATCTGCGCCACGTTATAACGAGCTGGGTCGATCCGCGTCAGATCATCCAAGAAACCATTTATCCCCATCGCCAACAACCGATCGACTGGCAGTCTGCCACCTCTAAGGATCGTTAAAACCATCATCCTCCTCTCCGTTCGACGCAGCGAAAACTCGTTGAGTTTCCATTTGCTCGAATGTGTCTCGAGCCTGGATTTCACGATTCTTCGGGAAGAAAACTGGGAAATTCGTCGCGTTGCTGCGCACGTGCGGATATCCGGATCGACGTTGAGCCAAGCCTCGTGGAGAGCGGACGCGAATTAGAATGCCGAGGAATAAGCAGAAAGTGGATGAGCCAGTTGGGACAAGTACGGAGGAAGGTCGATTCGGTGTCTGGCTGAGAATAATCGGCCAGCTGTCGACCGCGATGTCGCAGCGATCATGGTTGCGGGCCTGCTCATAGGTCGGCTGGCGCCTGTCTCTCATCCATTATACATGAAAACACTCGACCAGTGGCCTGGCCAGGCTTTTTCCTCGAGATTCCACAGCCTCTTATTCGTGTCTGACCATCCGTAATGATAATTCATACGCGCTTCGAGGAGGGTGCACGGTGTTCTTGTTATCGAGAGGATGAGTTCTTCGAGCTCCTACGTTTCTTGGGAAGCTCCTGCTGCCATTGTATTGTTTTGTTGCGTACACACTGGGTCACGAAAGTATTTGAACGCTTGCCAGAGACGGAGAGTCCAGCAGGGTGGTAAGCAGGCCAAACGTTCGTCGATAGATCAGTATGTTCATAGTTGCATCGGTACGTCATCTTGTGGAATTAGTTGACGATCGTTCGTTACACGCGACCTTCCATCGACAACATTTTATTTCCGATCGATTACTAACCAACCGGTTAGCTGTTGCGACCTCTTTGAAAAGTGTGTACCTGAAATGTGTTAGAAAGCAAAGGACAGCTACTTTGTTCATGCTGCATACAGCTGTTTCATAATGATCATTTATATTCTTTTACTTGTTCGTTTTATTTTCTTCTATTAGTATGTTTTATTGGCGGGTTAACGAACACCGAAGACACCTTAAATGTCGAATGTTTAACCAGTTAACAGCTGAATTTAGTTTTAGAAATCTGTCATGGGGGTCGTGTTGGGTCACAGAGTGCGTGAATAAATACAAGCGACGACGAGCATACGCGTCAAACGCAGCGAAACGAGGTTTTTGTCGGACGTGTATACTCGTCAAACGCGGTTAACTGGTTAACAGAGCGCGTTTCGAGGAGGATGCGCTCACCGTGTTCTTATTATGGAAAAGACGAGTCGAACTGCTGCTTCTTGGACTCCTACGATTCTCTCGTTTTATTGTGTACACAGTGGGTCGCGAAAGTATTTGAACGCTTGCCAGAGAAAATTTATGGAGTCTAGCAGAGTAAGCAATCAGCGATAAATACCGTTGCATCAGTATCTTGTGGAATTAACAAATACACGTTAAATATCGAGCATCTCATAGAAGATATAGAGTAGAAGATAGTAATATTACGAGTAGACTGCGGATTTTTATGCACGGGCAAAATTGCACAGAATGCGCGTAATGTGAAAAGATACAGGAAGCATGCAAAGTATAGTGCTTTCTGTAACACTTGATAGGTAAACCAATTTTCCAGGCTCGTTTCCTACCAGCACGATCGCGATACTCGATTTTCGATACTGCCAATGAAATTTGAAAATGTTGCATATAAGACTCACAATGTCTTAATAAATAACGCAAAATATATGCTTGTAACAAATATATTGGAACACGTCTATTACAACGATGCATCTTTATACAAACATTTTTGTATAATTTTGTATAAATGTATTTTTATCTTAAATAGAACAAAATGGATCATACATAATTCAATAAAACAATATAAAACGAAAAATCTTGTGCATCTAATAAAATGTTTCCTTATAAAATCAAAGAAACCTTTTACGATCTAATATATATTCAGTTGTCTCGTTGTCTACTAACGCGATCACGATACTCTATTTTCAATATTGCCAATGAAATTTCGAAATGCTCCGTACAAGACGCGCAACATATTCTCAAAAAAAAAAAAAAAAAAAAATGTCTACAGAAATTCGAATACCTTCGCAAGCAACAAAACGTGTCTATCCTGTTCTCTGATTCGCATGATGTTGGCGCAGCGCCGCGTCATCGCTGTTCCCTGTAATTTCTGTTGGTTTCTTCGCGCAAGAAGAGACGAGGACTCTAGGAGTCAAGGACGCGGAAGAAGACTCTTCGCCTCGCCTCTCTCGGTCTCTCCGGCTTTCTGCCTTTTCATCCCTTCCGCTTTCTCCCTGATCTTTACACTTTGTTCGTTTTATGATTCCACGACGTAACGTAGAATGGGCGCCGGTCTCTCTGCTAACGAACCAATCAAAAGAAGAAGACGAAGCGCGCCAGTTGCTCGTCGCAGCAAACCCTGAATAAGCGAAACGAGAGGGAACTGGCGTCGGACGAGGCCACCGAGAATGCAGGAAAGACGAGAGACGAACTTTTAGTAATCAGACGCGAATCTTGTCTCGTTCTCTCGCTCTCGTAGACAAAAAGGTTTTGCATTATCTTGGATGGACGCGTCGACAGATGAAGAGGATGGTTTTTGAGGACGCCAGCGACGTTCGGCTGGATGGTTTGCAGTTCAGTAGGAGGATTTTTCAGGGTTGTTAAAAGGCTTGTCAAAGGGTCAGGTTCAGTTGGATAGAATTTTAATTGGATTCTCAATTAATTGTATTATGTTAGATTACATTCGTACCGTAATACACTATATATGTTATGTACGTTGTGAACGTTTGTTCGTTGCAGCGAAGCTTGTGCCCATTGCTATCTTTTCTCAGCATGTGCACGTTTGATACGTTCTGTTTCTGCCATAGTTTACTTGTTAAAGCTTCGTCTTAATTTACCATCTGATATAATGTTTACCAGCTGTAGCGTAATTTATTAGACGGATTACGATGGAGGATGTGTCGGATAAACGAGACCGCGTATATTAAATCTGTCTTGCCTTATTTACGATTGCACGGAAAAGATTGTTCGGGGTAAAGTTAAGCTAATTTGAAAGGGCACGCGTAACGGTGGAAAGAATCTTTTCACCTCGTTTCTTTCAGGGGATTTCAAGGTCATATCTTTTTATACACAGCTCTGTATACTTTTTATAAATGAAAATATTAAGGGAAATATAAATGCAAGAGTATTTGTAATCAAACTTTCAGAAAAGTTTTCACGAGTTTTACGAAATTAAGGTATATTTTAAACGAAGCGTTTTCAAACGCGAAGCATCGTGATACTTTTCACTGTAAAAAATGAAAAGTCATATCCATCGATGCAAAAGAGTATATAAAGTTCTATTCGTAAATATACCGATGGCCTTGAAATCTCCTTAAAAAAAAAAAAAAAAGAAAAAATGAACGAGAAAAAATTCGTTCCACCGTTTCACGCGCCCCATGAAATACAGATCTTTTCATATAATAGTAGATAAGGCAGATATTTAGGTGATCTCATTTAGCCGAGACACCAGGTATATCTTCTAGCTCATTTTGTTTCGTTATTTTAAGACCTAGCTGCTAGGGGCGAGAATTTTAATTATGATGAAGCTTTGGGAAGTTTTGTTACAGGGGTTGAGAATGATTTGGGATATTGTTACGGGTAGATTGCGATTCTCAGGCAAGTGGATATTTTGGAATTTTAATGACATTTGCAGAGTGAAAAGTTTCGAGTTTTTTTGCGGTATACGTTGTAACTCTGGAAAGGACAAACTCGCTTAAGTTTAATTGCTGTAGCCGGTGAATGATTTGGGATATCGTTAAGAGCTGATCGTGATTTTCGATTGGATCTGAGATTCTGCAAAAGACAGACTTGTTTAATTTTAATTACTGCGAAGGTGAATGATTTAAGACGTTGTTAAGGGGTGGATTGCGATTTTGAGAGAAATGAATATCCTGGAATTTTTTAATGGCAATTATATTATTATTCCTAGCGAGTTTTTAATTTTTTATGGTATAAATTATAATTCTGGAAGTAGCCAAGATATTTTTATTTTAATTGCTGTGAGGGTGAAAGATTTGGGATATTGAAAATTATATGATCTACAAAGAGATGAATATTTGGCAATTTTAATTAAGACGAAGATAACAAATTTGGAGTGTATAAATATCGAGGATGGCTTTTAATTTGGTACACAGATAAATAATTTTGCGGCAAATATTGTAAGTAATATCATGATTTTGTAAAGTAGAAATGTTGTTTGGTAATAGACGAGTGTCTTAGACTATTAATTATGCTGCTGATGGAAGAGAAATGGAATTTTAATTACGACGAACGTTCTATATACTGCGAAGAGATTGCTGATAAAGTAAATATTTTTGATAGAAAAATTTCATTCTGACGAAAAGAAGAGTATTACACAGAGAAAAATTCAGCACGCCGCAAAAAATATGAGACTCGCCTGAAATAATCTGAGCAATTTAGGAGGTATTTAACAATGACGAGGAAAATAAAGAACAAGGCGATTCTAACCTTTTGTTCGATAATCCATTCGAAAAACAAGAATACCTGGCTGTGAGAAATTAATTAAAAACGTTCGTAAAACGAGAGAATGTTTAAATAAATAAATAAAAAAGAAGAAGGAACGTTCACAACAGCATACTCTACGATAAATTGTACAACGTTGAAAAACGATTAATTGCAACAATAAGTAATATCACATTTCATTTAAACGTTAAACGTATTAAACACCATGAAGCGAACAAATTAAAACACAACGATTAAACACAAACAATTAGTTAGAATGATTTATTTATCAAGTTTTCTTATTACTGTTATAAACGTCCTTTTATCGAGCCAAATTTTACTCTTGAAAGAATCGCTATTAACGATTGCAAGCATCTTTTCACCCAAGTTAGGATAACGATCACGTTATAGATACTATCAGGCTCGTGTTTCCATTTAACCATTTTCGTTCGATGTTCATCGATAATTGGATTCCTCCGACACGATGGATGCAACATTTGCAGGATTTCAACTCGGCGCAACTGAAAGTTGGCAAAGCTCGTTGATAGTTGGCCGAGTTAGCCTATGAATTTCTGATACGGGGAAACAATCGATTTTGCTTGCAATTAGCGGTTCACCTCTGCCTTCGCCACTCTCTCTCTCTCTCTCTCTCTCTTTCTCTTTCTCTCTGTCTGTCTCTATCTCTGTCTCTATTTTCGTTTATCGATCGCTTATCGGCAATTACGCCGATGGATTCTTCGATTTCTTGGAATTGGCGAGAAATTTTTGATCGAAGAGAAATACCTTGTACCTCGCGTACTTATAGTTACAGCTATAAGCGAAGATTAAATATATATATATAAAGAACAGAGAGATTGTAACTATATATATGTGTGTGTAAAAAAAGTACATTTTTACGATGTACTGAAAAATATTTCATTATTTAGATCATATTTTTTTTCTTCGTTTTTTTTCTGCTCCAATACTCCATTTGCCATACCTAATAACTTCAAGGTTGTATATTAGATTCTACGATTCTTATAGCAGTTCTCATGCTATTCGCATGATCTATGTTCTGTACATAACGTCTAGCATCCGCTGTTGGATGTTAGAAGGAAGTGAAAGAATTATATTGTATACGTTCGACTTCCTTTTACACGGCGAATCACTTCAATGTTCGTTGTATGTAGATTTCGCAAACACCCTGTATATGTACGTTAAAAGAATTCAATTATTGTGCGAGAGAAGAAAGAAGATCAAAACCACGAGGGAGAAGGAAGAAAAAGTACTTGTTCGCGCGTAACGAAAAAAGACGGATAATTAGTAACTAAAAAATATACATTTAATCTATGAAAAAAAGAAGAAAACCGAAAAAACAAAGGAAGAAGAAAAAGAAGAGAAAGTACGTGTTTCTCGTGCACAAAGAAGAAAGAGGGGAAAAAGTATTCACACGCAAAAAAGGGAAGAATCGAGAAATCAAAGAAAGGGTAAAGTGTCCGAATAAAAAGGGGAAAAAAGGAAAAAAGCAGCTGACCGAAGAAAAAAGAAAGAGAAAACCAACAATTTTTATCGTGTACTCAAACACAAAGAGGAAAACACAGAATCGGAAAACCATAGAGAAGATCCCTCGATCAAAGAGAAACGAAGAAACCCAATGGAAAGGAAGAGTATTCTCGCAAACAAAAAAAAAAAAAAAAAAAAAAAATAGCATCAGCACCGATACTGTCACCTAACCAACCAACCGTGCGTATTGCACAAAGAAAAAAGAAGAAGATTCAGAAAACAAGGAAAAGGAAAACGACAAGCGTAAAAGGATACAAAGTAATCGATTAGAGAGAGAAAGAAGAAGCAAGCCGATTAAAAAGAAGAGAAAGTACTCGCGCACAAAGCGAAACAAAGAATCAGAAAACCACGGAAGAGACGCAGTCCTCGAGCGGGAAACGGAGTAATCCAAAGAAAACAAAGAATGCTCTTACAAGCAAAAAGAAGAAAAAAGAAGCGAAAAGAGAGAAGCAGTTGCCAATTCCCCCCATTAACCAACCAACCGCCACCGCCACATTCCACAAAGAAAAACGAAGAAGAATTAAAAAGAAGATAAAGATACAGAGTACTCGATTAAAAATAAAAAGAAGATACAAACACCGAAGAAAAGAAGAAGTGCCTCTTCGCACAAGAAAAAAGCACACAAAAAGAAAGGCAAAGAGTCAGAAACCTATAGGAAAGGCACGATGCTCGTGCAAAGAAAAACGAAGAAACCCTCCATCTTCCCCTGCAAGAAAAAAAAAAAAGAAGAAAGATTGCTCTGAGAAACAAAAAAATAAGAAGGAAAAAGAAAGAAGCAGATCTTAAAAAGCATCGGCACACCACCACCACCAACCAACCAACCAACCAACCAACCATCACATTCACCATCTGTATGAAGCGCAACGATCCGCCCTAGAAACCCGGTCTCCGTTTAGCCACGGGGTGAAAAAGGGGTGAGAATCCGTGGTGGTCGATGTCGATTAGAGGCGAACGGAAGCGTTGATCGTAAAACGGGAACGGGCATCGATCGTTTATAAGCGGCGTGGATGGATTAATTAAAAACCGGCCCGGATAACACAAAGGAGGTGAAGAGGGGCGTAGCGGCGGTCACAGGAAAGCCTTGAAACCTCGGCGATCGTTGTCGTTACGGCGACGAGCCACGAAGGAAAAAGGGGGACAAGAGATGGCTGAGGAGGAGGCGCAGGTAGGGCGAGAGGATATGTAAGGGTGGCGAAAAGGGGCGAGGTCGACGGAAGGGGTGCGTCCCGGCTATACCAGGCAAGTTTTTCGCTTTCACGGAATAATAAAAGGATCGCGTGCCACATGGAATTCGATATTACCCTGTCGGCTGTCGTCGATGCCACCAGCTGAGACGATCACGCAGAATACAGGAATTTTTTGTCGCGCCGTTGAAAGACGACTTTAGGCTGTTGGAAGGCAGGAATTTTGGACACAGAACGCTAAAAGTTAGTTAAAAGAACGCTAATTTTCGAGAATTTCTAGATTTCAAAGGGATTTTAGAATGTTTCTCATTCGCAAGAGTATTCTTCCTGTATCGGCGAGCAAATTTCCACTGCGATATTCGGTTAGGCGTTTGTAATTCTCGAGAAGACGGAATCGTTTAATTAAATTACTAACTACGGGGATTTAATTAATTATTAACTAATTTAAATTACTACGGGGATAGATGATTTGGGATGTTGTGCGATTACCGATATCAGACTGACGGCTGTCGGCATTGTACACTGAATTTTCTTTTGTTCCGGAGTCGAGGAAGGGTTTTAAAGGATCTTAAAGGATGGTTCTTGGGATATCGAGGAGGGTTGCTCTTCAGCATTTTTAAATTTCGAAGGGATTTCCAGATGCTTCTGTCTTTGCAGAATATTCTTCTTATATCGATGACGAAGTTTTAAGTTCTGAAATTCTACTAGATGCTCGTGGAAGCTGGTTTTAAGAAGCTTTCAGATCTTAGGAAAATTTCGAAGCATTCTTAGTGTATGGAAGAATTTTGTCTACAAGTGTAATCGTCACAGCCAGCAATCTGATTTATGGAAATATTTTTTTTATTTCGTCGACCGAGTCTTAAGTCTTCAAACATTATTATTGTATATTATTGTCAGATAAATAATTATTAGAAGTTGGCTTTGAAGAAATTTCGAAGTAACTTCGGTATGTAAAAAGGATGTTTCTGAATTTATTTTACATGTGGAAGGACTTCTTTTGCTACTTAATTTGGATAATCTCGATCAATGATATTTGCTAGTTTTTAATTCTTAAAGAGATTGCGAAATGTTTTCCTAATAAAGTTTCCAATTGTACAGCTTCTGGAAAAATAAGGTATATTGGTCGGAAATAATTTTTAATATACACTGCCCTTTTTACTTCACAGTAGAAAAAACAAGTCGGATAAAAGGTAGTAGAAATTAAAATCGAAGGGTAAAATACCTTAAGAAGAGGATCGTAAATAAGTCAAGTTCAAGGATGATGTATAAAATGAGGAGAGGGAAATTGTTAGAATTTTGCAAAGAACGAAAAGTGAAAGGGGAAGTTTCGGAATAATAACGATTGTAGACTATTCAGAAGAAGAAAAAAAGAGTGATTGTAGAGTAGAATGTTAAAAGTTGGAGATTTTCAAAGAAGTAGGTAGTGAAAGAAGAACTTCTTCCAGGTTGAATGAAAGATTTATATATACTGCTACTGCTATTATTATTAGGAAATCAGAAATATTCAAATAATTTACTTGTTTCGTTTAATGTTGCGCGATATATTAGCTTAATATTAGAACTACCGATAGTTAACACGAAGCTATTTCTATCAAAAACCAGCTAAAATGACTGGTCTTCAAAAAATACGTAATAATAGAGTATTTTTATATTTATTGATTTATTATTTTCTTACAGAAGGAATTCCATGTTATGTAGAAGATTTTTGGTACTATTAATCCATCTGGGATCCCTAAACGAGGATTGACAAATTTATAAAAATTGTAGAACCAATCATTTTGACTGGTGTGGTATTGCTAGTGTTAGCATTTAGCGATCTAGGTCATATTGAATGATACGCAGTAAAAATTTAAGAAACATGTGACAAGTTGTATAAAACGAGGAAGCTGGTTAATTGGGGTTCGATAAACAGATTGCAGGACCCTTTTACACTTTGACCATTTGATCATTTCGACTGGTATTGGTATAAGTAGCCTTGGTACAACATTATTTTCAGTTTGAATACATAAGAAAGAAAATAAAACTCATTATATTCCTTTAGTTATTGTTTCGAAAATTACATCATTGGGGGAAAAATATAACATAAAGTAGAAATTTTCAAATAAAATTGTAAAATGAGTCAATTTAACTGGTGTGGTAGTTCTAGTGTTAAAAATGATATTTTTCTTCCTTTTATAAGCATAAAAGACAAGCAGGAAAAATTAGAGACAGAAGGTTTTCGTAAGATTTATAGTTTTCAAATAGCCAAGATGACAATGCAAAGTTATGGCCTGTAGATACACGCACGTCGATACTTTCTAAATATGATTAATCTTTGAGACATTACAAGTTTTATCTTCTCAGTATTTCAAAAGTTTCGATGCAGTAAAGTTCTTATTCCCTGTTGCTTTAGACCGAGCCACGTTCTACGTTCTCTCTTTCAACGTGTCGAGCACTAGCTTTCCAGCGACCCAGATTTTCCGATACAGATTCCCACACCCCTATATATCTCTCGCTAAACGCTCAAAATTCTCGACGCAGTAAATCTTTCCCTTTCCCATTAATCCTGGTAATGTATCGCGGTTCTTTCTTTGTTGTTTAACCTTATATAACAGGAATGTTCTATCCTGTTTCCAACAACAAGAATGTTGCAATTCATTTGATTTTTAGTTTGATACTTTTATAAGAAAATTCTCATAAATTTAGTCTGCTTCGTAATACAACCAAGTATTATTAAAATCGAACTGGAAAATAGGATAAAATAAATATTAAGTTGTCCGAAATGTTTCTTTCGTTTTATAAGGAAATAATAGACGCACAATTTTTTTTTATTTTATATCAGTTTATTGAATTATGCACGAATATAATAATAGAAATAGAACGAAATGGATCGATTCAATAATATAGTATAAAACAGAAATTATTGTTTATCTATTATCACCTTACGAAACGAAAGAAACTTTTCGGACAACCTGATATAACGGTGCGAAGTTTCGAATAATCCGATATCTTTGTCACCTGAGCGATTTAACTTTTTATACGTTGTTCGATATTCGTACAAAGATAATATTCGTGGTCGAATTATAATTTAAAAAATTCTAGACAACAATATCGAAAATAAACGATACGATATTAAAAGTTTCCAAATTTCCAAAGAGCGTAACCTTTCGCTGTCATTCTGATAGTTTAGAAATTTCAGAAACTATCCTACCGGTGTTACATAATCTTTTCTGTCTTATCTTACATTTTCGTAAAGCGTCCAAGCAAAACATTTCCACGATTCTCAGACAATTTCCACAACCTCGTACTATCAGTGTCACGATGTGATTTCGACATTCCGAAACTCACCCCCTCGATAATTACACCGCTAATTTCACGTGTCGCGACACTCTCTGTTCATCCCTTTCCTTGTAAATCATCCCTTAACGCTTTGCATCACATTCGCCAATACAACGAACGACGAAATTTTCTCTAAAAACAACGATATAAATGTATCGACTTTGCCTACGTTCGAAAGATGGTCGATCGTTGTATCGTGAATAGATAAAGCCAGGAAAAAGGGATATTTATCGAACATCCTCTGGTCGATGAGTCGTTTTTCCAAATGCAATCAGACAGAGGAAATAATTGTTTGTTCTGTTGGAAATGGGACGGGCTGTCGAAGCTGCAACGAAGATTGTACGCGAAAGGGTGGGAAGAAGAATTTATTGAACCGTTTCGGCCCGGGTCAAACGTTCCTCTGGATCCGTTTATGAATCATATTCCGGCGACAGGCTCGATAGCTTTCCTCGCTGAAAAAAAGAGGAGGAAAAAATAGATAGCTTCCATCGGCCTCTTTTCCCCTTCTACGAACACCTTTCACCTCTCTTTTTCCTTCTTTTTTTTCCATCAATTTTTCTGCACAGAACGCGGTATAGTGCTATCGAACCGATACGGGATACCTGTAAATACTAAATACTGTGAAGAGCACAACTGAATGAATAATGATCAGTGGTTTCTTTGTAGCTCATTTTTTGCTGCCAAATATAGTAACGAATTTGTTAATTTTGTATAAAACTTTTGGACATTCGAGTTTCCAAGGTCTTATTTAAAAAGATACAAAATTCTAACATTCAATGATCGTATTTTGTTGAAGATCGGTAAATGTCGTAATACGTTTAATCTAAACTATTTTCTTATATTTTTAATAATATATATATATATATAATATCCTCCATTGTAGACAGAATTAATTCACGTACTACTTTTTTTAGTTACATTCTTCAAAATATAAACTTGCATAAAAATTGCAAAAATCTACTTATTAGACTTATTAAAATACTTACAGGTCTCAAGTTAGAAGAAATTTGTAGCGTATCTATTAAATCATAGAAGACCAACAATGTTATTATTATTATTATTATTATATAGATTGCTTTATAATAAAATATAGATTGCTTTGATAAAAATTTCCTCCGAGCTTTAAAGCCTTCAAAAAGCTGCAGTCCGTAACAGTATCCCTCTATTCTCGCGAACGTTATATCTCTGTTATTTTCTGGCGATACATCGGAAACGCAAAAGTGAACTGAACCCGGTCAATTTCCAAATAATCCATCGTATCTCGACGATAATCGTGAAACCCACTTAGATGACCATCGCATATACAATGAAAATTCTGACAACGAAAATATACGATAAAATTTAATGTAATACGATATCCTATTATCCACTTTCTTCGCCACAACTAGCCATCTAAATTTCTCCCGAAAGCCATACATCTTGACCGTAATCGTGAAACCCAGCCTATAACCATCGTAAGCCAAATTCTGGCAAAGACAGTTTCCGATTCCATCAAGACACGCAGAGGATCGTGTCAGAGGTCGATGACAGTGGCCCGCCACTTTTCATTTCCCCAATTTCCTGGCTTGGCTAGCGAGCATATATCGGTGCAGCATACCACGTCACCGAGACGTCGCCGCCAGTGTGGCTCTGACGTAGAGATTTAGGGCCTTGGAAACGTCCTCGAACGTCGCCGCGGGTCAGATAGCTTATCGTGGCATACAGTCAGGAAATGGAAAAGCGTCCTCGAGAGCCGGTGCAGCCAAGGTTTTGCCCTCGTCCTTCCTACGAACGAGAAGGATCTCGATCCAAAGGACTCGAGAGAGAAAGACATAGAGAGAGAGAGAAGCTAGCACGTCGTCATCTCGAGAGCCAACCTGGTTGCTGCGGAATTTAATTAGTTCCACTGATGGGAACGCATTGTCCTATTCAGGATCTCCACAGTCTCTTTGCATTTTCATGACGAACGCAGGCGTTCCAAACCTCGGAAAGGTGCCAGCGAATTATCGGCGGAATTAATGGCTTTATGTTTGGCTTTTGGAAGATTTTTCCCGATGATGGAATCTCCTGCGTAATTGCACTATTGTTATCAGGTATGTAGGGAATTAGAAAGTTCAAAATTGCGATTCCGACGAAAAGAGAATTTGAAGATCGTATTTCTTTGTAATAGCGACACGGTGTAGTCAGCGGTAGCTTCGTTGTCGTTAAATATTCTTTAGCGTGTTGATAGCAATCATCTGTATTGTATGTAACTATAATGTAATTATTTCTGCCGATTGTAAAACTCTTTCTCTTTCTGCGAATCTGGTGCTTTCTGCATCGCTTATTTCTTAAACTTTCTTTCGCCCTTCGTTATAGACAGAATTAATTCACGTACTACTTCTTTTAGTTACATTCTTCAAAGTATGAACTTGCAGAAAAATCTGCAGTCTACTTGAGCGAATGCTCAAATTAGAAAGGTCTCAAGTTAGAAACTAGTAGCGTATCTATTATTATTATTATTATTGTTATTATAACGTGGAGTATTGTAGAAATCGATATTTTTCAAGGTTTTAGAAAATTTTGGAAGAAGTAGCTAGTTTTTGCAGATCGGAAAATGCTTTCAATATTCCCTGCTTTTCCCTTTATCCCTTTCCTCGTTAAGGTTTTTTGATACTACGTTGTCTGATATCACATGTTTTAAGAAACGTTGGAAGGGATAGTTTCTAGAAACGAGGAATCTTTCCTTTACATTTTACTTTGATTAAATTCAATTCGATTCAATATTTACTTTAATTTAATATTTTCTCCTTCTGTTCGATTATTCGATATTTTTCTTTCAAAATAGTATATGCGTGTGAAATTTAGTTTCGAAGGGCGAAATTTTGGT
This sequence comes from Bombus difficillimus, assembly GCA_014737525.1. Taxonomy (NCBI): domain Eukaryota; kingdom Metazoa; phylum Arthropoda; class Insecta; order Hymenoptera; family Apidae; genus Bombus; species Bombus difficillimus. Next base: position 539,969 of record JACXIT010000116.1, on the reverse strand, counting down.
AGAATCGAACCATCGAAAATCGAAATGCTTCTCTATTTATACAACGTTTAGCAGGGATAGTTTTCTCTAGTAAACGTGTAAAGCTACTGCGTTTGACAAGTTCGTATTACCCATTAATTACCAACATAGTGGAAAATTTATCGACAGTGACATAGTTGTCTCGATTCGAGGAACCATCGTGTAAACGCTCTTACGAATATTTCTCGCTAAATGACGTTAATTGACATTTCATTAGCAGCATTTGATATGCGTTGCCACCACCAATGGGAATTGTAAATATTTGCTCGTGATTCGAGTTTCATTAATTTCTACTAACAGAACAGAAAATACGAAAATTGACGAAAAATGTTCGTATGCTCTTCTATCTCGTTTCAAAGTTACAGCCATTTTAATGTCCCGATGATCCGCAGCTGCTTATCTTCGTAGAAGCTGCTCAAAATGACTACCACACTCGATACTGTATGCAAACCTGCAGTCGTCAGTATCAAAGAATTTCTCAATCCTGAAAAAAATTCCAGCTATTCGTTGAATTTGTTGGCAACCTTGTTGTATACGTGCGCGAACTATTTCAACACTGGCAATGGCCATCGAATGCACAATCGTTTCGAAGTGGCTGCAGAAATAAAAAAATCTACTGGATTTGAATCCGAGGAACGAGCAGGTCAGACAGTAGGTCTTGCACGACTCCACTGCAAAGCAGTTGCTTGCCATTGAAACACAAAAATGACTATGACTCTGAAACAAGCTCTGATGAGTTCGTACGAATATCTTCTATCGTTTCTCTGCCTCCTCTGCTTAACACTTTGACTGCCACGATGGTCATTGGTGACCGGAGCGCTTGAACTTCTTACAATTGTAAAAATTGAATGAAAATCGACAGTTAGGGCATTTTGAATATAACCGATAAATAGAAGATACTTTGAAATAAAAAGTGCCCCATTGAACGATTAAACATTTTTATTAGAACATCAGTAAAAAAAAATGAGAACAAATCTTGCATCTAACTAGGCACTGTGTTTACATCCATATCTTTGAGGGGTAATCCACGAATATTATTATAAACACAGCTTAGAAAATAATCGTAAATGCTGCTTTATAATCATATAATTGAAGTTAGAAGCATGCACATACCTTACTATTATATATAGAACGAGCAAATACCGTTTACTAATATCTTCTACACGTTTCAACGATATATTCCGGACCTTTTGCTTACGACGAAATAACGAATGCGAATGGTTTGTTGAAATAAACGAAGCCGTGTTATAATATGTCGCTATCAATTGTTAGCAAGGCGCCACGGTGGTCACTCGTGACCACCAATAAGATAAACGGTCCATCGAGGAAGAATGTCGTCTTACATCGTCAATTTATTATTATTTTGTCATTATATGGTTCGAATAATAAAAATACTCCCGTGACGTCCTGAGCGAAACATGTGATTTCGACGTGGCAGTCAAAGTGTTAAGGTCTAAGCGTTGTTGTTTGTATATAGTTAGTGGGAATCGTGTTCTGATCCGTCGAGCCAGCAACAGATGTCGAATAATTAGAGCCAAGAAGACGATCTGCCAGTTCGAACTGGAACGCCAGTAGATAGTACGATAGTACTCCTTGCAACTGTTAATGTGGTTGGTGATGTTTCACGATTTGTATTGTCTCGCCATGTCCATGCCCATAAATTGGGTCCCACGTGTTACGGTACACCCTGTATATATTATTATAAGCAACTTACAATATATTTCTGTATCACGGTATATACTTAACGTTAGAGTATGAAAGTTTCTGTGAAGGAGGAGGAGAAGCAGATATCAGTGGCGGGAAATTCGTGCGTAAACTGCATACTCGATAGACTGTCCGGTTTTCGGGTGGCAGAGCTCGCTCGGTGTTGCAGAGACCGCGGTACGCATAATTCGCCATTAAGCTGGTCACCGTGAGACGATTGGAAATGAGCGGCGATCGCGGATTTGCCGGAAAATCCTCGGCCATCCGAGCGAGTCGAATTCGACGGCCACGAGATTTGCATACGATCTCTCTTTGCCGGGCCAATGCAAGCTGGGAATCCGATCGCTTCCGGGGCCATTGTCGTCCAATCGAAACTATTCCGAGCAGCCTGCAACCTTTTCGATACTTTAATACGCGTGACACAATTTCCAAGCGTCGAGTTTGTTTTATCCTGCATCTGTGAACTTAGAGTAGCTTTAGGTGAAAGGAGAATTATGCGAAAAGCACGTTTCATGGTAAAATTGACGTGGATCGAGATCGTTGCTTCGAAGTTTTCAGGCATTTTGTAAGTTTTACTCTGCTCTTTTGAGTAATACTGGTCATTTAATATTCTGATCTAATATACTGATCTGATTTGATATACTGATCATATTAATAATGATTTTTTCAGCGATGATAATTCTTTTTCTTCCGACGCGTGATCTTCAGCCCGTGTCATACACACAGACACGCGTCTGTATTTTTCTTAAATAATCGTGAACTTATTGTAGCTTCTACACTGCTAATTAACACGGTTTCAAAAAGGATTATCCACTTCAAGTAAAATTCCAACTGTGAGCTTCAATTTTCACGATACTTGGGACCATTGTGGTATGATAATCGTAACTGTAATTTTTAGTGACGATGTATAATTACGTAGCTGATATATAGAACGAAACATTTTGGTATCGCGAAAATTAGAACTTGAACACTCTGCTCCGAGTTTCCAACCCTCTATGGGATCATGTTAATTAGGAATTACTCACGCGTCTGTACGCTTATGGTCTTGAAACTTCGTTTTATTTACTTGTCACTGTGCAACTATGGCTAATCATCAGAATATTATAATATACACGTTCTATATAATATAGATATCATTTACAAAGATGAAAGAGAAAAGAAACAAAACCGAAAGATCCATCGTACGACAACAATATCTTCTTAGATGACATCAAATAATTTCCATCGGCGAGAAAAGAAGCTGGCGAGATAATTTTACGAAACGAACGGTGCTTCGACGTTAGCAAGGAGCAGGAAGATATTGCCAGTCACGTTGCAAGGCCTACGTTCTCCGAAAGTGGCGAAAGTCGAGGCTCGTTTCAAGCGACGAGAGGTCGTTTCTGCAAACTCGGAACGTCTCGCCTCTTTGGCGAGATTTTCTTATGGAAAATAAAGCGAGTGTCGCGGGGTCCCGTGGCAGTCGTGACACGCCTCGTTAGTTTAAATCGCCGGCTGAGATTAAAGGCAACGCGAAGAAGCGCAAAATCGGTCACGTCGAAAATGTCATTATGCAAAGTACGCGTAACTCGATTCGTTTGCCGGCTCGTACATGTGCGTTGAAACGTATGTGCGAGCGGATACACGAAGGGATCGCACGTTAACGAATTATTGTCCGCCCTTTTGTCCCCTGGCTGCCGTCCTTTTATCCCGATTCTGATCCTCTGTCGTTCTCATTCCCTTTGGCTGTGTGTTTTTGCAAGAGACAACGAGAAATTGAGATAGTTTTGTAATAGAGGAAATTTATAGCGTGCGTTTGAAGCAGTTTGGATTACGATCAGATGTTTGTATCCAACATTTATGATTGTCAGATGATTTTTTTTTTTTTTTTTTTTACTTTTTGGGAGATTTTTGACCGTTTCATTGCGGTGTCGCTAGTTACTGTTTCTGGGAAAGAAATTGAGAAATTTTTATAATTTAGAGACCATGTTTGAAGTAGTCGGAATTGTTGTCGATCTTTGTTTCGAATATTTATGATTGTTAGATATTTTTCGCTATTTTGGAGATTGCAAATTTTTGGCCATTCCTTTGCGGTTTCGCTAATTATTGTTCTTGCGCAAAATACTGTGGAATTTCTGTAATTTAGAAACCATGTTCGAAGTAGTTAGGATTGTGGCCAGATGTCGTTTGCAATGTTTTTTAATTGGACCATCTTTTTCACTTTTTTGGAGATTGGCCATTTTCGGGGGTTTGGTCTTGGATTATCATTAATCGGAATAGAATGTTATTTATTTGGTTTATTATTAGAAATGACGGAATATTTTTCTGGTTATATATATATATATATGTTAATTCAGAATAATTTTTTAAATGAGGTAATACTGTTAAACAAAAGATATCGAGGAAGAAAAACGAGAAATTAAACATAGGAAGAAAACGGAATAGACGTGATCTGAAAAAAAAAAGAAGAGAAATAAGGGGCAGAAAAGAAAAAGTAAATATAAGAAAGAAAAGGAATAGACGTGACCTAAGAAAAAACAGAGAAATAATAAGAAGCAAAGGGAAGAAAATCGAGGCACGAAAAACTACCGCTTTCGTTTTATTAAAAAAAAATATGTAGGTTTTCAATATGTCGAGAAAAAAATTAGTCCAACTCAGAAGCATAAAATTCTCATTATCAATTATTCACAATATTCAGGATCGTAATTAGAAACGATAATTATCAACGCACTACCAAGTTTCAAAGATAAGAACTGCGTGTAACTTGGAAAATCATCCCGAACGAACAAAGATCCCTAAAAAATCAACGACCAAAAAGTATCTGCCATTTTCATCCTTTTCTTTTAATTGAAACTCCCATTTCGCAACGTTCGAACATAATGAAGATTCGATTATCACCAGCAACGCTTCGCGTAAAAACGTGAAAATGAAATTTCACCAAAGCATCAGATTCCCTTGAATTTTCAAAAGAATAGCATAGTCGATAGTTATGGCGGTATGGGTCAAGCGAGCGCGTTCAATTATCAAGGCCCGTAAGCCATAAGCACGCGTTATTAGCATCGATTACATCGCGGCGTGATTAGTCCTATTAGTTCGATTCGCAATCGAAGCAACCCGGGGGATTGGGTAACCAAGAAACGTGACGGCAATCTCGACGAGAGCCTCGCCTTTGTCCGTTCCTTATCGAGGCCGCTTGTCCGGCAAAGCCAATTAAACGATAAATTTGGAGAACGAGCCTGGATCCCGGCCAGATTTCGATCATCGAGTTCAATTCTCTCCAATGTCCTGTGATTTAGGAATTACGTGCTTCCGAATTTCTTTTCTCTACTTCGCTTCCTTTTTTTCTTTTTTCAGATCGATCGTGTGATCATTATATTTTATTTTTAACGCCATCGTTAATGGTGGTTTTGTTTCGTTTAGCGACGATGAAGGGTTGTTTTATGTTGGCGTTGTCATGTAAAAGTTCTTTTCTATTTCTTTTTCTTTTTGTGTTCTTTTTTTTTCTTTTTTATTTTATTTTTTGTTTCTTTTTTATTTTTTATTTTTAATGGTATCAATAATGGTGATTCTTGTTTATTTAATGGTAGTAGAGGGTTCTTTATCTTATTTTATTTTGACGCGTAATTTTAAAATCGCTTGTTTGTTTTAACAGCTTCGGTAATGGTGATTCTTGTTTGTTTGAAAGTTACTTTCTATTTTTTAATGGCTACAATAACGACGGTTCTTGCTTATTTAGTGGTAGTGGAAGGTATTTTTTTCTTTTTTTCTTTTTTTGTTATTTTGTCGCGTGATTTTAAAATCACTTCCTTCCTTTAATGGGTCCGGTAATGGTGACTCTTGTTTGTTGGAAAATTATTTTTTATTTTTTTTAATGGCTTCAATAATGGAGATTCTTGTTTGTTTAATGGTCGAAAAGGGTTGTTTTATTTTCACGAATGATTTTAAAATCACTGCCTTTTTTTTAATGACTTCGGTAAAATCTCTTGTTTGTTTCAAAGTTACTTCCTATTATTCGAATACTTTGATTTCTATATTCTAATAGCGGCAAATTCTTATTTGTTCAATCTTAATAAAAGATTGTACTAGTTTAATACGCAATTTGAAAGTTGTACCGTGGCATCGTAATTTTCCATCGATGTTTGTCTTTTAATATAAACGAGGTATCTCACCTGTGCTTTAAATAAAAGGAATAATTGCGATTCTTATTTGTTTAATTACATTTATCCAACCATACTTTTCTAACATTAAAAATTACCAGGCTTAGACAAGATACGAATAATTATTACTGTTACGTACAATATATCCGTTTTCAATTTTATGTCAAGTATCTCCTTCGCTCAAACAATTACAAATCTCCTACTTTGCTAAAACGACAAGATTAAAAATATAATAATTCGAAGATCTCGCGCGACAAAGTTGAAAAGAAATTACAAATGAAATTGCTCTCGAATTGCAAACGAATTAAAAATTCCAAAATCGAAATTCATTCTCCACTAACCAAAATTCTATCTTTTGTTTCAGGTAAGAATCAACGTAACGCCACACTAATTAACTCGGATTTAGCGGATGCATCAAGATTAACGCGGATAATAATTGTCGACACGATCATGGCTGAAAGGTACACGAACGATTACTCGTCAAAAAAAAAAAAAAAAAAGAAAGAAAGAAAGAGAGAAAAAAGAGAAAAGAAGTCGATAAATTTCTCCCGGTGGAACGCGAGGGCTCTTCCAAACTGTTAAGCAGTTTTCCCCCTCGGGTAGATTTTCTTACGGGCTTAAAACTGAGCTTACTTTCCGGAGAAAGTCCAAGTACAATATTGACTCTGGTGTATCGGCGTTCAGGATGCAGCATCGAAATTAGCTTCGCGGCCGCGTTTTATCTCCTACTTTCCTCTTTTTCTTTTCTTCCCTTCTAACTCCAACGTTTTCTGTTTCCTTCGTCCACCATTTGATATACCTTCTAATTTCTTTTTAAAGCTCGGTCGACCATGTGTATTCTTCTCGTATCCTTCGCTAAATCCAAGCGTTAAAATCCAAGAGAAACCAAAATTATATTATCTACGATTCCTTTCGAGAATTCCCAAATAACGAGTGTCCTAATCCAACAAAACCCTGCAAAATCCGAAGAAGATAACAAGAAAGAAAAAAGGATATTATCTACTTACGTTTAAAGACCGTGAAAAATTCCAATCTTTAACCTTGTACCAAACCTTCTGGTCCCATAAAAGACACCGACATTCGGTGAAAAAAAAAATCGCAGAAACAGCAAGATCACACATATCAAAGTACCTAACACTATCCGTGTCCATTCACCATAAACGTTCCCAGAAGGAATGAATTATTTTCCCCAGAGGGTATGCCGGTAATTTGCAAAAATTCCCAACTGCCCACATTCGCGACTTCATCCGCAGAACTACCCCCATTTCTCTCTCTCTCTCTCTCTCTCCCTCTCTCTCTGTCTCCTCTCTTTGTCGCTCGCGCGTGTACGCGCGCGCGCATGGTAATGAAATATCGCGGTACATTAACGCGCTGCAGTGTGTCGTTGATTTGCATAAAGCGGGAACAGACCTGGTTCTCTGCAGAATGATTTAATTTGGGTATCAAGGCTGGATGCGGGAACAAACGCTTTGTTAGACTCGCGAGCGCGAGCAACCCTTTTACCCCTTTCCCCAGCGCGCGTTCCCTCTTTCTGCTGCTTCGCGAATCGTATTTCCCAAGTTTGTAATTTGTCGCCCAGCTTCCTCCTCCTGCAACTGCTAACGTCGCCCACCCTTCCTTTTCCTTCCTACTATCTCGTATCTTGCACTTAATTACGGGCATTAGTAACTGTATCCACCCCACACCCCCGCTCACCCTCCGCCTTTTAGTTGGCCGTTCATTAACCAGCGAGTTAACGGAATACCCGCGTTACTTCCGGCTCAATGGCCATCATCCCTTTGGAATTTTAAGTCGCAGGTCGATTGTTAAGTTTGATGCGAACGAGCGATGCTCCGTGTGCCCTTGTCGCGTTTCGAAATGCAAATTATTTTCGTTCGGGAAATACGTGTACGTGTACTTAGGATACGTTGCAGAGTATGTGTGATAAAAATATATGCGAAATAGATGTGGTAGGTTGTCTCAAAGTTTCTTTCGTTTTGTATTATTTCATTGAATCCATTTTGTTACAAAGATATAATAATATGAAATAATAAATGTCGTGCATTTAATATTTGCTTATGAGAAAAGGAACAAGCTTTTGGGACAACGTAATATGAAATAGCGAAGACATTTTGATCCGCGTGTTGAGTATTATAAGTATGGTACGACAGTGTACCATCAGTTTTGTTAAATGTTGCCACTGTTACATTGTTCCATGGATATCCTTTCGTTCTTTTTGCAGCCTTGGCACTGGCCATGAGAATTAGGTAAACGCGTGAACCGATGGAGGAATTAGCTTTTTAACATTTACGAATATATCGTTTAGATCGATACTCTCGACTGAAAATAGAATGGAATGTTTAACGTTTAACGTAATTTAGTATAATTAAGGTTTTGCGTAATTTCTTACGAATTGTTCATTTGTATAACGTTGAATGAAATTAGCCAAATGAAATTCTGTTTGAATGGCAGACTTTTTATTCTCATGCAGCACGATATCAAGATGACAGTGAAAGTTGATGTAATTCTCCAAGTATTAGGTTGTCCGAAAAGTTTCTTTCGTTTTATAAGGAAATAATAGACGCACCATGTCTTTTTCTTTTATATTAGTTTATTGAATTATGCACTAACATAATAGAAATATAACGAAATGGGCTATATAAAATAATATAAAACAGAAATTGTTGTTCATATACTATCGTCTTATGAAACGAAAGAAACTTTCCGGACAACCTAATGCGATGCACAATGACTGGATCAGCGTGATCTTTCAAGTGTATCTGTGAAAAATACACTTGGACATATCGCGATATTAGTTTTGCTACGATACGAGTACGATTTATGGTTGCGATACTTGTCCAAAAATAGAACCTACAATTGTAAAGGTAATTTTTTAATTGTATATTATTTCTTAACACTTAGATCGAATAAAGAATGTATCAGGTTAGAATTATTCAAAATATTCTTAATAAACAATCAGCAACAACTGTCAAAAGTCAAAAAGCCTTCGAAAATCACGGCACGAAGTTTCGTTAACTTTTTTTAAATAAAAACAAAGGTAGAGAGTATTTGAAGCGTAAAGAGAACGAGGTTCCTTACGTAGCTTTCTTTTTATAACTGTCAGCAACCACGATTTTGCTTATGAAAGAAACATACTACAATTTGTCATAAAATTAGACTCAACAGTTTCCAACGAATAATCGAAGGTTGTAATTCGATCAGAACGCAATTAGCTGGTCATTAATTGACAAAATTTTAGCAAAGTTTCCTATAGCATTACTGCAGGCTTCTATCAAGAACATTTATATGAATTATAACATAATTTTCATGGAATGATAGTGGCGATGAATGCGTTTAATTGAAATCTCTACATCGCAATAATTAACATGATAAGGCAGGAATTTCATAATTACTCAGATATAAACTCTCTATATCTATATATATAGCTATATATTTATCTGCATTGTAATATTTCTACAATTATTATAATTGTTCACAATTTGGAACACGGTTCAGGTGAAATCCAATAATTGCTACAAAACGTCTAAGCTACTTTAGACAGGTAGAATGCAGTCGGAATATTAACAGAGACTGAATTGTTATACACCTGAGCAACTTCTAATAAAGATAATTATCCAGAAATTGATGAAATATTTCTACGGTAGATAGAATTGCTGTAAAATAAACGAGCCGTTCCGAGCGCTCTGCAACCGCATTTTACAATTGATTGGTCGCTTGAAACACGTAGAATTATTGCAAAATCAATGCTCCATTTCCTGTCTTTATCGAACGAGTCAAATTTTGCATTCCACTTGCGGGTATTCGGTGTTAAATGAAATTAATTTTACGAGAAGATTTTTAATTTTAATCGTGTAATTGTTTCGTTGTATGGATACTTTTGTTATTAATTATTTCGCGGAATATTCGCAAGCAGAAGGATCATCGTATCCATATAATTGAATTTTGTGAGATTCTTGTGAAATTAGTTTTTATAGACATTTTATAGAATTGTAAAACGTCGATTAGAAACTTAGGAAGAAGAGATATTACGATTGATAATGTAGGAATATTGAGATTCTTTTTGGAAGATACGTAGTTTCTAGAGGAATCAGTCGAAAAAATTACATTCCACTGAAAATGAAAATTAACTTTTAAACAGCAGACATAAAGTAAATATCGAATTAAAATTATTATTCAATTATGTAAAATTATTAGTAGAATATAATAGAATTATTAGAATTCATTTTTCGGTTTCCATCCCCAATTTAAATATTCGTATCACCAAAATCATCCTTGGAGACAACTACCCTAACTAAATAGACACCGTAATATCTAGCATAACTTTATTCTCTCATAAACATAGTTACCATTGTATATAATTAACAATTATTTTTGTTGCTTAATTTTTACAATCAGAAATGATTATATGTAATTGAAAAGAATATAATGAAAAATTATCCACGTAAAAAAAAAAAAATTCTATCGATGTACCAACAATATATATTTACCCCATGAGAAAAATACGAACAAACTTTGAAATTTACATTTACATTTTCAAGCCTGCATATTTATCAACAAACTTACCCTCGTTGGCCATAACGCTGCCAAATTTTTGTGTGGTGGGAAAACATCGCCACGAGGGTAAAACGAATGTAGCACAGGGACGTAACACTGAATCGTGGGCCCAGGGATATCGATCCGTAAATAGTTGGCATATTTTGGTTCTTGGCCAACGCCTAACGATTTGTCCATAGCTACGACAAGTCTTGGAAACGAACCTATCGATTTCTCGATTCAGTAGAGCATGTCGCCGACTTTGCTTGCGATTTCCGAATCCTTCTACGACTCTATCCTCTTTCTCAAACGTAGAATTATTTTTAATCCAAGCATCGTTACGAAATCTGCTTTCTATCAATATCTCGATAATCTTCAATTACGATTACTTAATTACACAATTCGTAAAGTTCAAATTTAAATGTTTACCGCGCGATAAAATTGCCTCGATTTCACGGTACAGGCAGTGGTTATAACAGCTATTTGCGCACGCCATTGTATTTATTATGCCGGTTAAGTAATTAAGTAGTTTCAACTCGCTCCATAAATGAACTCCCAGCTTGTGTGATTCGAAAACGTATCCGCAGTGTAAAGAGCAGACCACGATAACCAGGATGAGATCAACGTACTCACGCGTACGTACGTTGTCATAATGGAAAATATTCCTGTTAAATGCGACGTGTGCGATGCGAGACTATCGATCAGCCGTATAGTCATAGGATGTCCTCTGTACAACGAAGAAGGGAAAAAGCGTAGTGTGGACAATAATCTCAAGGATGTTCTCACACATCGATCCCGTGCCAGCAAGAGGTTATCGACTTGTGTAAAGAAACTCAGGTATTAAGAACGGAATTTAATGAGCCACCGAATGTAAAAATAATCGCTAACGACCGTAGTCATTGCATGGACAGTGGTGGATGCGACTTTAAGTAAAGAAATTAACAACGACAAGTAGTTCGAAGGATAATATATTGCATTGGTAACTAAGTGATTGCGGATTTTGTCATTAGGTGGTATTGCCAAAATGCGCAATCACTTAGTTTCACGCGACTGTAGGAATTCGATACTGTGAAAATGAAATGTAAAAGTCGATGAACGAAAAAGGTACGCTTGGTTGAAAAACGAGCGTGTACGGGAATATTTTTTTTTTTTTTTTTTTTTTGCTGCGACTGTGTATGGTTAAGGGTTCGATATCTCCAGTGATAGGAGCAGATATTGCGCGGATCAACATTTGTACTCGTCAAAAGTTATGCTATTTATTTATGGTTATAAATGAGCATATATGCAACAGACAGGGAAAAAGCAGCGAACTTTGCTAACTAAATCACGATATCTCCAGACAGAAATGAATAACATTGTGAAACAAGGGGTGTGCCATGTTTTTGATTTATCCGTACAAATATGTGCAAACGAGACACACGGTAAGACAAAGTGTAATCAACGCCATGTAAATAAATCGTTTCGTTTCCGAGCCGTAGAATGTAACGAGCTATAGAAATAGATTAGTTCAATTTCCGAATAAATTATATGCACGTTGCAAGACGCATTAATACGTGGTCCTTTCATTCTTATCGTTTCTTTAGCTTTTGGGAATTGGAGAGTATTGGATGAACCTGTGATTTCATTCTTGGTAGAATCAATGAAGTTTCGATTGGTAAAACGTGGCAGCGTATCTTAGAGCGCGTAAGGAATAGAGCGAAAGGGTTGAAATATTACCAGAGGAAGGTAAATGGTACGGGAAACTTCGTTTCTCTAGGGTTAACGAAGATCAAAGAACCGAGACGGAGGTGCAAAAATAGTAGGCAGCGAGAAAATCGATAGTTGTGTAATAATAACGTGGACACCGCGATGTACTGTCCTAGCGAACCACCAATGTTTCTAATTAGTATTCATAGTATTATTGGTATTGTTGTTATTATCAATATTAATGGTACAGTATATTTGGTATTCTAGTTCACTAGAAGCTCCATTTGAATTGAAAACGTTAAAACATCGCGTTTCGAAGGTTTCAAAATATTCCGTCATTCCCAATACTGTTACTTCCAATTAGTCCATCGTGCTGCACGACGTCTAATAAACGAAATTACACTAAAACGCTAGCAACATGCAGCTATTGTCCTACCTCGGTATGAACTAAGCCCTTAATGAGCTAAAAACCTTAAAAGAGCTAGGTTCCGAACATTTGAAAGTTATCCCATTATTATCAAACATATCGTCGTGCTACATAACGTGGATTAAAAAAAAGTACATGGGAACACGTAAGTATTGTTCCATGTCGGTGCGAGCCAAGCCTTCAACGAGCAAGAAAAACAAAAAATTTCCAAAAATTGTTCCGTTATCGCCATTTATTTCATCGTGTTCCGAAACAGCGCCTGATCAAACAATTTTTCTACGATATATATTGTATACGATATATATGATATCGTAAGACGAGGTATTGTTTTATTTGAAAATAAATGAAACGCAGGATGACTTAAAAGCCTTAAAAGAATGATATTTCGAAGATTTCAAGGTACTCCATCATTCCCAGTACTGTCACCTGCAATCGTTCCATCATGCTGCATAACGCCTAATAAAACATCTGACACAGAGATGCCAGAGCCAGGCGAATATTCGCGTCGTTCCACTTAATCCTCGGCAGAAAATCAAAGCAGCGTGCCCAGGCAAGAAGCGTAATCTGTGTCTCGGCTTCCATTTCCACGGAGGAGGTTACCTGGAAGAAGCACCGAGAGCGGTAGACGAAGTAAGCAGCATAGGAGGAGCTAGTGTCGCGAACCAGTGAGCATACGCTAGACAGAGAGGAAACTCGACGCTGTATATTTGCTCTGCGCTCCGCTGCAGACCCGTTAATGTGTTTAAGCCGAATATGGATCGTGGAAATTGGGTTCTGTCGCTTCTCCTGAATCTTAGGCGACGGATAAGACAGAAGTGGCGCGCAAAAGGTGGAAAGAGATACAGGGTGACCCAAAGTAAACGAGGATCATCTGAATATCTATCTTATTTATAGTAGTATGAAAGTCTTTCTCACAGTACCATGCCGCTGTAAATCGTCGCACATTTTTAATCCGTACAATTTCTGGCGACCTGCTTGCACGGTGTAGAAGCACCATATATTTTTTGTCAAAAAGCTAAATATCTTGATCGATATGCAACTTTTAAAATGGACGTACTTACTGGGTAATTCAATAATAATAATGTTACCAAAAATGTACTTAGAAAGTGTGTTAAGGAGCACTTTGAGGTTTGGGTATAGACTCGGATAAGAAAAAGGAAAGGAAAGAAACAAAACCGTGAAAATAATTTTCTCTCGAGCTAATCTCTTTTACGAGATTTCAATCGATTTATTTTTTAACTGATTCCCTATCTTTATCGACGTATGTCGCATGATCTCATTTATAGGCCACCCCGTATATTATGGAAATAGAATGAAATAGAGCGTTCTGTTAGGAAGGATGTATTCGCGCGTTAGCAAATACGGGTTAGTCTTCTCTTACATCGGTCGACTTCACCGACTTAACGTCGACTTTGCACAGCCCTCTTCCATCGACACAGAGGGGACTCGCGACTTTCTACGTTAAGGAAAATTCTATTTGCCTCCGGTGTAATTGAGTTCGGTGTCTTCTCCGCGATGTTTGGTTGGTTTGCCGTTTTCCGTGCGATGCTGGAGATTCAAACGCATTTGACTGGGTAATAGGTTCCTTATTCCGTCTTTTCTAAGAATATTAAAGAGTTAGGTCAAGTCGATCGGAAATTCCAGTTTTACAAATTCTCAGAGATTTGTACGCGTTCGGGGGATATTCGAAGCGAGGGAAATGCATACAGCGCGTACAACAGGCAAAAACGTGTAGAATTTTCGAAGTAGAATATTCATTATAATATTTAGTAGATCAAACTAATTTACATTTCTTTTCTTTAATTACGTTCATAAATATTTCGTGTTGATAAAATGCACACAATGAACGGGATCTACAAGAACGTGTAGAATTTTCAAAGTTACATTTTCGTGATAACGTTCGGTGGAATCGAGCGAGTGACGTAGCTTGTTTTTCTTTAATTATGTTGGTAAAAATATGTTTAAAAAATACACACGTGAAAATATAAAAATACATGAAGATCCTGAGTCTGGGCTTGATTAGGACTGGATCATCGCCAACTAGGAAATAATTCCTTTGCAATACGAAAAAGCTTAATTTCCATCCTGGCACATTCTGCTTTTACGAATCGAATTTCGAAAAACTGACAGCGCTGTCTGTGTACAGCACTGGCCTCGATCAATGGCTTGTGACCACTCAAAGTTTTATTTCATACCACTATATATCGCTTTCATTGATCATGTATGTATATGGAATGGTCGCTTTTTAGTTTGAATTCGATGGTACTATCCGTAAAATTTTGTTGTATGATCGATTGTCGTCAAACCTATTAAACCCTTGAACAATCAATAAAAACAGGGGAAAAAATTGGAGAATTGTCTGTGTCTTTGTTATAGTTTAGTTGGATAGCATTTTCACACATTGTGCAATTTAATAGAAAATAATATCGAACGTTAAATTTTCTCGTGTTTCTTTTTCCATTGCGTATAGCCTTTTGTAGAGCTGCAACGTACTCGCAATGTGGCGCCTTGCCTTTTACCTTGGGAAATTCCTTTTATGAAATTTTTGTTATAGAAGTTCGCCGTACTCTTCCGACCAGCATACACACAATAAGTTTCCTAGAATATAGTAATAAGTTATATTATAGCAATAAGTTTTAAGAACTCTTTTCTCCACGGATTTTAAGAACATCGTGCACTTTAAAGAAGTTCATCAGAAGTCAGAACCCATGCACTTTGTAACATTCAACTCCTTATACGATATAACACAACTTTCTCGTACAAATCGCAGTTAGTTTATTGCCATCGAAAAATAATAACTCTATTTGCAGATGATATATTTCCTATCCGATACAATGGAATTTACTTGAGAAATTTTCTCTACAAATCGCCAAACCTTTATATCGAAGTTACGCGTGGTAAAAAATTCTAATACGCTGATTTAAACGGAAACTTTACTTCGATAAACTGAATTTTCATTTAAAAAATTGAGAAACACGTGGATTTCTCTATCAATCTCCTACTACTCGCAGTTTCTACGAATTACAATTTTCGTCATTTTATCATATTTTATCATGTAACAATTTAACAGTTTAACAGCGAAGTAACACAAGTATAGCATTCTCTCGATAGCCAGTGATCTACCAAAGCACGTTCGCGTCGAATTCTCGTTGGTCAGTATTTGCCATAGAGAGAGAATCGTAGCTGAGAGATTCAGAAATGTAGTCACAGTTCCCTAAGGTTAAGCATAACTAAGCCGCTTATCCTAACACGGTCCCTAAGGATTTCCTGTACAGCCCATGTAGTACCAGCCTATCTCCTATTGACCCTTAGAACCCTTTCTTTCAACCTTTCTCGCCACCCAATGGGATCGTCGCGGAAGTTTCCTGTTGGTACATTTAAAATTTAATGGAAAATTTATCTTTACGTTGTAGTTTGCATAAAGCTGATTTTTAATTTTATATGGCACGCTCGCGATAAATTAGTTCTGTTATTTTCATATTTACTATTTTATATTGGTACGACCAATTGCGTAGATTAAATGAACTTTTTAATTTTAATTTGGAAATTTTATTCTCACGTTGGTATTTTTTGATAGAAACAAATAGGTTGGGGGTTTACCTTTGTGCGATTCAACGTGTAAACGAAATACATTTAAAGTGGAAGTTTTGTTTTCCTATGGTAGCTTTTTTATTAGGATTATTTATACAAATTAAACGGATTTATGGCACAAGTTTAGCGAACGATTTTATGCGAGCGATTTTTCGGGTTAAATACGATTATTCGACTAAAATTTCAACTGGAAATTCTTCTGCGTGATTGTTTCTGTAAATTAAACGAATTTGCGAATTTATTTTTATCTGTGTTTATTTTTACATATATGTATATTCACTGTTCTTAGTAATAGTAGAGAATTGATGGGTAACATTGAAAATAATAATGTAAAAAATAATATTAAAGATATATCTTTTTGCATAACTCCAACAGGCATTATATGCACGTTTTCTATTTCAAATGGATACGACAATATTGAAATCATAGAAATCAGAATTGAAAATTGTACGGAAAATTATAATAACTTGAATAATACTAGAGATAATTACATAAAAATTCTCTCACAACATAATCAAATATATACAAAAAGTTTCGAGTTCCTTAATATGGCCTTATATAGAATTATTGTACTCTGCACGCTTAAGTTGGAACATCTGCCAATGAACCAGTAGAATTTGTTCATTTTGATTTAAGTTGTTTGGATCTATCTACGATGTGTCGTTTCCATGTCATTCTTCTGTCCAGCATCATGCCCAGATATTTGACTGAATCTCTGTTTGGAATTAGAATATTATTTATGGTCACCCGTGGGCAGGATTGAAAGATGGTGAGACGCGCGAGAAAGTAGCGTGCAAATTTATATCGACGAAGATCCTAGAAATCGTTTATTAAATAAATCTAAAACTATTTTAATATGAATTTTAAGTGTAAGCTTAATGTTGCTTTACTTTTATTTCGGCAATTAAGATGCACAATTCTCAACGGTTATAAATGGCTTTCTAACTCCGTGGAAATTCTCCTAACGCTGTCTAACACGGATCCTTAAATGGATTAACGAGGTTGGATGTCGGGGGCGCGGTGATCGATCCGGCATATTGCGTCTAATTAAAGTCTAATGCGCGAGGCTTCGGTTCGATTTCCGGTAGCTCGGCGTCACGCGGAATCCCGCTAATTGCACCACCAAAGCCACGTTCCTCTCTCACCCTCTCGTTTCCATCCCCTCAACGGTCTAATATTCCCGTTCATTTAGTTCCAAGCATACCCTATCTACCTACCTACCTTGGCTTCGTATCGTCCGCAATACACGAAAATTCCTTTTGAGAACCGTCCACGAAGTTGCCCTACGCCCAAGTATCTCGATAATTCCATTCGGCAGCTTCCTACGATTAGGATGCTCTTTCCACTCGTCTGCAATTACACGGAGATTCTACAAGTTGGAACGAAATTCCTTCCAGGACACGGTTCGATCTTCGAGTTCTTACAGCTTCGAGCCGAGCTCTGCCATTTTAAATAACGTGAATTGAATTAATCCGTTTCAGACGTTTGAACGTGGCTCGGCACGCGACGCACTCCGCTGCAAAAGGCAGCTGAAACTGCGGAAAAGTGTATTTTGATTTTCTCGTGCTCTTTTTTTGTACAGGCAAAAGCAACGTGACCAACTCCAGTTTCCTCGAATAATTATCGATCGCGGAAAATTCGACCGACTCTTTGTTCGAACGCTTCGACCTTCGAGTTTTCGTTCCAGTTTCGCAGTTGAATTTTCTTTCACGTTTTTATTCCAACGTCCCAATCGTTCCAACTTGCAGAGTTCACTGTACTTTCGTAAATAGTGCAACGTTCCTTTATGGGGAATTTTTTCTTCTGCAAGCGACTTTTTGTAGCGTATCATATTGGATTGGCAACCAAGTGATCGCGGATCTTGTCATTAGGTAGTAATGACAAACACCGCGATCACTTAGTTGCCAATTCAATAGAAAGAAGAATCCTGTCATTTAGAACGAAGAATTGTTAATGCAATGTAATTGTAGACCGAGGAACTTGAAATTTGTTATATATGTTGGTTATGCTTTGGGAGAAAATAACATAATTGTTTAGTTTGAACGTGTATAGGGAATAGGAGAATTTGTAAACTTTGAAAATGAAGTATTTTTATGTTTTTGAAGACGTCGTGGTTAGACAATTTTTAGGATGAAAAATTATTACGTAATTGTAGATTAACTAACTCGAGATTCTTTATATATTTCGTCGATATATTGTATCATGTTAGGTCGTCCGAAAAGTTTCTTTCGTTTTATTAGGAAATAATAAAGATCGATACTCTCAACTGAAAATAGAGTGGAATGTTTGACGTTTAACATAATTTAGCATAATTAAGGTTTCGCGTAATTTCCTACGAACTGTTCATTTGTATAACGTTGAATAAAATTAGCCAAATGAAATTCTGCTCGAATGGCAGGCTTTTTATTCTCATGCAGTACGATATCAAGATGACAGTGAAAGTTGATGTAATTTTTCAAGTATTAGGTTGTCCGAAAAGTTTCTTTCGTTTTATAAGGAAATAATAGACGCACCATGTCTTTTTCTTTTATATTAGTTTATTGAATTATGCACGAACGTAACAATAGAAATAGAACGAAATGGATCATAGCTAATTCAATAAAATAATATAAAACAGAAATTTTTGTTGGTCTATTATCACCTTATGAAACGAAAGAAACTTTTCGGTCGACCTATACTTGAAAGTAGCGTTCTCGTTTCGATTCTGGGCCGACGCGGCTCGACAATAATCATAAAGAATAACAATAGCTTAGCCGCGTCGTATTATGCTCTTTCGAGAACGCGGCCACCGTGCAGAGTTTACTTTTGCCCGACGAGACAGCGTTGTCTCGCGAAAATCGGTTTCGGGTTACTTGAAATTTTTAAGCCTTTTCTATATTCCTATTATATCGGTTGAATAACACGTATGCAAACAAACACGAAGGGATTGCTTGCAAAAAGACAAGAGGAAAATACTCAACGACGTTTACTCGTACGACGCTTGGTTTTCGAGGAAATCGAGTTTGAAAATTTACCAACAATACTCGAACGTGGCTAATTCCAAACTGGACGGGAATAAATAATCGACAGCAGATTATTCCACGCGCGAAAATAAATCAAGAACGTGGAGTACAATTTTCTCGCCAAAGACGCTCTGTTTCCGAGAGAAGTAAATTTGAAAATTTATCGTACGAGTTGGATTCTTGAACAAACACGTTTAGAAACTCTGTCTTCTCGATTCCACGTGATTTTACTCTTTTTCCGCGTGTAGGATAATCCTAGGCAAGTTGTGCTGGACAAATTTTCAAACTCGATTTCCTGGAAAACCAAAAACGACGTGCTATGAAAAAAATCTTATTCCGCGTTTTCGCTTCTTGCTTTTTCATAAAAAGTCACTTCGCAACCGCCTGAAACGTGTTACCCCGCCTCAACCTGTGTTATTCCCCATCCCTTAAAAAAGATGTAGCAGCTGCTAGCACCTCTCGACGAAAAGCTCGCAGAAAGATTTAATAAAATGCCTCGTTTGAGAACACTTGCAGCAACCAACGTTCGATCGATGTTCGGCTTTTCTTTCCTTCTCTTTGTTCCTTTTGCTTGGTAAATTGAGTGACCTGCAGTTTAATTGAATGCCGTGCAGCAGGGTCGCGTCGAAAGGAGTAAAACACAAGGGTCGATCGAACAGTTTCGTCGAGCTTACGCCGTTCCATTCGAATTTATCGCGTAGGGCAACGAGGAACAGGAGGGTCGATCGGTCAGACAATGGACGTCGTTGGACCGCGAACGCGATCCTTTTGCTTTTTTTTTTTTTTTTTATCAAACTCCGATGCTCGTCTATACGGTTAACGATACGTAATTTATTAGAAAACGTTGTTTTTGTATAAAACATTCACCGCTAACGCTGATACTTCCTTCGAAACGATGTACATACTATTGGGATGGCAACTAAGTGATTGCGGATTTTGTCAATACCACCGAATGACAAAATCCGCAATCACTTAGTTGCCAACCCAATATATCTTATTTATATTTGCATATAATTCATTTTTCGTTTTTGAAAAGTCCAACCGATCGGTTGTATTTTGTACGAAGCAGTGAATTTCGTTATTTATATAATGAAATTATATGTATATATTTTTTAATTAATTAATTATATATACACAAGATATTAGGTTGTCCGAAAAGTGTCTTTCTTTTACAGATACATCTTTTACAACGACGCATCTTTATACAAACATAAAAGCTAATCTGTCGAACGTTGTGATCTTTAATATCTTCTTTAAACGGAAAATGTTGTGCATCCGTTATTTGCTTATAAAACGAAAGAAACATTTCGGACGACCTAATAATTCGTAATTGGTTACATTGGATGGTTCTACCTGAGAAAATAGATCGAAGATTAATAATTAATAAGTAAATAATACGTAAGTGTAATGAGTAAAAAAAGCAAGTAAATTGATAGTTAATGAAGGAAAATCAGCGGACTAAAACACTTTCGTGCGACACTTAGTTTCGGAGAAAATCGAGTTTGAAAATTGATCGAGCGTAACGCAAACATCGCTAAGTAGAGACAAAGTGTGAATAAACGATCGGCCACAGATCATCGAATGTGAGGAAATAAATCGAAAAAGTGGAGTAAAATTTTAAATCGTTCTCGTTTTTGAGAGAACCAAGTTTCTAATATCGGAATCTAGCAATCCGCGGCGGCCGTGCAATTTGTCAAATGGCCTTCAAACACATGCTTGCAAATTGCTCTGAATACAATTACACTGGCAGCAAAGGCCAGATCAAAGGAACTTTAAAGCGAAAAACTGTCCGCGATGAAAGTCAGATTTCGAGCGTTTTCCCTTTTTCTCAAAGACACACGTCGTCGCTAATAATCGACGACGTTGGAGCCTACGTACCTGCAAAGGAAAGGAAGAAGTTGGAACGTGTTTTGTCAAGAACTGATGCGGTACACACGGCGCGTGACGCGTTGTCAAATTTTATTTTTCTCGGGAAGGAAGCGCCTGACGAAAAAATTGTATTCTACACTTTCGACTTATTCTCGCGTGTAATTGAAACCTCCTGTCGATTAATTATGCTTGTTCAACTCGGAATCGGTCGAGTTTAGATAGCCGGATTCTGAAACTCGATTATTTTGCAAACGAAACGTATGAAACGATTTTGTTCCTTATTTTCAACTTTTTTTTTTCGTAGAATCAGTTTACAGTCGATTCTATTAGCCTGTGTAATTGCAAATGATTGTAATTAATATTCGTACGATATCTTAACACCTTACCGACCGCTAGTTGCGGTTTAGATTCTCCGATACCATTCTTTTCGTTCATCGCGAACGATAAGTTTTTCAAATTGGTGTAAAACTGTGAAAGCTTACAAAGCAACGCAATTGACGCAACTGAGCAAGGTACCTTAGTACTAAATAACAAATTACTGCTCAAATAATGAGAAAGATTGTCGGCGACAAAAAGCCTATTAATAGGCTATCGGTGGGTAAGCGTCGGCGACAAAAAGCCTATTAATAAACTATCGGTCGGTAAGCGTTGGCGACAAAAATCAATTAATCGGCTATCGGTCGGGAAAGTGTTAAAAAGTATCGACGAACAGTTGTTCCAGAAGTGAAACAGGTTGATTATATTTCGTACGAAGTTTGTGCAGATTTATGATATCGATATTCAACGTCTTGACAATCGTAGGATACCATCGTCAATTTATTATGTCGCGTAAACGATAAGTTGTATATTATTCGTAGAATATGTGCCGATTAGAATTACCATATTATTGTAGAATAATGTAAAATATTCATAAATTATAATAATTAATAATGTATTATCATTCTAATCATTGGCATGCATTATTCGTAGACAATTGCTATTGTATATTCAATAACGATAATACACTCGCTAATGAATAATAAAATATCGTAGAATATCAGAAATGTCAATACTGTCACGCGTATATTTTATGCAAATATAACCAAGAATTTGCCTAGCAAATCTAATTACCAGCAAATGACAAGATAATTTATAAACATAATATGCAAATATAACCAATGATCGTGTTGTAATCGATATAATCGATGACATATAATAAGATCACTTATAAATATACGACGTGTATTATTTTAATCGATCCAAGAAAACATCTCTCAAACTTATTGGACAAATTGTTTCGAAGGGAACTTCTTATGACCAAAAAAAGGAGGCGTTTTCGACATATCAAGATGACTTTTGTTTTTTTTAAATGGAATGTTTAATTCTCTACAAAGAAAAAAAAAATAAAGAAGAATATCAAAATACTTGGATGTGAAAATGGTTCAAAATTGACTCACAAGATATTTCAATGTTGACCAGTTAGCTGTTGCATCCTCTTTAGAAAGTGTATACCTAAAACGTGTCGGAAAAAGTAAACTATGACGAGTATACTCGTCAAACACAGAGTGCATGTGACTGTTATAACATAAAATTAAATTGTAACGACTGTTATAAAATTATAAAATAAATTAGTTTTGTAATTATACCGACAGGGTTCCTCATATCAGAAAGTATCGCCATTTCTTCGTGACGAGTATACTCGTCAGAAACTAACTGATTAATCTCGTCATATTCTCGGCAAATGTAAAATAAATAAAAGCATTGCGTTATCTTGTCATAAGCTTCGTAAGATTAACGTTAAAAAACATCTTCCAAAACTAATCATTTTTCGACCCATCTACCTTGATGCTTTCTTGTAAACAATTAAAAACCACGTTGAATGTCTATGTACTAGACGAAATACTAGACAAAAAGATGTATAGTTTCATTAAAAAAAAAAACGGATGTCACCTTGAAATATCGAACATACGTCCAGGCAGATGAGGTTCGTGACAGTCACAAGATGTTCCTCTCGAAACGTAGTGACTTTTGTTCGAAACATTCTAATAATAATTAATCATTTACTTACAATTCTCAATGAGAATTGATTGTAAAATTCATCCAAATAAAAAAAAAAAGAATTAATTAATGATCGAGTAAAATGAGACACTCCGTGTATGAAGGGCAGAAAATTGAACAAAACGGAATTGGAATTTCAGAAGAGGAAACGACGTTTATACGCGTCGACCTAATAAAATTTCGTTTTTTCGCGCATTTAGCAGCAGAAGCAGCTCTACGTTCGCGTTGGCGACGAATGAAGTTTAAAGTTTGGGATTTGAGAGTCGAAGTCGGAAACTTGATATCTGTCGGTGAAAGTTGCAAGCTGGAAACTGGCCAAGGATGGATCTTATGCGTTTGAGATTTCAAATTCGAATAGGCGAGATTCGAGACGCTCGAAGTCGAAATCCGAATCAGCGGAAGGCGAACGCTCGCAAGTTGATGGATCGAGTCGTTGAACTTGGAATCTTTGGACGCGTTAATGTCTCTACGAGATGGAAAGCTTCGAGAATCGAAACCCAAATCAGTGAAGCTGGAATTTAACGTTCGAGTCGATGCATAGATATTTGTAAAATAAAATCTTCAAGCTACGAGATTTTCTGAGCGAAATATGACGCTGCCAATCAAATTTTTGTCACTCGTTTTTCGAAAGCTAAAATCCGAAACTTGAATCGTTGGACTCTGAATCGATTGAAATTTCAAGTTCGAATTACCGAGATCCAAATCTTTCGGACGCGAGATCTGAATCGCGGACCTTGCGAAGCTGAAAGCTTGCGCTTCAGATGCGAATTTAAACCTTCGAACGTTGAATTTTGAAATTGAACCGTTGGAATTCGACGGTGAAATGTTAGAAGCTGGTACTTTATCGAAATGAAAAATACAAAACGCGAAGGGAGTTAAATAAAAGATTTACAAACAGAAATTTAAATGAACGAATCGAGTTTTTAAAGCGAAACTTTCGAAACGCTAGAGACTTCATGGTTTAACTGGAACCTGTCCCGGCGAATCATAAATCCAATAAATTGGCGATCTAAAAATTCACAACTAAAAAAAACGTCGAAACATCGTTGAATTGGCGCCAAAAGTTATCATCATTCGTTCACAGGATTTCGCCGCGAATTTTTCCGAGCAATTAGATCCTGCTAACTGCAGTGTATGAAATTGGCAAAAAACAGCCGCAGCGTAACAGCGAAAAAATGAAGCCGAGGAGACGAGAATAAAAAAAAAGGGACAGGGAAACCTCGTGTATCGTGTTGCCGGTATAAAATCTGAAAATTAATTAAATTTAATGACGTCGATGTTCCACGTTATTTTGTACATTTTCCATCCTGTTCAACTGAAATCGTTCTACGACCATAATCAAGGATACTAGACAATCGAAGTATGAATTTTATTGAATATAAAATATAGGCAAACAAGAGAGCCGTGCCAGAGCCTCGATGAGAATGGAACGCGATAATTAATCGTGGAATAATTAATTTCGTGGCAGACGCGTGTTTTTCGATTCCCTTTGACGGAGAATTAAAATCCTGCTATCGAATCGTCAAAATTATCCATTGACGATCACAATGTGATGATTACGAATATAACACGATTTTGTTGTATTAAATTTGCGCCGGGCTAAAGACCATATCCCGTAAAATTTCTTGTTCCATTGCCACGCGACAAATTGAATTTTAACAAACCAACCTTGGCTCCGATAAAAAACACAGTGTCTTTCGAACGAAGCAAGCAAAAAAGCAAGGCAAATTCGCGATTAATAATTCGCCTATATGCACGTGCTGGCGTCGATTAAAATCGCATTGCAATACGATTTTATACCATTGAAATGTAATTGGCGTGTGAATAAAATATGTAGATACGAATCGGGATAAATAAAATAACTGGTAGAAAATTGTAACGAATTTTATTCATTCCGTCGCGTGTAATTTTATTCGCAATTCTCAATTTCTTTCGATTCTTCGTTTCTTTCGCGTTAACGCATAATAAACCATTCATAATTCCAGCCAGAAAATCTTTTAACGAAACAATTAAACTCTTCCTCGGGTTTCGTGAATTTCGTTAAAAATTCGAAATTCGTCGATTCAACCGTTTCGTTCTATTTGTTCACTCGGCTCTAGAAACCTTAAATTCTCGATCAATCTATGCCATTAACACGCAATAACCGTGGAATTCCAATAAAGCGGCTTAACTTCATCTCGGTTTCAATCGAAAGACTTTCTTCTCTGGATGAAAGAAAAAGAGAAAGATCAGCGTGAAATTTGAGTCTCTTTGCCTACACAAAATCGCTCGTATATCGTTTGTGAAGCATAGAATATAAGAAAAGGAATATTTGAAACGTATCCTACAATTTGTCATACGAGTTACCTGCGTTACATTCAAAAGTTGGATAAATTTCGAACCGCCTTTTCCAACCCTATTTAACGATTCTAAAAGCCTGGAATCGTTTTGTAATCCATTCCATTAGCAGACAATAACCGTCGAATTCCAATAAATCTCAAATCCATGTCGATGCGAATAAAAAATGAATCTTTTTCGAACGAAGCAATTAAATCTCCTCTGAAAATCATCTTCGTGGGATCAGAGGAAAAGACAAGGGACGCTCTTTCGCTTTACCGAAACGTGTACAGCATCTGTATAGTTGTCATCTGAATCTTATTTTATCCGTGTGTGGTATAAATGAATGACGAAGCGTATAACAAAATGGAATTTGGAAAGAGATCACATTGGCATGTATATGGTACGGTTGAAGAGATGTGGAAGAAATAAATGTGAATAAGAGACGTAAAAGGACTGAGACGACGAACAGGCAATGGATGAAACTTCGAATCGACAAGGAACACAAACTGGCAGATGCAAGAAATTGTGATATACTGCGATAGGGAAAACGACAAGATCGCGATACTTTGAGAAAATCAAAGAGAACGAAGCTATCGTCGAATGCGACGTGAGTTAGAAAATAGTTAAAAAATTGTTAAAAAGAATAGTTAAAACATAATAATTAGCAGTAAGAGCGACTGAAAGAGAAGATCCGTGCAGAACAATGTAACCAAATAAATGTCAAACGATTGAAATGAAGAAATTAAATTATAGAAATTAAAATTAAGAAATATATTACTACTGCCTAACAAAGTGGATATTTCAAATATGATTAACACTAAAACTACCACACCAGTCGAATCGATTGGTTTTATAATTTTATTTTAAAATTCCTACTTAATATTATATCTTTTCCCGCAATGATGTAATGACTTTCGTAACGATAACTAAAAGAATAATATAATAAATTTTAATTTGCTTTTTATATATTCAAACTGAAAATAATATTGTGCCAAGGCTACTTACACTTGTCAAAGTGTAAAAGGGTCCTGCGATCTGTTTATCGAACCCCAATTAACCAGTTTCCTCGTTTTGTACTACTTCCTACATGTTTTTTAAATTTTTACCGCGTATCATTCAACATAATGATATCTACATCGCTAGATGCTAACACTAGAAAT
This sequence comes from Bombus difficillimus, assembly GCA_014737525.1. Lineage (NCBI taxonomy): Eukaryota > Metazoa > Arthropoda > Insecta > Hymenoptera > Apidae > Bombus > Bombus difficillimus. The sequence continues at coordinate 513,490 of JACXIT010000116.1, read as the reverse complement.
ACCACATCAGTGAAAATGACTGGTTCTACAATTTTATAAATTTGTCAACCCTCGTTTAGGGATCATGGTCCCAGATGGATTAATAATACCAAACAATGTACTACATAACATGGAATTCCTTCTGTAAGAAAGTAATAAATCAATAAATATACAAATATTCTATTATTACGTATATTTTAAAGACCAGTCATTTATTTTGACTGGTCATGGTAGAAATAGCTTCGTGTTAACTATCGACAGTTCTAGTGTTAGGCTGTAGTTCAAAATTTTATTCTATTAAATTAAAGTGTTGGAAGGGTTTCGAATCAGCGCTTCCAAAATTACGAGACGTGTTCAGAAAGTACAAGTTCCGATTGGCTATCAAAGAAAGGCAGAAATCTATTATCAAGTCCTTTGACGTCGATTAGGTTGCACGCACCTAAAGTACGTACTTTGCTACGTAGATTTAACCATTGTCGAGACACTTGTGAAAACGGAACATCAGTTTCTGTATCACCGCTTTGTGGAATGATGTCGTCCAAGGTGGCAGTCAGCGTGAGCGTAACTTCCGAAATTCGAAACAGTGTGACACAATTTCGACGCTTTCCATTCATTTGCCACAAATTTTACGGTCATTTCTCCACGAAATTGTGTCTGGGATCGTGTGGAATTTCGGAAGTTATGTTGAACTACTTGCAAGGGGATGGCGAGAACTCGAACGAGTTGTCTGTATGTGTACTGTATATTCGATGCTTTAGTTTGATGGTAAAACAGTGCGAAAAATATCCGAATGTAACTTGGCCCTTCGTTTTCGAAAAATTGCGTTTCGACATTTTTCTATGTTTGAAACGTTTTTATTACAATTTCGATTTACAATTTATCGTAATAAATAAAAATAATGGAAAATTAATATCAAAATAAATTGTAGAAATTTAATGCTAAGGAAAGCGTAATATTATGATATTAGAAGAATTTATAAAATATGTTAACTAGGAACATTTTATTAATTTCTTGAGAAACAAAGAGCGATGTTGCGTTTAAATTCTTCTCGCACTGTTTTACCATCAACCTGAAAGCATAGAAAACACATACAGCCAACTCGTTAGAGATTTCGCAGTTCTTGTCGCGCTCTTGTCAGTTTAAGGTACGTAGAATGCATCGAACATCAGATTTCATAGTTTTCGTCATATTCTTGTTAATTTAATGCATGTAGAACGCATTGAACGTCAACTTTCTGCTTTTAATCGAACGTAAATTTTCAACCTAAATACAACCTTCTGCTTTTGTTTAAAAGCCAATCCGAACTTGCTTCGTTCGACCACTTCGTTCATTTCATTTTACGACGACAATTGTCGTATTGCTCGTACACGCCTCGCGAGTAACAAAATAAATATTCGAAAAATGTCGAAACCACCCCTTCCGCGAAACGAACCGTACAACAAACTCGATGCTCAAACACGCTTAATCTGCACTTCAAAATCTAGTCCTTATTAAATTTAAAAAATTCGTCGATCTTCTTCTCTTTCGAACCTATTCGACCGTGCAGTTCTTGAACCGTCGAATCATCCCTTAATCCCCTGTCCATTAACAGACAACAACCCTCGAATTCCAATAAACCACCTCGACTCCACCTGAATTCCAATCAAAAAAGCCTTTCGCAAATGAAGCGGCTAAACCTCATCACTTTGCAACTACAAAAAAAAAAAGAACAAAAAAAGCAACAGAGTTGGAAACTCGTCCCTTTCGATGTACAAATTCATTGGACCAGGATGGAGAAGGGGTGGTAGCTGTTGGAAGGACTGTGGCGAGGCAACGATACAACACAGTCGATGATAAAACGTTGGGCGGGAGGGTTGAGGGTCGTTGGAAGTGGTAGTTGGAAGGGGCAAAAAACCAACAGACAGGACACACTCATCAAAGATTGGAGTAGAATGGAGAGAGATAGGTTTCGGGTCGTCGGAAAAGCGACGCTGCAAACCACTAATTCAAATTGGCAATTTTGAGATTTCGCACGGCCCGGCAAATTCTCTTTCATCCTGAGAGATTGGTCTGCGACGTAGACCGACGACGCGACAGCTTCTGACCTGGCCAAATTCATTTCACCGTGGTGGCTACTAATTTTATTCGCAGACTCGCAACGCGTGCTGTAATCGTGTTATATCTGTCACGAGTACCACTAGCCGTTAGTTAACGTTAGGGAGAGGAACGTCACTGAGAACATGGCGGTTGGTGGCTTTTTTCTTTTTTTTTTCTTTTTTTTTTCTGGTGGACGTGGATCGTTTAGGCGAACAGCAGTGGAGAGCTGGCGCTGGAAAAATGGAATTGAGCAAATTGCATTTTTCTCGATTTTTTTTTAGAAAGATTTATGGTACATGATGTATAGTCCAGCGGCTTTTAACCTCCTGTTTACCACGTACCATCTTTAAATAATCTTTTCTCGTCGCGGATTGAGATTTAAAGATCGAAATTCATAATGTGCGCAATAGCCTGAATTCTCAATTTGAATTTGTTTTTGAAGTGATTAAATAGATGATTGAAACGGACGCTGGGAAAGTTGGTTCCGATTTACGTTTCAATTTCATGTACGTTCATTGAATTATATAGGTGCCATTTTGTTCCGAAACCTTTCTCCGTCTTTCACGTAACTTGAATATTCCATCCTTCCGGAAGCTCTCAGGTTTTTCGGCGAGAAACTTTTCGATATGATTTTTTACACCGACCAAAGAGTTAAAAATCCGAACGAACTTTCCCAGCAGCATTTAACGAGTATAATATCTTTTTTTTAACGTCAATGAGCATATTCAAAGATACTTCTAGTAACGTTTTTTAACGTGATATGCTTGAAAACAATTTCTCCGCTGGAGAGGTACTAAGGAAAATTTATTATTCTATTAAATTGCATAAAAATCGTGACGAAGTTTCCGAGTTTACTTAAAAACACGTGTCATTTAAAATTCTTTAAAATAACGCTCTTCGAACGTAAAGTGGGCAATCTCTATCTATAGGAGAATTTTTGCACGCTATTACGTTTCTTACTTTTTGAAATTTTAGAAAAATAGCCGATGCACCCGGTGTTTGCCTGGGACCTCGTATAATGTCTTTTAATAATATTTCTGACGATTTCCCGAATTTCTATTGGCTCGGTAAACGTCCTGTACCTGGATACTGTGTTTGCCGCGATATAATCTCGACACACCGATCGACACACACCGATCGTCGCGAAGCTTCTGCTGACGCGCCGCACGACGAAAAGTGAAAAACGTTGCTGGGAGACGACGTCATATTGCCGCGCTATATCGTCGCAGCGATTCCAGACAAAACACGGTCGCAACGAGGAAGGTCGCTGTTGCGTTGCGAATATCCGTTAACTGTCTCTGCTTCGTATTCTCCACTTCTGTTTCCGTTTGTCGTGTTTCACGTGTCTACACTTTACTCGAGAAAAGCTCTTTTAAAATAGCAGAAACCGCATTAAAATCCGCCCAGTGATTCTCGGAACTAGCCGAAACACAAAGACGCTTACTGGGAATTTTACTTTGTACTACGTACACATCGCAGTAGAATTTAGGTGGAAGCAACAGCGACGAAAAAAATATTAAAAACAACCTTAGTAAACTTGCCTCACACAGCTGAAAGAGAACAGGTTGACGCAAAATTACGCAAAATGAACTGGTTACTGAAATATAAATCGTCGTTATCTCTCAGCGACAAACTGCTACTGTACGAAACTGAGACGATACCGATCTACTTATACGAACGTTTAACGATAAGACGCATCTAAACTCTAAACAGTAGAGGCACGCGTTATGCGATACGCTCTCGTGTTTCACAGCCGATATAGGTTTGCAACATTATTTCGTATTTAAGGGTAGATGTTCCGTGAAATCCTCTTATACGAACATGAACTCCTATTAACCGAACGAAAAACCATAGATGCAGAGAAATAGACGCAATTGTATCACGTTGATCAGAATTACGAATTGCGATGTAGTCGAACGGTAATTAGATTATTTTGTAATTATAATTTATGCGGTATAATTCGATTGTAATTCTGCGCAGCTCTGACACTGTTATATAAACGATCTGGTTATATGAACAAACTTGTCCCCAGGACAGTTTCCTGTAATTCTACTGTATTTATAATGTAAAACATACACGTGGATATTATTTAGGATACAAGATATCGAATAGGGAGAAATATGTTTAAAGAAACGGATGGTCGAGAGATTGTTGGAATAGTATAACACAGGTAGACGGAATTCAGAATTTTAAAAGAGAATTTAGCAGGGGGCGAAAGAATTTTTATTTTTGCGAAATATATGTACGTACATGGAGGGATTAAGATATGGGTTTCTATAATGGCGGGGAAAATGGAATAGAGCGGAAAAATTCGATTCGTTCGATTTTTTAATAGACTGGGAAAATATATGTGTAGTGGTGGAGCTTTTAAATTACATTCTAATATGGAAGAGAATTGGGAAATATTTTTGAAGGACGAAGCGATAGGAAATTGGAATGCTATCGAATAGACGTATTGCAAGCTACTGCGATACTTTTCTTGCTAATATATTGAACAATTAAAATGTAACGATGAAACGTAGCGATCCGACGAATTTCGTCTCGTTCGATTCTTAGACGAACTAGAAAAAGCAAATAGCGATCGAACCGTGGTTTACATTGTAGTATAATACGTACGAAGGAAATCAATGATAGAATATTTTGAGGAAATTGATATAGTAGTACCTATACACGTGAATCTTATTAAATAACAAATTTGAAAGCTAAATTTCCACCTGAAATTCGAGAGTTTGAAACTTAATATTACGAAATATGAAACCTTCTCGATGTTCTAAAACGTACGAATTTAATATATCGATATATATTTAATATATTAAAATATCAATTTCATTAGAAAATTTATCAATCTCCTCTGGGATTCGATTTTTCGATTTATCGTGTACCGCCCCAATTTCCTTCGTTTTTCCTCTCTACGAACATCACCGTTAACATCCCCAATTGGCGCTTTGATATTGTAATTAACGCTCGGTGTTGTAATTTCTTGGGCAAGCTAATTAAACCATCGAAAGATCTTCGCCAGATGTTGTCGAAGATCGTCTCGCAGCGCGCGTGCCTCGTGTATTCCTTGTCCCCGGTGTGTTTAACGGCCATTCAAGCCCGTGGACCGAACAACTCGAAACAGAGAGCAGAGTAGAGTATTACCATCCAAAAAGCAAAAGGAAACTATCCACGTTTCCACGATTTCTCTTGTCCGTGTGTATGTTTCGTGCTATCATACAGATCGTGCACGATTAAACCATTTTAGGGGCGAGTTGTTTTAATGAAATTGTAGACGTGTCGCGGGACTTAATAGAAGGTACATGACCATATTCGATATTTTAAGAGCCAGTTTACTAGCCGTGTAGCGGCTCCGTTCTTTAAACGAACTGGCATTCAGTAGTAACAATAATAATAGTTTATTTGGTAATATACTTTATGATTTTTTCTTAAACTTCAATATATTGAAAAGAGCAATTTAAGCAGGGAAAATGTCGTTAGAAAATTCGTCACAAACAAGTCTAAGTACGTACATACTTTCAGTTTCATATGAAAGTCCTAACCTAAAAATAGCTGCATACTTAAACGCAAATTAAATGGTAGAGCGTAAACGAGTAAAACAGAAGTTTAATTTGATGTTTATTAATGATAAATTTGAATAAGAAGAAGTAATAAATAGGTAATAAACGAAAAACAAATGGCACTTAATAACCATCTGCGTCGCCATCAGTAAATACCCAGTTCGTTGCTTGTAGTTTATCAATTTCCATATCACAGTTTTAGGTTATATTTAGGTTTACTTTCAATATGAAAAAGATACGATTGTTTTTAAATGATATTTTACCTTTTTAAACGTCGATAAGATCAATTGTGCTGCGAATAAATTTCTAGATAAAATCGACAAGATTCAACGTGAGTTTTAGGTTAGCTCAGGTTTAGTTTTGATATGAAAGGTAAAATGCTTGCAATCGTTCGCAACATCTTCTTGAACGATATCTTTAAATATCGTAAATTAACGTCGCTTGTCTGCACGCTACGCAAATTTATAAATAAACATGACGAAATTCAACGCCACTTTTAGGTTAGGTTTAGATTTAGTTCTAACTTGCGATTTAAGGTACTTGGAATCGTTGTAGTTAGAATTGTAGAATCGTTAGTATAACGATAGATCTAAAGAGGAAAATTTCCATTTAATGACAAGCTTAAGAGTTTTTCGAGTTACCGTCGTACATTAAATCGTTTCTTCCTAACCTCTTTCGTTCTAAAGTTTCGTCTCTGTCAGTCTTCTATCGTTTTCTATCTAAAACACGAAGGGTACACGACGTGTTTTCAGTCATGAAGTCGTGTTTCTCTCGTTCTTCGCTAGAAACAGGACATGCGTCGAGTATTGCCACCCTTCTCGTCGCTTTCCCTTGGTTTTCCAAGGGTGGAAACGTTGATGGATCGCGTCGTCGAAGTAGCTACGATCCTCTTTCTTTGAGGCAAAAATCTGTACCTACGATGTGAAGCTTTTTATTTGAAGAACGATCGTGTGCATATAGTGCGTTTGTTCGGTGAGACTGAAAATAACGACGCAAGAAATTGAAATAAAGATTGAGAAAGAGATTAGGTTTGTCCAGTTATCTTGGGAATTTCTTTTGGAAATTTCTTTTGGAAATTTCAGACCGTAAATGACAATGTAATTTAACAATTTAATGACTAGCATTTATTACTCGCGTTCGTAAAGTATCAGACACTTGATCGAGGAATTTACGATGACGAATGACTATGAAAATTTTAACTTGTTCGTTTATGAATTAATTATATAATGGCACTTGGCCTTTTTAATTTATGTCCAATCGAATTAAATTAATTTGCCAATATTAAAATTGCAATAATCCATTATGAAATAGATTACGCGGTAATTACTGTACGGTTAATGCAACGCTAAATCGAAACATCGTAAATGAAGTCGTTGAAACGGTTTGATATTTCAATTTTGGTAGGGTAAGTCATGAAATGAATTAGATACGAGCTACGTAGCACGGTATCAAGGGGTTAAATTGAGCCACTCGCTAGTCAAACTGATCAACTCCGCTCCGCTCCAATCAAATTTCAAATTTTCTGCGTAGAACGTTGAATTTGAAATTTCACATTAGCAGTTTCGAGTTTCAAATTTGTAACTTCGCTAAGATTAAAACATCCTCTGTATAACGAGATTTATATAACCAGTTCCATTGATTCAAGCAGCTTAGCAAAATTGAATAAAAATCTCACTTCTCTGCTACTATATTAATTAGCCTAATTAATTTTTCCAATTATTCAGAAATATCAAAAGGGTAATTCGAATACATAGCAATTTGAACAAAATTCTATAAAAATCGCTTCTAATCCCAAGATATCTGCCTTAATTAACACCTGTCTAATCGACGGTTCTCTTAACTATTAAAATTTCAGAAAGAAACATAATAAAATTAAATCAAAATACGTCGTCTTCCAGATTAACAAACCCATACGCAAAGTTTGCCACAACTATGAAAATATACTAAATACTTTGAGCATGCTGGCTCTTAAATAGCGCAGAGCCACAGCGTATCTTGATTTCTAAAATTCTCAATCGCTTAGTCAATCGACCAGAAATTCTTCAAACGTTTAGACTATGAAACCCATTTCCTATCGTAGCCATTATGAGCAGGCAACTTTTTCGTATCGCTAAATACCGGACTAACTTGGGTAATAATTACATTAACAGATTATATCGATAGACTTTGGTCAACTGCGAACGACACTTGTCGAAACCGTCGACTTTTCTCACACACGCGTAACCTTCTTCAAAACGTACGCGTTACAGCTCGTAAGAAATTGCGCAAATCGATACTTTTAAATTTAGTACTCTCGCCCCTTCGTATTTCGGTTCGTGTACTCGATGTATCCGATACGAACCGGCCTGCGTCCGTCAAATAAGCAAACGAACGAACAACAATTAATAGAAAAATTATTTTCACGTCGCATGAAACGAATTATACGTTTTTTTCCAACCGTTCGATCGCTATTTCAATAACATCGCGATCGTCGTTAAACCTGGCTTGGAAAATTAATCAAATTCATGGAGACTGAAATTCCGCGGATGAAATTCCATGGAAGCGGCGTGGGGAATCTTCGAATATTTCCCCTGAAACCATTAATCATTAAAATCGCGGCCGTCAACTGAACGAAACGATGCCGAGGAGGAGAAGGGAAAACCGGTGCCGATCGAAAGTACGTGGTTCTCGAGGGGATCGAGAGGACTCGCCAGACCTCGAAGGGCCGTGTCTCGTGAATAATGCAGCACGTGGGCCACGCGAAACGTCGGACGTGACCGAAATGAAAGGACAAACGCGGCTTCGAAAAGGGAGCAGCGAGGATAACGAGAGGAACGTGTCCACGGCCAGTTTCTTTCGATCTGCGAGATACTGCTAAGGCTGTCTTTTAGGGACTTCCGGTCGCTGCACCCGGAAACTGAACCGCGTCTTTCGATTCTTTCCGTTTAGCTCTCTGCAGGGGTCGCCTTTCATCCGACGCCTACGCGTAAAATCTACTTCTCGGTGCTTTTACGTTCGTGTTTCTTCCTCCTTTACATTTAAACGTAGCTTGTGTATACTGTAAATAATGGATGGTGTCAAAAGCTTCGTTTTATAAGGAAACAATAGACGCATAACATCTGTTGTTCTACATTGGTAACAATAAATTTCTCCTGACAGAGAACTGTTTCAAATCAAACATCTTCTTTTCCTTAATCATCGATCGATATATATTTATTTTATATTCTACCTGTATATTTATTTTACGCGCATAACTGGAAATTTACGTAAAATTTCTCCGGACGAAATGAAACGAGTCGTCTGAACTGTAAGATATTCGGCAAGCGCTTAATAAACGAATCATCGCCGGTTTTTAGGCTACGCTAAAGAAAGCAAAAGGGAAGAACGAAATTCGGAAAAGCAAGCAAGGGAACAGCGAAGTAAAAAAGAAGACACGGGTGATCCTGGATTATTGCGAAATTCGAGATGTTCAAAGGCGGCTTGGATTATACGAGCATCGGAGGGTTGGATGGAAGGCTGCCTTTTGATATCGAGACAATATTGTCGATAAAAATGGCCGGATGCCGACGTGTCAACAGGTCGATAAAGGGTTGAAACGTGGCTGGCAAATATTTGACCGCCCGCACCTTCCTCGTTTCCCTTTCCTCCTTTTTCGACTGTTGCCCGTTCGTAAATATGGATGCCGCTTTGAGAACGAGACCGAAAGGGGATTAAAGCGTGGCAGACGACGCCGACGACGACCAGGAACAGGGGGATGAACCCTGTCTGGAAACAGAGTGACGGATACACAGCTACACAGTTTCCAAGAGAAATTTGTAGAGAAGCTTGGGAAATGATCGGGTCTGTGAAATTAGACGTATTGTGCAAATAGAGGGGTGTCGTCGATTTGTTGATCAAAAATCCTCAGACCTGTTGTAGGTTTAATAATGTGACGTTTAATAATCAACGGTGTTAGTAAAGAAATTAGTAAATAATTGTAGTAAGTATCGGTAAATAGCGATGAACGAACGAGTTGCTAATCGTACTTTCTCTAATTCAATTAGAGTGTGTAATTTAATCGCGTATATGTTCATTTAATTATACGTCGTACTTGAATTATATAGCGATTTAACGACGTTGTGATCGAATTACGTAACTCAAAGTTTTCAATTAGCTGGCCGGCTAATTACCGTAATCACGAACAGGGACAAACGTTTATATTTATCGTTGGTGACTGTACTCGTTTCGCAGGCCACTCAATTCTATGTTTATGCCTTTCAGTCGCATCCTTCCACTGTACTTTGTAATTGTAGTCCACTTGCATTTTACAAATCGCGTTTTAATTCGATCGAACGAAAGATTCGAATTACGAATCGATGATCGAATTATACGCGCCACTCTGTTGCAAATTTCTTCTAAATTTAATCGTTTTTCGTCAAATGGGATAATCCGAAAGTTCGCGATGTTGAACATTTGTTTGCAGAATTCGGTTTACGTTATAGCCAAACTTACTGCTCTTGCGTGACGCTATTTATCATATTTATTTTATACTTGTTGGCAAATTTATCACCGTATTTTAACTACGTTTCGTAGTCAGGAAAATATCAAGGAACCTGTTTCCTCAGCGGTTCGAATTTGCTTCTTGTTAAATCCGCAACTTGAAAGAGAATGTTGCGGTATATTGTCGATAGTTTGGATATTAATTCTTTCACTTCCGATAGATCTCTCGCTGAAATGTTTGATAAAGAAACAACATTCTCAACTGATATTTTCTTTAAATCCCTGGAACTCTCTCTCTCTCTCTCTCTCTAAATTTGGCTATATACAGTTATACTATTATACAGTTTGGCTGTATACAAATTATAAATATAATACGATAGTTAGACCTTAATTTGTAATAGCGATTGCAAGCAATTAATTAATACCAATTAATTACCATAAAATACGTATGAGTGCATAGAGAGAGATGTACATACTTGACAGTTGCCGAGAGAAATTTGTACAGAAGCTAGAAAAAGGCTTGAAATTAAACGTATCGTGTAAATGAAATGGTATGGGTATGGTGTGAGCGAAATAGAAAGTAAATATGGTTTACAGAGAGGTGGAAGAGAGTCGTGAATGGGCTTGGGAAAAGTTTAGGGGATGATAGGGGTAGGTGCAGAAGGTTGCATACATGCGAAGATAAATGTGAGAATTATCGAAGTGGAATAATGTGGTGATGGTAATTGCTCCTGGTGCAAATAGTGGCATTTCAGAGCAGTTAGGTTACATATAACAGAATTTGTTCCATGGTTCGCCCCATGTACACGAAATAAAAATAATATTCACTCTTTTTCTCTCTCTCATGGCAAGCCAGATGAAAAAATGTAAATAAATACGACAATTAAAAATCGTACTAAAAATGCAGGAATAATTGAGACAATTGTCCTTGACGCTTTTCCTAAAAAATATTACAAGCAACTCGTCATCTTAGGTTCTTCTGTACTGTGACGAGAACCGAATAAAAAAATATCGATAAATTGTTCGGTTGATCTTATCGTCGATCGTGTTGCTTCTTAAGCCGATGTTTCGTGAACGTCACAGATCAATTCTTCAGCAATGGCACTATACCATTTCCCAAGAAAGCATCGCGAGACAATACAAATCGTGAAACATCACCAACCACATTAATAGTTGCAAGGAGTACTATCGTATTATCTACTGGCGTTCCAGTTCGAACTGGCAGATCGTCTTCCTGGCTCTAATTATTCGACATCTGTTGCTGGCTCGACGGATCAGAACACGATTCCCACTAACTATATACAAGCAACAACGCTTAGACCTTAACACTTTGACTGCCACGTCGAAATCACATGTTTCGCTCAGGACGCCACGAGAGTATTTTTATTATTCGAAGCATATAATGGCAAAATAATAATAAATTGACAATGTAAGACAACATTCTTCCCCGATGGACCGCTTATCTTATTGGTGGTCATGGGTGACCACCGTGGCGCCTTGCTAACAGTTGATAGCGACATATTATAACGAGGCTTCGTTTATTTCAACAAACCATTCGCATTCGTTATTTCGTCGTAAGCAAAAGGTTCAGAATATATCGTTGAAACGTGTAAAAGATATTAGTAAACGGTATTTGCTCGTTCTGTATATAATAGTAAGGTATGTGCATGCTTCTAACTTCAATTATATGATTATAAAGCAGCATTTACGATTATTTTCTAAGCTGTGTTTATAATAATATTCGTGGATTACCCCTCAAAGATATGGACGCAAACACAGTGCACCGTTAGATGCAAGATTTGTTCTCATTTTTTTTTTACTGATGTTCTAATAAAAATGTTTAATTGCTCAATGGGGCACTTTTTATTTCAAAGTATCTTCTATTTATCGGTTATATTCAAAGTGCCCTAAGTGTCAATTTTCGTTCAATTTTTGCAATTGTAAGAAGTTCAAGCGCTCCGGTTACCAATGACCAACGTGACAGTCAAAGTGTTGAAGAGCATCGACACAACACGATACACTGTACTTAAGAAGTCAGGCTAACTCTGACAAGACAATCGTGGAAATTATACGAGTATCGATGATTCTATCGGTAAATCGCGGAACAAAAGAAACGTATAGATTCCCCTTTTATCGGAGCAACGTCCGATAATCGGAAAGTTTCGCCGACGAGCGAAAAGGAAGAATCGAAAGCAGCCGATCGGCGATTCTTATTTGCTCGACCCAACGAACGTTCCACAATTAGAAAGTTTCGTGAACGTTCAACTGGGAAAAATCCGGCAGGTTAAAAAGGTTGGGAAGGTTAAAACGAGATAAGATTGAACACGTTGGTCGTTGTGAAACTCACTGATCTCGTTCGGTTTTCCTTCGACCATCTTGCGCCCTCGTTTCATCCACTTCCGGCGAGATACGTAAAGGAACTTCCGTTCGGAAAGCATACGCGATTTATTTCATAGTTTTGCCACGATTTGTGATATTTTTCTGAATTTTAGCTTCCTACTGTTTGCCGAAGAATCATTTAACACGTTGATCGTCACGGTGACCCACGTTTTATCAAATTTGACAGATTTTAGAATTTTTGCACAGGTAAATTAAATTTCATGGAGTTGGAAAATTGTTGGGAAAAAATAGGCGCGAGTATAATATTTTGTGGAAATTGTAGAAAAAGTTACGGAGTAAGATATTTTAATCTATCGCGGTTGATAGGACAAACTGTACAAAATTCGCGTTTCAGTCAGCGTATCAATTATTGTCTATGTATTATTACCTGCATGTTATACTGTTTATCGTAATATTAATTTGTTATCAAAGTGCTCTATTAACTTTACAATGTTATCGTTACTTTGTTACCTGCTACTTATAAATTGAATCTTTTTTTTAATGAAATATTAATATATTATTTATATGATATTATTCTATAATCTTTGATATAATATATTACATATAATTATAATATAATTGTTGTTTGGAAGATCGATCTTTATATTGCAGAATTCGTGGAATGGGAGGCGACTTTTGTCGCGACAAATCGCTACTTTAGTTTCCAAATTCTCGAATCGATCGCAATTGTAAAGATGGATTCGTGTTTCCACAGTGTTTGACGTTCAATTAAATTACGATCATTGGGACCAGGGGAGAAGATTGGAGAATCGGAGAGCTAAGAGCTTCGAGAAATTCCGCCCGTTTGCCCAACCAAACCCGTAGCTCGCTTGGCAAACGTTGATATGGCGGAGGAAGGAAAATTCGAAAACGATGAAAGCAGGAAACTCGGGCGGGACGTCGCGTCGTAGAAATTTCAAGACTGGAAATTAATAATATAACTTCCATGAATTCTTGGTGGATTTGAGAATTCTTGAGAAGTAAGGCAATTTCCGTGTCATAGGTTTTGCAAGATTTACCTTAAATTTGATTTACATTTTCATTCGCATTTGATATAAAAATCGATTGTATGATGTAGCGAAAACACCGTTAAGTGTATTTTGTCAGACCTTTTGACAGCCTACAGCCATCTAGAAAAATTAAACGTAAACATAAACAAACCTCGATGTTTATTAGGAATTTTATTATCTTGTTCTTTCGAATCTATGTTATAATTAATTACATTGACAATTATTAAGGTTCATACGTTGCTCTTTCAGCAACGACAAGGATAAGCAATAAGCTAACAACCTTTCTTCCCTATCTATCGGAACCTGAAAACTATCAAATATCCCTAAATGATACTAACAGTACCCTAAATACCACCCATAAAGTCACTCAACCATCTCAAATTCTCGCAATCCTTTTCCAATCTCCAAAATTCCATTCCAAAATCCAAACCAAGCCAAAGTAAACTAAAAAACAGCAAGATCGAAGAAAGGATAATAGCAACAGCAACCTAAATAGCTCTCGCAGAATGACTCAATCGTCTCAAACTCCCACAATCCTCTTCCAACCCCAAAAATTCCATTCCAGAACCCAAACCAAGCCAAAGTAAACTAAAAAATAGGAAGATCCAAGAAAGGATAATAGCAACAGCAGCCTAAATAGCTCTCATAGAATGAATAGACCGTCTCAAACTGCCGCAATCCTCTTCCAACCCCAANAAATTCCATTCCAGAACCCAAACCAAGCCAAAGTAAACTAAAAAACAGCAAGATCCAAGAAAGGATAATAGCAACAGCAGCCTAAATAGCTCTCATAGAATGACTTAATCGTCTCAAACCTCCGCAATCCTCTTCCAACCCCAAAAATTCCATTCCAGAACCCAAACCAAGCCAAAGTAAACTAAAAAACAGCAAGATCGAAGAAAGGATAATAGCAACAGCAGCCTAAATAGCACTCACAGAATGACTCAATCGTCTCGAACTCCCGCAATCTTCTTCCAACCCCGAAAATTTCCAGTTAGCAATCCAATCCAAGGCAAAAGAACGCAAAAGGAAAGACCGAAAAAATCAGAAAGGTTGAAAAATGGACGATACCAAGGGAATAAAGGACGTGAAAGGAAGAAACGTGTCCTGACAGGGGGTTGGCACGCGGCTCTTTTGTACGTCGACCATTTCCATTCAACTTCCGGAATTAATCGAGCCGCCTCTCTTTATCAGCTGCTTAATTAACACCTTATTGTTATCGGAGGCTAAAGTCCCTCGTTCCTTTTACCTTTTTCTCTTCCCTTTTTTTGCACGTCGCTCAGAGGGCTCGTCGAAGCAGGAACGAAGCATTTTTCTTGCGCTTCCCTTTTTCGCCACTCCATCGGGAACCAGAGGGAGGAAGTTCGTTTCTTTTGTCCGCGGCGTGTCGTTCGCAGAGGCCTCTCCCTTTTCAGATAAAAGCGACTCCGCGTTTTCTTCCCTTTTCCAGCCTATCCTCGTAGTCGTTCCGCGCCTGGATCGTGTTCACCGGTTCGATTGTTATCTTCGATCTTCCGCGAGCTTCGTTCGATTCAGAAACGACAATGGGCGCACAAAAAGATGGCACAACTCGCTGCCATGATACTAATGAAAATGGCGAATCAATTATCAGGGAATCGAGGTTCTGGCGAGGAGAGAAATAGCCGATGGAAAATCCTTCGGAACTTCTCTGCAAATAGTCGATGGATTTTTCAACGTAGCGCACCTATCCGCAAGTTGTTTATTTATATGGCAGAAAAATTAGGATTTTTGGAAAATAATTTTTTAGAAAGCGACTTTGATCTTCGTACGCCTTCTGTACATTCGGATATTGTTAAATTGAGAAATAGATACCTTTCTGTACGTGAAATATTCAAGCTTGAAAAACCAAGAACATGGTTAAAACAGTAATTCTAGAATGATAATAAGAAGAATTCTCTGACTAAACATCGAAAGAAGAATTCAAGGAATTGGAAAATGGATACGTTTCATACAGATGAAATATTCAATCACAAAGAATAAAAACTTCATTAAGGCGATAATTCCATAACAATAATAATAATAATATTATTATTATTATTATTATTAATAGTAAGAGGAAAAATTATTAAAGTGACAAAAGCGAAAGAAAAAGACAACACCGGAGAATGAGTCTGTATCGGGTCGATCATCGATACAGCTATATATTTGGATATATACGATTATTATAAGTACGGGTATGCTCATTAAAAATGAAATGAATTGAAATGCCCAACTACAGAGAATAAGCAAATAACATTAAAACAATAATTCCACCACGATAAGAAGAAGAATCCTCTGATTGAAATACCAAAGGAAAAGTTCGATGAATTGAGAAATGGATGCGTGAAATACATTCAACTGCTAAAAACAGGTACGAACATCGTTAAAACGATAATTCCACGACGATAGGAAGAACTCTAATCAAACGAATAATTAGCACAATAACGCCATAACAAGCCGTAAAAAGCCGTTCATGCGACCAGAGGAAAAAGAAGAGGATAACATTGGAGAATAAGTTTGAATGGATTCGATCATCAATTATCCGGAGGGCTGTCCGTGAAATAGCCGACAACTGTCGCTATCAGAGACGAGAGGCGAACTAGACTAATCCTCTTTCCGCCGGTTTTCCCTGCAGTGGGAAACAAAACCGGGACGGGGATCAATGGCGGACGAGTCGTGTAACACTCGTCGATCGATTCGGTGATTTCAACGGGCGCCATCGTTCCTCTGGTTAATCCGGTTGTTCCGCCACGAAACGGAATTAATAGCACGGAATAAAATGTTCCGGCGTTACTCACCAAAGACAGCACAGCCACAGCCGGAAACCAACGCGTAATTAAATGCAAGACCATTCGATCTGCTGTACCACCGATCGTTTAATTTCGATTTATCGCCACGCGTCGCTGTCTTGAAACGTGTTCGGTTCATCGGCCTTTCGAGAAATTTTCGTACAATGATAATAATAATAATAATAGCAATACATTTTATTAAGGAGAAGGCTCGCTGTTTATGGTATGCAATATGGTAAAATGCTAGAAGCATGGCGAGATCTTAAATTTAGGGTTGGGCGAAAGGGGTGCACATCAGGTCAAAGGTGTACGATTGCAGAAGATTTGGAGACGATTCGAGAAGAGTTGGAGACGATTGGAGAAGATTTGGAGACGATAGAAGAAAAGCAGCTGATTTATCTGGCAATGTTTATACAAACTTTTGTTTATAACTGATATCTCGCACTCGTTGCACGGATCTTAGAGCAAATTATTCTCCTCCTGAGGTACCCCCACTACGAGGTTCAGGTTGACGGTGGAGCCATGGGACAAGGACGACGCGCCTTTCCCACCATAGCCGCAGCTTTTATCTATTAGGTTGTCCGAAAAGTGTCTTTCCTTTACAGACACGTCTTTTACAACAACACATCTTCATACAAACATGAAAGCTAATCTGTCGAACATTGTGATCTTTATCTTGATAGAACAAAATGGATCATACGTAATTCGATAAAATAATATAAAAAACGAAAGAAACTGTGTGAGTACTGTGGGGGTACCTCGAGAAGAGAATAACTTACTCGCGAACAACAATGAGTCAGACATCACTGTTCTGACTGATTCTGCTTATTCCGCCGAGATTCTCGTACATGTGACTTTGTCGATTCTTCAAACTCCGTACGATTCTATCCCCGAAAATCGTCTATTTCCGCCTCCTTCATACCTCGTATCCTCCCTTCCATTACACGTTGTGCCTTTGCAAGAGGAACCGAGTCTGAGTGCCGTGTGAAGGTGTGCGTCGAAGTGGTGAAACGCACAACCCTGTGGAATGTTCGAGAGGATGCAAATTATGTTGCGGTATGTCTGGAAAGTCCATGCTTCGCGACAGAGTCTCGGTTATCGAGCTATGGAAAAGTAGCATGGGAAAGTAGGGAGAAGTTCAAAATACACACGCAATCGCAAATTTGTTAAATCGCTGGCGTACCAGCCGAGTGCTTGCACGCGGATGGTCATAGCGCTAGAAATCTACGTCTTAAAAATAATGGTTGTCCTTGACCATCGCGTGATTCTAGCCTAACGGAACCCTCGGTACATCGCGTTATAACACTCAACAATGAACATTCCGATTCTGGTGCGTGCTGCATGAACAGATTCCAAGTCGATGGCATATACGCCATGCGCAGTCACCTTATCGCAATGACCGACTGTTTATTCATACGTATCTATATGTTAATAAACTATGAATATTTACGTAAATTCATATTTTTGATCTAATTAAAGAAAATGGAATTTGATCTATCTCGATAGATCTGTGTATTGTGGATAGAATAACCAGAGGATGTAAACAAAAAGAAAAGGAAGGTTTGCATCCAATGAGAAACTAGAGCGACTGTAAAACTGTAAAATGCGCTTATATTTTTGCACCTACAAATTATCGGAAAAATATTATCGCGAACACGTAGTTCACTTTGAACCATCTTTTTCCTCTTCCACCTTTTCCTCGTACTTTAAGCTACCAAAAGCTTTGCGAACTAACAGCGCGAACACTCTGTATATCTTTATTTCTCTTAACCTATATACACCGTGCTTAACCCATATCTTTGGCTTAAAGTTACTTGGTTACCTATATTCTAACGCTTTTCTTTTTTCCAAAACTCTTAACCAGCTTATCGCAGCTTCCACTTATCCTACCGACTACTGTGTTTTTCTCCCTTAGAATCTAACCTAATAGCAGTCGTTTAATAAGCGTTCTAAGGTGGCTATCTCTAAACTACAGAAAATAAATTTCCTTTTTTCTCTCTCCTTCAACCAGAAACGATTTCCCTCCCATATATTTCCGTATTTTTCTCTTGAAATTAGCCTCTGCCTTCTTCTCCTTCTTCCCTCGGATATTTCGCTTCAGCCGTTGTTTTTACGAGACTAAAAAAGTAACGAGACCAAAGGTTCTGCAGGTTTTGCTCATGTTTTATCATAATGTTCTTCGTATTATATTTATTTCGAATTATTTATCTTCAAATAATTTCTAATTAATTATAATTTATTTGTTATATTCTATGTTTACTTTAATATATTTTCGAGTATTGATATATTATACGGTGTAAGCATAATGGTATGTTATAGGGTGCACCTAATCCAGCAAACAGCGGCGGAATTTCCAATTGAAAAAGAAAATTTCCCACGATATTTTCTTTCAAGGTTGATCCAGCAGATTGGTTTTAGCGATTTTCAAAATCAATAAATTTCAATAACATCCAGGAAAACTTTCGCGATTATTTTCCGTTCTTCTTTAATATTATCCTGCGGAATTTAATTTAAAGCAGAGGGATAGCAAGCACATCGATTTTTCTTTGCGAATATTTATTCCATTTTTTTTTTTTTTTCTTAGCCGACTTTTTTCACGATTTTATTTTCTCGTAAAACCTCGCACCCTACGTTACTTTTTTAACAACTAGCCGAGGGTATAAAGAACCGCCACGTAGGAGGAGAGAGAAGCTTTTAGGAACGCGGGATTCAAAAAGAACCCGGTCTCTTCGCTAGGCAGGATTTTAGGGACGTCGGGCGATTCAAATTCAGTTCAAGGTTAATCTGTTTTTGACGTAAAAGGGAGACTTCGCACTGACGCCTGTGTCTTTCAAAAGAAATTCTTTATTTCCCGCGCGGCAATAAGTCTGCGTCCCATCTGCCATACTTGCGACGTAATTATCGTCATTGTTCTTTCGCGTCGTGTCGTTAGAGCGTCTTTGAGAAATGCGTTTTAAAAAATTGATCATTTGGGATCATCGATGGTATCCCGCTGAGGCTAGCCATCCACAACATGTTATTTAGCAATTAAGTTAGAAAAATTTTGCAAATGTCAAATACAAATTGTAAAATACAAATTAAATAATAAAAAGAAAAAACTTGGGATCATCGTGGAGAAAACGAGTCAACGTGGATGCAAAAAGAGAATTATTTCGAAAGAAAATTCATAATTTCGTAGGAAAATTGAGATATTGTGTGAAATTGGGATTTTTCTGTAAAAATTGCAATGCGGTGGCTTTGAAAAATGCGTGTTACGAAATTGATTAATTTCCGATAATCGAAAAATTCGATTGACGTGGAAGGGCTGAAGGAATGGAATATTTTTAAACAAAATATGTAGTTTTTGTTTGAAAATCGAAGTCTCGCTTGGCAGTTGGACTTTTCTATAAAATTACGATGCACACGCTGCAGTGTCTTTGACAAGCGTGTACTTTATAATTAATTGAATTTCAATAAAACCGAACTGATGCGAATGGATTGCAGCAAAGAAATATTTTAAAACAACATGTATACTCGTCTGAAGATGGAAGTTTTCTATCAAATTTTTCTATCAAAATTACGATTATTACGTTGGAACGTGGATTCCTAAAGCGCATCGCAAAAAGTAAACTATGACGAGTATACTCGTTAAACACAGCTAACCGGTTAATGTAGGATGCATCAAAATGTATTGAACTGAAAATGATTGCAATTGTAGAGTGAGACGTTCCCATAAATATTATAATTACGCATTGAAATGTGATTTGCTGTCCATACATAAAAGATAAATTAATATAATCAAAATAATAAATATTAGAAAAAGACCATAACTGATCTCTGCATTTATCCTCCAATGAAATTGTAATTCTATGTAACGCGTATATTATAATATTGAAATATTGTCGCAAAAACGATACAGTGATATAAATCTAAACATACAATTTAGCATATCTGTTCTGTTCTTTCGAAGTTTCAGTTGCCTGAAAACTCGTCTTCCATCGAAGAAGTATCTAACAAATACGATGTCTAAAAATGATCTAATAATAAATTACCAAATTCTGTCGAAGAAAGCAAGAATACAATCGGATTAAAAATGTCAAGAAGAACTTAGCCAGTGTTAATCAAGATTGAACGTATTATTCGAACTTGCACGGTGCTATTATTCATCGATGTTATAAAACCGCTCGATAAAGCCACTTTGTATTATAAAAATCGTGCAAAGAAACGGCGAAAGAGAAACGGGAGAAAAATGTGTGAAAAGGGTTGAAGAAACTTTTATTATTTCTTCGTGAAATCCTTTCAACGGGAATTTTTTCTCGGCGACTCTCTCAATTCCGCGTTCCATCAATTCTGCCGGCTTAATTATACCGCGTTAAGCCCCGAAGAATATCTCAGAGCCACCGAATGGGCGCCAGATAAGCAATTCAGATTATTCTGTTCCTCTTGGATCGCGTTCGGTCTCTTTCGTTCCGTTCTCCGTTAGAAAAGAGACGGTCAAGGGAAAAGGGAGTGGGTGGGTGGGTTACGAAAAGGCGGGAAAAAAGAAAAAGAGGTGTACAGGGGTGAAAGATAAAGGAGCAGTCAGCGATTAACGTGGCCTCGTGCAAGAAGCGTGGAAATCCTCTCGTCGGAGAGTAAACTTTTTTAATTTCGAACATCCGCGGAAATTATCCACTAACTTTGCCAAGGTTTACTACTGCTGGCCATCGCCACTCTCTCTCTCTCTCTCTCTCCTCTCCCTCTCCTCTTCCTTTTCCTGCCACCCTGAACAGGCCTCACCCACGGCTACGGTATTCAAATTAACCAGAAAGTTCATCTCTACTGTTCGCTTTAATAGGTACAGGTCTACCAACCTGAAGAAGCAAGTTTCTAGCCGGAGCTGGGATGTAACGAAACAACGGTAGACTGAGAATTCGCGAGATTTTTTCTTTCTGCGACGATCGAACACGTTTATGCGATGATATTTGTTACGGTTAAGGCTAAGGATATCTCTAGTTCATGATGATGATGATGAATCGGACAGTAAGGGTTCCATCGTGATAGAATTCAAGAAATTTGCCTCGTCTTGATTATTAATTGTCATTAAGGGATCAGCCCATTATGCTATAGATAGAGGCGAAAGAATGTTCTGTTTAACACTTTGACTGCCACGTCGAAATCACATGTTTCGCTGAGGACGCCACGAGAGTATTTTTATTATTCGAAGCATATAATGGCAAAATAATAATAAATTGACGATGTAAGACGACATTCTTCTTCAATGGACCGTTTATCTTGTTGGTGGTCACGGGTGACCACCGTGGCGCCTTGCTAACAGTTGATAGCGACATATTATAACGAGGCTTCGTTTATTTCAACAAACCATTCGCATTCGTTATTTCGTCGTAAGCAAAAGGTTCAGAATATATCGTTGAAACGTGTAAAAGATATTAGTAAACGGTATTTGCTCGTTCTGTATATAATAGTAAGGTATGTGCATACTTCTAACTTCAATTATATGATTACAAAGCAGCATTTACGATTATTTTCTAAGCTGTGTTTATAATAATATTCGTGGATTACCCCTCAAAGATATGGACGCAAACACAGTGCACAGTTAGATGCAAGATTTGTTCTCTTTTTTTTTTTTTATTGATGTTCTAATAAAAATGTTTAATTGCTCAATGGGGCACTTTTTATTTCAAAGTATCTTCTATTCATCGGTTATATTCAAAATGCCCTAAGTGTCAATTTTCGTTCAATTTTTACAATTGTAAGAAGTTCATATATGTCCGACGTGGCAGTCAAAGTTTTAAGAAAACGTCTCAGAAGTTGTCTTTTTTCTTTTTTGACAGAGACACGTTTAGTCTCATGCAGGAAAAGGCAATGTTTCTAGGAAAGTTGCGATATTATAAAAATGCGCTAGATTGGGGGATCTGTGAGATTGTTTTTATGGGGAGAAACATTTATGGGAAGATATTTGTCGCAGACGATGATTATATAAAGATAAAGTTACAGATGGCAAATTGATCAGTAAGATTTCTATCGTATTGGAATTCAACTGACTCGGTTAGTCATTTGCTTCATTTTATCTCTAAGGAGATAAGTCCATTATGCTAGAAACGGAATCAAGAGATTTCTACTGGGAAAGCTATCTGAGAAGCAAAGATAAGTTTAATTCTATCCAATAAAGACACGTTTTCTGAGAAGAGTTGGAATATCGTAGAATACTATATTGGTAGAAATTAGGTATTCAGAAAATTTCTTCTAACGTCAATAGAGAAACTTTATGGCGTGACTTTCCTTGTAATATATAGAGAACTGACTAACTATTTGATTCACTGAAGATTTTCCTCTATTCTCTTACTTTCTAAATGAAAAATTGATTTACACTTTACTTTACATACGATCCCATACGATTATTGTTATCACCGCAAATGTAATCTTTTTCTAAAAATTCAACTATCAAATTAAACGTTCAATTTCTCGTATTCCCCAAAGGCAAACACTTGCTGCTTAAAATAATGACACAGAATCATAATTATTGTAATCGCGGGATTAACTTGAATTTATTGAACGCTTTATTTTTCCTTTGCCTGGAAAACAAACGTCTCCGTGTAAGAAACGTATAGAAGACCTATTTCCTGTTTCTTCATGAAGAATTACTCTCTTTTCGCTCGTGCCACCAATAACGGGGGCTCCCAACAAGATTTACACCCTGCTTCCTGTGCGTATCGGTTTTCTCCTTGCTCGATTCGAAGTCGAAGGTAGCCAGGAAGGTGCAGTTCCTTTCCAAGCAAACAATACGACGTTTATTCTATCCAGGTTAGGGGAGAGCTGTTGTTGCTCCTTTTGAAAATTTACGACCACCTCGTAGATGTTCGAACGATGAATGGAATGGAATCCGGGTAGAAACTCTCGCGACTTTTGCCCCTTCAATTCGTCTGTCAAGATTTTTACTATCATCGCTTTCTGTTCGTTCTTTTGCTCTTCGTCCTCCTTCGTCTCGTTCCTAAAAGGAAGTGGACTGTTTAGGGAAATGGACGTGTCGCTTGGAAGCTTCGAATCTCGCGGGCTAAGCAATTCCTCGGATAGCGACGAACGTCTGCGCTGCAAAGTTTGCGATTTCAACGGCGTGTTTGCACTTGCACTCGCGTATTTTTCGCCTGCCGAGTGCTTATGATTTTTATGGTCGCTGTTCCTCTCCGACTTCGTTCTCTAGCGAAGCAAATATCGTCGTAATAATAATAAAGCGTAAGAAACTAGAAATAAAAATGCAACAACCTGCTTGAAGTAATAGGCTGTAGGCTGCTTCAAGTACAAATAATTAAATTATTAAACAACGATTAAAGGACTCGTTAGCAAGGTAATTTCTTCCATTTCTTCACTCTTTTGTTACTTGTTTTTTAGCGTAGTCGGGCTACGATATTTGTTTGCGTAAGCGCACGTTTATTACGATCTTTGCTGTCTTTTGACTTGAGAGATCTCGTTGGCATCTTTCATTTCTGCTCGGTACGTTGCGATTTTTTTTTAACAAAGTTTCCTTCGTATTAATAAAAACTAAATAAATGTTTGTACGAGCGTACTTGTAACTATATCGTAGAATAATTACGTATAATTAAATCATCAAGTATAGATCATTCTTCACGATATCAATCCCGCTATGTTGCAAACCTATCCTTCGACTATTAGAACGCGTTCTTATCGAAGAGATTAAACATTTTTTACACATTAAACATTAATTTCTCTCACGAACAGCTCGATTATAGCCGAATCTGCCAACCATATTGAGTATCGTATCAAACATTTTCAATCATCAAATACTCCAAGTACGTCGTGCAACTAATACAATTTTTATCTTCTCGTTAATCGGTTAATTATGAAAGATAAATTTCCCAATTTGTACGATCTACGATGATCTACGAAGAATCTTCAGGCTAAGAATTCCAAATGAATTTCAACGATATTTGATGGAAACGTGACATAAGCGAAATACCTCGTTAAAATGAAATTAAAATACGTAATCGTATTTTACAATTCTCGAGAAACACTCGAAACGATGATAACATTAATAGCAGTGGCGAACGTGTAACGCAAGTGGCTCGTGAATTAATCGTTTTCAAGAGAAAAGAGCTGGTTTTGCGGAAAGGATTGATCCCTCGCGAGTTTCATCTCGTCGAACCTTTCATCCTGCCCGCCCTACAATGCAAATGAAGGATGAAACAATCGGCTTTGCTTAGTGCCGATTGTAAAACGGCTTGCAATTGCCCGCAACGTTATTTCGCTAAGTGGTTCAAGTGGCGAAAAAGAGCGGTGCGAAGATCTTAGCACGGGTTTAACGAAAGTGGCCAGTGAATTAATCGTTTCTTCGAATACGAGATCTTCCTGCTTAGAAACCAAAGCTTATTCCCATAACACGATGCGACTATCATCCGCTTTTAATGTTCCTCGGATTATTTACGTTGGAACAACTCGTAGCTGACTAGTCTAGCTAAGCTTACTAACTCGTAGTTGTACATTCGTCTATAAAACTGTAAACAGCTGGAAACACCGTCAAAGAAATGTAATACAACGTACAGGATGTATCGTAACACGTGACGCGCAATTCAGAAGTTTAGAAGAGACATGAAAACAGCGGAAGAGATTCGTACGAATATGCGTCCTACTTCATCTCGTTTCAAAGTTATGGGATGAGCCTTCGTTTTACTGTATTTGTAAATCAAGAGGAATTTTTCGGCTTTGAGGCGGGATAAATCCGTACAGGACACTTCGTAACACGTGGCACGTGCGGAGACAAGATCATGTAAACACGTGTCCTATTTAATCTTTTGCTTCAAAGTTACAAGCAGAACCTTCGTTCCATCGTATTTGTGAAACAAATCCCATTTTTGGCTGTGAGACGGAATAAACGTATACAGGGTGTCTCATAACGTACGGCACATGTGGAAACAAAATCACGTAAACGCGTGTCCTATTTGATCTTCTTGCAAAGTTGTAGCCTCCTTGGTGTTTCAAAAATCCGCAACCGTCTATCTTCGCGATTTCCTCAGAAGTTTGCCGAACTTTGGTGCAGGATGTCTGTTGCCTGATTTGCTCGTTCTCCAGATTTGGCCCATTAGATTTTTACTCCCCATTGAACCCGCTTGACTTTTATTTCTGCACTTGGAAACAATTGTCCAAATACTTGGTGCACGTGTACAACGAGATAGCCAAGGTTCCTGTGGAATTTCTGAGAAATTGCGAAATTCTTTGACACGACGACTGCAAACTTGCATACGAGCCAAGGACCGTCAGTTCCAGCGTCTTCTACGAAGATACGCGGATTATCGCAAGACAAAAGTGGTTACAACGTTGAGACAAATTCGAATAGCACTCATTTCTATTTTTTTTTGTTATTATTTAATGTGTATTTTACAATTTGTTCAACTGGACATTTGGTAAATTTTTCTAACTTAATTGCTAAATAACATGTGGATGGCTATGCCCAGTTTGACTATTTTATTTCTTTAGAGAGGTCAGTGGGGTGTTTTCTTTTTATTCTTTTTTTTTATGAGAGTTTTACTCGCTTCGGCAGCCAGCT
Source organism: Bombus difficillimus (assembly GCA_014737525.1). Taxonomy (NCBI): domain Eukaryota; kingdom Metazoa; phylum Arthropoda; class Insecta; order Hymenoptera; family Apidae; genus Bombus; species Bombus difficillimus. The sequence continues at coordinate 487,704 of JACXIT010000116.1, read as the reverse complement.
GGTTTGGTCGTGTTACCGTTCTTTCTTTGTATTTTTCTTTGTACTTGCCGATTTCTTCTTTGACCGTTGGTACTCATTTATATGAACTTGTTTCGCCTGTCCACTTGCCATAAAACACCCTGTATGTATATATATATTGGAAGATCTTTACAATTAGTTTATTTACAATAAATGGATTAAACAGATGTTGGTTAAACAGCAAACGATGGTTGTTTAACGTGAGCTAATCACAATAACGTATTATAATTAAGACAACTAGATAGTTAATTTGCAACTCACCACGGATCCAACGCTCTCTCTCTCTCACGCGGACCACACTCTCTCGACAACGCAATTCGCACTCTCTGACTTCTCAACTCACGATCTCCGGCTTCTCAACTTAACACTGACTGTTAATTCGTTTATCGTCCCTTAACTACCCCTTGTCTTTTGTCTTAGCCTCGTCTATTGTCTTAGCCTCACCACGCACATGCTCCGCAACCGCTTGTTTATAATTCGCCCAACACCCGCCAGGTCCCTCGTCCACGATACTACAATATTTATTTATTTATTTATTTATTTATTCCGCTTCTGAGCCAGGAATTGCTCATGGTTTACGAACACACAGTAGAACTGCGTTCATACGAACCAGCTTTTCTTTACCGTCAGTTACATGAACTCGTAACCGAGCTTCTATTACTCGAACTACGTTCGAGCGTGTTTTCAGTTGTACGAAGAACGCGTATTCCTGAAGTCGTACACGAGTGTTTTGTCTAACAAAGAGACCTCGGTGACCGATACACGCCGATTTTGACGAAACTTCGTACAAGTGTTCGTGCTTCATTTTCTCGTAATTTGTTCGTGCCGGTCTCTTTAACCAGTTAACCGCGGAACTTAGTCGTAGAAATCTTTCATGTCGGATGATCGGGTGCGTAAATAAATAGAAGCGACGACGAGTATACGCGTCATGAAAGTTTCTGTTTGACGTGTACGCTCGTCGGACGCAGTTAACTGCTTGAAACGTTGACTACCGCGTCACTCATATTCGGGTGACGCTTGTTTGGCTACTCGCGAAGGATCGTCGTAGGTATTTGAAAAGATCAAAGTTTAGTGGCCCTTTTCCAACAACGGGATGAGTAACGCGTTTCTGTTTCTTTGAAAGAGACGAGGGAGACAGTTTGATAAAAGAAATTGACCCATTTCCACTTTCGTAGTTCTCGAATCTCTTGAATATTTTAAATCGTGGCACGCCCGTAACTTTTCGGGTCAATTTTTCCCCCTCTCTTTTCGACCGAAAGTTACTTCGAATCCGTGGAATTCGCCAGACGTGGCAAATGAACCGTTTGACCCCGAAAAATCGGAGTCATGAAAGATTCTCTTTTCGCAACACCGATCACGCTATTCAATGTTCGAAACGGTAAATGTTTCGAGGAAATTGCGAATCGCACGAGAAAGCTTACAAAATGTTCATTGCACTGAAAACTTCTTTTCTTTTCATTTCCATAAATGGGATTTTGTCTTTGATAGAGCTGACTTCCTATACGATAGAAGTTAGATTGTTCTACTCGTAGAGTTTTGAAGAATAGTTGAAGTATATATATTGGAGTATTTGAAATATTTCTCTGATATTCAAGAAATGAAATTTGCATGATTTCGCTGCTTTAAAATATCTGCTGGTTGTTTTAGAAAATTTAATTTCTAAAGCCCACCCTGCCAGATTCACAATTTTACACTAATACTATTTATGATTTTGCACGCTCATGAAATCGGTACTGCGATGTAGAATTAAGTAACATTCGAATCAACGTGAAATTAAAATTTCCACGATTCTTTCAAATTTACAACGTGAAACTATTTCTGAAATCAATTTATATTTCTCTAACTCAATAAGAAACCTTTCGATCCACCGGCTTTCATATTTACCAACTTTTATAGATCCATAAGTTTAAGATAAAATCCATTAGGAAGTTTTCCTATTTAGCTTTCTTAAATATCAGGATATCAATATTCTTGAAATATGTAACAATCTTCAAACTCACCCCTATAATTACAATCTTACTTCCGTTGAATTTCAATTTCTGTCGCTATAGAGCATTAAATTATTCCCAAACTCCAGTTATATTTCCGTAAATCGATAAGAAACGTTTCTATTCTGAAACTTCATATTTGTCAATTTCTATGAATGCACAAGTTTTCCTATTTAGCTGTCCGAGATATTAGAATATCAATATTTTTCGAATACGCACCATTTTCCAAACTTATTCCTACGATAAGAGTCTCGTTTTCCACTTGATGTCAATTTCCATAATCGCAACGTTAAATTATTCCTAAAACCTATTTATACCTTTCCACCTTTTCAAATATTATAAAATCAATATTCTAAAAATATATACAACTTTCCAAACTTAGTAACTCCAGCAATTAAAATCTTCCTTCCATTCAATTCCGATTTCTACAATTACACCACATTAAATTATCCCTAAAATCTACTTACATTTAAATCGATAAGAAACGTTTGGATATCCAACCTTTGCATCTATCAATTTTCCGGGTAGAAGAGACAACGGAAGTTAAGGAATAGCGTAAGTTCGTCGAGCTGCAGAGCAACGTGTATATCGATCCCCTGGTATAATGTTGTGCACGGCGACTGACTTATTGACAAAGTGATAGAGTCGAGACTTAGAGGGGTGGCTAGAGGGTGGTGCGTCGAGGGGGTTGCACCAGCGTAACCATAGCCTCGCCGAAGTTCCGTGGAATTATTTCGCGAGCCTTTGTTTCCCTGTCGACGATGAGTATCATCCACCAACTCTCTTTTACGACTGAGGAGCGCGAGAAATTAAGTTGAGGAAATTTCCGCCCGATGATATTTGACTTAGATATTAAGGGACGAGTTCCAATTGCTTCTGTTAATTCAATTAACCGAAACGAAGGCCGGGAAAACATATAATTGAAAATAATTCCGTTTGGCACGTTACGACCGAGGAAATCGTTTCTTCATTGGATTTATTTCAATTAATCGAAATGGACGTGGAGGAAGTAGAAGATTGAAGATAATGGTAGTTCGATGGATAGATTTCGACGTAGTAAATTAACGTTGAATTTGCCGGATTTTTAAGCAAAGAATTTTCTGAACTAATGATGAAAGAGTAAGTTAATTTTGTTAGGAACTTCGTAGATTCTGAGGGGGATCGTGGAGTCACGAAATCGTAGATCAAAGTAAAATATTCTGATGAAATCTCTGTCTCCCATAAGTAGGCTACGATCTTTCTTGCGATAAAAATTCGAATAATTGAATTTTATACGATAACGAATTCATAACACTACGAATTTCAGCCCTTCGATTATGCTCGTGATATATAAATTTGCATAAACGTGCACAATGTACAGTCTAGACACAAATGGATAAAACTATGGTTACACAAGATTCAATAAGAATAACAGAAATTTTCAACATCGACTAAAACTTGCACTGTGCTTCCTAGTTCTTCAGTTGTGTTCACAATATGTAGATTTATAATAAGTTCATAATAAACTTGCATAAGCATGCACAGTCTAGTCTAATGATAAGCGAATAAAAGCTGATATTTGAGATGTTCTGTTGATTATGAAAATGGTGTAAGTCTAAAACCTAAAGAGCTTGAATTTTCAACTTACTTTGGTTTACTTGATTGATTAATTCGATATATCCACATAGTCGTTCTTCTTTTCTGACATCAATAAACCACATCAAATTTCCTTCCTTAAATTTCTTTAAGTTAGACTAGAAGTCAGTTAAAAATTATATTTCATATCCAATGGCCGAAAAACTTTTGCTCCTTGTTTGTTCCTACGCTGATATATGAAACAAGACCCAAACGATTGTTACACAAGGTTGAACAAAAATAACAAACCACCACCAAACACAGAAAGTTATCTCGATCGAAGCGTGTATACGCGTTTACGTAGAGGAGAATTTGAAACCGCAGAAACAACTCCTCTTGGAAGATTCAATAGTAATCAGTTCTTAACATCCCGACCCTCTCTTCGAAACCCTTCTCTCAAACCCTTCTCTCGAGCTCCCCAAGCGAGTTACCATTCAGAATACCCTAGCGAAACCTCGCTCGACCCTTCTAAACCGCCCCAAAACACCGCTATCGTTCCAACCTCCGATCCACTTCCCAAAATTCCTTTCAAACACCCGGGTCACTTCTCACCCATATAAACTCGATTGTGTGCAAGCCTGTCCTCGAGAACTAGTTCTGAGGGTATTTCAAAGATTTCTACGTGTGTATACTGTGTGTGTATTTTCTACCGTTGTTAAAGTGGCGTCGACTCGTTGATTCGAACATAAGCGAAAATTTCTAATGATTTTTTTACGTAGAATGTTAACTTCTAAATATAATAATATTTCTCAAATCAATGAAATTCAATGCTTTCCAGTGTTTCTATCGTAGTGTTTTATTATTTTGTTTTATGATAATTGCAGTAGCGTATGTAATACTTGAAAATCATACTAAATTATTGCTAAAAATCGTTACGACCCTCTCGTTCATCGAGCACCCCTGTATAATTTAAATCGTAACGTATATCAAGTTGGCAACTAAGTGATTGCGGATTTTGTCATTAGGTATCATTGAAAAAATCCGCAATCACTTAGTTGCCAACACAGAGAATGAAGTAAAATTTGTTAGAGTTGCGCGATGATTGCAATGTATAAAATACTTGAGAGTCGTTATAGATTATTGTTAATGATCGTTTCAACCCTCTCGTGCAAAAACACGAGTATATAATGTGAATCGAAGAATTTACGTTTGTAATAAAATTGTTGTGTAGCTTTTTTATTTATTCATTTGGCTATTCGCGCAATCGAGGATGCGAGTAAAACGTGTTATATGAAAATGAGAAAAACCTGAGCGTTTAATACCACTAGCTACCTTTTGCATAATAATTTGCAAGTGAATAATATTACTAGCAAATTGTTTAGTTACAAGCTGTAGATTATAGATTTTCATTTATGAGTATGTTACATTAAAGAGGGATATTCGTGGCTAGGTAACTCGTAATTTGCAAATCTTCATTTCTTCTGTTATCGAGCTCATTGCTGCTATGCAGGAGAATTTCATTTGAGATTTATGACTCCTAATATTACACTAACAGTTCTATATAAATTAGTGCGTTTCTTAGAACATTCGCGATCTACTTCTAATCTATGTAATACAATAAACCAATACCAGATTCTACAATTTCCCATCAAAAAATAATATTCGGATGGCCTATAATTTATAAAATTTCATTTCTCTTATTATTAAACTTATTACTTCTATTACTGCAAGAGGGATTTAACTTGAGATTTATGACTCATAAAATTTCCCTAATAATGTTAGTCCAGTGCGAACTTTCCTCGATTGAAATTTCCCATAAATGTATAAATATTCTACGCGTAATCAACTTAGAACGAACCAATATCAAATTGGAATACGGAAAATTATTTTTATCGTAGATCATTTATCGTGGTGAGGCTTAAAATCTCAATCTTTGTTTGCATAAGTGCACGTCTGGTAAGATTTCATTTACTTCTTGACATGTCTGACAATTCATTATTTTTTCTAATATCCTTGACCTAATTCCTTCATGTACATTGGACACTTGCTTAATATCTAATATCTGTTTTCTATTCTGCTCCTGTATCGTACATTCGACAAGCTCTCTTCCATTTTGTGCTTAAATAGAACAAAATAATGTTTCATAGAACGTCTATGATCTATGTCAAGCGATACGATTTCGAAAACTTTGTCACGCTATCCCTTGGCTGTTCGACGTTGACTCACTAAAAGCTTGCTTGATATTCATACCTGTACACTTGCTTAATTTCTGCCTTCTATTCTGCTGCTGTATTATATACTCGATGTGGCAGATTTTCTTCTATTCTGTGCCTAAATGCAGCAAAAGTAATATATTATAGAACGTCTATCGTGCATGTCAAGCGATACGGTTTCGTAAACTTTGTCACCGCTATCTCTTAGTTGTTCAACGTTGACCCACTAAAAACTTGCTACCATTGTACATACAACGACACGGTGAACGCCTGCATTCTCACCGAAGAAAGGCGAACAGCAGAGGGTTAAATCCGTGAGAGAAGTTTCACTGGAGAGGGTGGTGGGTGCCATAGGATGGTTGTGATATCATTACCCCCAGGTCTAAATTCCGGTACACGTAAGCGTATGGAGGAACATGATACGCCGACTTGACACGGGACTTGTCTTATGAAACGTCGCCCATCGCAACCTCGGATGAGTGCAATATCCCCGCGTCGGTATCTTCTCCGTAGTGTAATGCAACGTCGACGTTCACGCTCACGACCGAATGAATCCAAGCCAAGATTTCGTTCTGCTGTCGGTTCGTGACTCTAGTATACGAGTTTCCGAAGCTCATATAGTTTGTTTTTTAGGTTAGGCATATTATTATGATTGTATGAATATCGTCATGGTTCACGATTCATGTCAAGTTGATGAATTCCTGTTTCTGGAAAATTAGAATTTATCGACTCCCCAACTTTTTTATTATTAAGGTCAGGGTTAGGTTTGGTACGTTTGTAGGTTATGTAAATTGTTACTTTTGAAAAATTAGGATTTATTGACTTACTAAATTTTGATTAAGGTTAGGATTAGGTTTGGTACGTTTGTAGGTTATGGAAATTGTTGCTTTTTAAAAATTAGGACTTATTGACTTACTAAATTTTGATTAAGGTTAGGATTAGGTTTGGTACGTTTGTAGGTTATGAGGATTATTATATTTGAAAACTTGGGACTTACTGATTCATCAACTTATTATTATTATGATTAGGGTTAGGTTTGACACGTTTGTACGTTATGGGAATTGTTATTTCTAAGTTATTAGGACTCTTATTATCGAGGTTAGGTATATGGTACCTTTATAGGTTATGACGACTGCTGTTTTTGAGAGGTTAGGATTTATTTTCAATTTACCACTTTTATTACTAATTTGGGAGAAAGTTTATTAATACTGATATTTTATAGTTTGTAATTTCCAAGAGATAGGAAATGTGCAGCGTAATCAAGAGGGTATTTTCTGGTGAAGATATAATTCAGACATATTATACAAATTAAAAATGTAATATGTAGGTTCTTGAGAATGTTGTATGTAGTTTGTTTTTAGATTAACACCTATGGTATCTTTTCTGCTGGATTGTACCTTAATATTACTTTCTCTTTTATGACAGATTATTTACCAAATTTTAATAAAACATTACAACACTACTAAAATGTAATAATATTAAACCAATCTTCCTAAAAGTTATACTTAAGTAATGAACTAATACGATGGTTAAATGTGTAAACTACGAAGTTTCATTCAAATGTATATTTTTATGTATACAAGAAAAGCGATAGAATCTAAAGTAGCTTCGTCTATGAAAAAGTTCTGACAAATACACTACTTTCGAAATTTTATATATTTCTCTATGTTACACGCATTCTATTTATTTTTGAACTTTTATACATTTTGAATAAATGCATAAAACTCACCTGTCTATTAACGTGACTTAAGAAAATATGATATAATGTGCTATACTTTTATGCTAATGAAGAATCATAATATTTCGATATTTATTAAAAAATTCTACCTTAATATTATTCGATGTTACTAAATATGATATATTTGCATATTCGGAGATTTTGTTGCTGCAAGATCTCATGTTAATATTCAATACGCTGTATTAACGAGAACATTGTCATAATTGCATTATAATAAACGTATGTTAATACAAACGTAATAAAGTTTTAATGAATTTCAAACATGCGCGTCCCTTTTTGCACGATGAAACACCAAGTTGCATGGAATAGTTATGAAAATACAATAAAAATTATCTACATTTCACTGTTTTAACATTCATCCGGTAAAATGTATAATAATTTCTTCCTTTAATTTCTGCACATTAATTCACATTTCATAAAGTTGTTCGCTGCCGCTCTTTTACCTCGCCGTCATTAAAATACAATCAAAATCCACCATCTCTTCGTTCTATCCATTTTCCACGTGAATTCAATGAACAAAGAATATTTAGTTTTAACATCCATCCTATCAAATATTGTTTTTGCTCTTCATTCTCACGTTTCAAAGATATATAACTTTCTCATTATACGCGCAGAATGTAATTTTCTAAAATAATATAAAATAATTATCGAAGAATTTTGGTTTAAAAAAAAAGAAAGAAGAAGCTGCTATTTAAATATTTCTAAAGTATTCGATATTATGTTTAATCATCACAAAGCAAGAAATACGTAGGTAAAATTTCGATTTCTAATTCGTGTTTTCTTTTCTGTTACAGGTATGATGGATCACATACTAAAATTATATCGTTTTATCGGGACTGGAATTGTCGACGATTATGAAAATTCCGAAAATGAGAGGTATATAAAAAAATACTTTAATCAAAGAAGAAAAACGATAATCTGTCCATATATTTAAACACACATTCAAATCCCTAACAATTAATTAATTAAGAGATAAATTTACAAAGTTTTTATACATAAAATTGCCAACTGGATTTTCTAAAGATTACGACTCTCTTAATTCTTGTAGTTCTAATCGATTCAGTAAATTGCCTCCAAAATAATTGCCTTATTTACAGCTACACAATATCAAAGCTCATCCTGTCAAAAATAACGCGATTATTTCCTCACTGCTTAAAAGACACGAGTAAATGATTACGTGCACTGCAAGTAGATAAATCCTGATGCAATTTCCCTTTCTAATCCTTGTGATAAAGCTACGATAAAAGATATTCTTAATGGATTGAGAAGATTGAAGGAATTGCGAAGACAATGATAAGAACAATTGCACTAATAAAATTCTCACGAACCATGGAAATTGATCGTTACTATATTCTTAGAGGAATATGAAATGTTGATTTTTGTTAAATGTTTGTTCGAGAATATAAAAATTAGATGAAAGATATTACAAAGGGTTGAATATAAAATCATGATGATAAAATATTAATGACACGTTATACTAGTCGTGTGTGATTTATTGCTTCTTCCTATGCGGTTACAAGACTTTCATTTCTACGTATTCTTACGTTATATCACCGCCAGATATCTTACCAATACAGCATATTTTTTCTTATACTCACATCTATGCCATAAAACCTTCACAACGAGGCTCTCCTCAAATACACGTCTTTACAGAAATCATATACAGGGAAATCATAAACCTGATATAGAGATCGTGATTCAAGTCGCTGTTATTACCCGTAGCGAAAAATGTATCAGATAAAAGTCGAACAGTTTCGAGATGGCCATATTCTAATGTTATTACCTTTTTTTTTTGTAAGGTGAACGTGTAAAAGTTATGTGGAGGACAGCTTTGTCTTCTTAAATGGAATCGTATATTTCTTCATTCTTTATAAAAAGAAAAAAAAGTATCAACCTCTGTATATAAAAAATTTGTTAGTTTAAAAGATATTTTAACTTTCCTATCGTAGAGGCTATCGTATGAAACGGGAACGTCTTTCATACGATAATTTTTACAATGTAAAAGTTCAGCTATCTATCAAACTAACAGTTCTTCCACATAAATGTAGGTTAATAGTCTTTTTTTTTTTTTTTAATAGGAAATGTAAGTCTACGTGGACTAGCGTATGAAAAACTACATGATTCCGTTTACAGAGACAAAGTTAACTTGATTTTTCGCTACGTGTAACAATAGCTAAAAATAAAGGAACGTGTAAATCAGAATGTCTCGATAACAGATGAAACAGTCTGTATAAAATTAAAGAAGAAATACCAATAATTCTTTTTCTAAATTTCACGTTCTCTACGGAAATGTTCACAGATTGTTTCTCAATGCACGTAATTAAATCCAGCTGTATATATTAATTAAACGCGAAACCACGCATTATGTATCGCGTTTCACACTCGAAATGCCAATTATAATTCGCAGAAATGTTTCTCTAGCTGCCACCCACCCCAGCTCTTATTACTCGCTGTTAACGAACACACGGACATCCCAGTAGCCGCATAATTCACAAATATCTACGTTTAATCTAAACTGTTTCGAGAGCGTTGCGTACGCTTTTGTCACGCCGAGAGTGATGCAAATCGGCCGATTTCAGTTCCAGTGCTTCCAACCAGCCAGCATTTTGTGCCGTTTTACGGGCTTCCGACCGCAAAATGTCCACTGGACCGCCAGCCTCCGAAAATTAGAACATTTTCCACGCTGACATTAATATTTCTTGCCGTTACATCAAAATCGAAACGAAATATTGATCACTTTATTTTTAATTTCTTGACGTCCAGAAGACTAATCTCGTTAAAGTTCGCCGAGAATAAAAATTGCTTCTTCTTTGAATTTAAGATAATCTTGACTTTGAGGTAATCAATTTACGCGGGAAGAATTCTAATATTAACAACCCTTAATTTTTTAGAATATCTGCTAACTTTAATTTTAAACGTTGTAAAATTTTCGCTCATTCTCCTGTGTTCAAAGATTCACGGAAATCTAATAGTTTGTATGTTTATGTTACACAGTGAAATCCTTTGGACGTTCTTTATGGTTTGCAACATGTAAAATAATTCCTATGTAGTTGAAAGCCTCGTTCACCAATTTTCACAGACGTCTACATCTAACGATTCCAACTCTACAAGACCTGAAGTTTTGTCATTTTCCTTGTGCCATCTTTCTTCCCCTTCATTCGATTAAGAATATCTACGTCCTTATTTGCTAACTGGTCTACATAACAAAACTTGCCATAGCAGATGAAAAACAAACACGCAAAAGTTTCAAATGTTTCAGCATATCTTGAAAAACGAAAAAAAGAAAGCTTGATAAGAATACTTTAACTAGAATTGTACAGTATAGACTTAAACAATACCTATGCGCACAAAATATACGCGATCAACTTCAGCAACAAACTTACAGCTTCTAACAACTCTCTCGGTTGTTTCAACAGAGAAAAGAAACGGCAGAATGATCCTCGACTTACCTCGAATTCAGCGAGCCATTCTCCGTCTCTGTTTCCTTTCCGCGTCGAAATCCTGTTCAGTCTGCAGGAAGTTTTTTCGCAGTCTGCGCGGTAGAAACTCAATTTTTCCCCCACGCCCTCCGTCTTCCGTTCACTTTTAAAACTTTTCCCCGTCCACGGCCATTTTTTTCACCCCCGTCCTCATCCGTTGGCCGGGTGGAATCGCTTTATTCGCGCGACAAACTTCCCGCATGCATACATCTGCAACGAGCGAAAACGGAATGATGATCGTTCGAAGGGAAATCTTACGTCTGGAATTGTGTTAAAGCGTTTAGCTCTTTTATTGCTGTGAATTATTGCGACTGTTCGTTAAAATTCTGGACGTTTTAGTAATTAAAACGAAAAAAGAAATTTCAGTAATAAGATAGATGGAAAAAATGATCGGGAAGGAATTTATACGATTAAACTAAGGATATCAGAGAGAAATTCCAGCAATAAGGAAAGTGATCCATTTCAGCATAAGAAAAAGAAGCAAAAATATTGCTGAAGATTATTGCAACTGTTCGTTGAAACTTTGTATGCTTTGGTAGTAAGATGATAAGTAGGAACTGCAGCAATAAAACAGGTGTAAAGGCTGACAAAAATGGAATTGTAATAATGAAATACAGTTGGTGTAGATAGATACCAAAAAGAAATTCCAGCAATAAGGAAAGCGATCTATCTCGACATAAGAAAAAGAAGCAAAAATATTGCTGAAAATTATTGCAACTGTTCGTTAAAACTCTATATGCTTTGGTAGTAAGGTAATAAGTAGGAATTACAGCAATAAAACAGGTGTAAAGGCTAACAAAAATAGAATTGTAATAATGAAATACAGTTGGTGTAGATAGATACCAAAAAGAAATTTCAGCAATAAGGAAAGCGATCTATCTCAACATAAGAAAAAAGAAGCAAAAATATTCATGTGAATTATTGCAATTGTTCGTTAAAACTGGATATTTCAAAAGTAAGGTGGCAAATAGAAATTCCAGCAACGAGAAAAGCAGTCAGATTAGAAAGAAAAGAATTTCAGCAATGGGGAAAGGTATGGAAGATGGAAAAAAGGAATTTTGACGGCAGACGAGTATGTAGGGTTACCGAAAAGGAATTCCAGTAATAAGAAAAATAATCGAACAAGAAGAGAAAGAATTTCAGCAATAAACACGGTGTACAAGGTCGAAAAAGGAGAAACTTTAACAATAAAAAGCCGAAATGAAATACCGAAAAGAAATTTTAGTTATAAGAAAAATTCGTTACACGTGTATTACTCGAACGAATAATTCTTTTCTTTTTTCTTAATTTCTACGAGACTGATTATTACCATGTATTGCAGACTATAAACAATCAGTTAGCTTAACAAAATAAATAAAGAACGGCACCCATATCGTTTAATTATTATTGTATGATGGTTTCCCGTGAATATTACGTTTCGCGAGTCGACTTTCGCGATATTCAAGTCTTCTAAACTTAAATCTAGGAATTACGTAGCCAACAAACGAACAAAAGGGGAAACGAGCCTCGAGAAAAGAGGAGAAGAAACGAGGAAGTACGGGGGATGATATCTTTAGAGCACACAGTAACAGAAGATGAAAAAAGCAAAGAAATATAAGAATTAAGGATTTGATAGATGAAAGGGGATTCGTGAGCTGAATAGAGCAAGTCAAACAATAAAGTAAAAAAATGGAGACATGGAGGAGAAATGTGGAGACATAAAGGGAAGAAAGGATAGGGGATAAAAATGTGTTAGATCAGGAGACCTGTTTACTGCGTCTAACTTTTCGAAAAAATACGCAAGTCGTGTAATATTTTTCATGAAAAATGTCTTTGTACAATATATAGATACGTTGTATCATTTTTAACAATTTAGGGAAAATATAATAAACAATTTTCAATCGTCTGATTACTCTGAAATATCGATAATGGGACAGCAAAATTTATTTAAAACTAATTTGGCTTCGTAGTATGAAATATTACAAGTATTAAAATGTCATAAAATATTTTCATGGTATTAATTGAAGGATCAATGTAGGAATATGATATAGCGTAATAAAACTAGAAATAAGAACCCAACAACCTCCTTGTAACAAGCTATGAGCCTAAAGTACAAATAGATTACTATCGTTACTCGGTAATTTATAATACTCTACAATTCAGGACAAATATAATAAACAATTTTTAATTACCTCAGGTCTATGTAATCTCGATAATCGAAGAAAAAATATTTATTTAAAAGTAATTCCAGGCATTAACAAATACTCTATATAGATAAATAAATGAACGAATTACTATAAAACACGCAGAAAAGAGTCGATAGATTATTTAGGGAATAAATATCATTAATTGTAAAAGAGGATGATCTGCATTTTGAAAAGGAAACTCGAGTTAATATTAATTCTCATAATCCGCCAAAAGAAGCAACGCCGAAGAAAGGAATTTTTTTTAAGGAAGAATGATCTCTTAATGATCACGCAATTTCCAAACACGTCAAACTTTAAAGAACTCGGAAAAGAAAATTCCAAACCAATATTAATATACATGATCGATCTTAAGGAAAGACAATTTCCCAACGCCCACGAATTAACTCAAAATACTCACAATAATCTCACTTAAGCACCGAACCGTTTCCAAAAATCGCCCCATTTAACTGAAACCTACATAAATCAAAAAATAGTAACCGATCCAACAGAAAACACTTTTTTATCTTATTCTTATTGCCTCGTGAGGAAGCAAAGATGAACGACAGAGGCAATATTCGAGGTCATTCACAGCCACATTTACGAATACATCGGTTCGTACTTACGTTCCTTTGGAACAGTTTTAAGAATGCAACGAAGACTTCTCGTGAGCTATAAACCGGATCCTGGCTCGGCTAGTCAACGTATAAAGCATCGTCTTCTTGGCTAAGGTTCCCTTGGCTTCGTTTCGCGTCTGGCCCTGTTAAAAAGATGAGAACGATGGTATCTGGAATACGTTGCGATAATTGCTTCTCCTCGCAGGACTTTCGTTGGCAGACAATTCCTTTCCTTTGTTCCGCAATTGGAAAAGTGCGTTCGGAGTCAGGCAGGAGAATGTTTTCGGATGGCTCTGCCTCGCCTGACTAAATTGAGAGAAGTTTGTGGAACTTGAAGAGAGGATCCTTTGTTAAAACTTGTCGAGATGCATATTTATTTGCTCGATGCTGAGAGAAGAAAGAAAAATATGGAAAATTTAATGTGATCGGTAATTGTGCATGAGAAATTTATTTATTTATTTATTTATTTATTTACTTACTTACTTACTTATTGATTAGGGTAAATGCTCCTATTATCGTCTGGTCTGTAGTATCGCCTACCTGTAATATTTTGAAAGGAAGCATTAACAGAAATCAGCAACGCGTCGAAGTTGTAGCCAAACGTGTACAAAGAAACGTATTTTATGTAAGCGTAATTTATAAAACGTATATTTTATGTACGTAAAAAAATTGTCTCTTATCCTTTACTTGATAACGATTTGAAATTTGGTAGGCGACGTTAGATGCACTTGCAATATTATTATTATTATGTTAGGCTTTTGCTCGTTACAAGCTCAGGTAATAAGCGAGTTAGAAATACAAGGAAAAAAGTAATAGAGGAAAGAAGCCAAATACGAAATACCATTTTGTCTCTCGAACGTCATTCTTACAAAGTCGATGATCGCGAGAAAAAAAAAATTTTCAGGGGTATCCGATCATAGATTCTACGCTCAATTAAGTCCACTTTTACATTAACGTTATGGAAAATTTTCAATATTGAACATTAAAAAAGCAGAGATCGCAATACTGACATTTGGTACCATATTTTCATAGGAAAGAAACAAATATTAGCTTTACTCTTCTTTGCTGATAAAATCAGATTTTAAAAGAACTACGTGAAAAAATAACTCTTCTTCTTCTTCTTCTTCTTCTTCTTCTTCTTCTTCTTCTTCTTCTTCCATTCTTTAACATCGTGTCGACAACACGGTCATTAGCGACGGTATTTCTTGTCTGCAGATCTCGTCCTATATGTCTATTGATTTTATGAATTCCAGGAGGATTTCTCTGCTTTGTTCCGTACTGAATGCTTCCTTGAGTTCCTTGGGGATCTTGAATCTGTTCCGTGGTTCATCTAATTTGCTGTATTTCAGAATTACGCGTTGAACTGTGAGCGATAGGTCGCAAGGTTCACGCTCTGCAGCTGTTTCTCTTCGTAGTAAAAATTTCCACGTTAGTCTTCTGTGTCCAAGTGACAATCTGAATACCTTGACTATATCTCTTCTATTGTACGCTGGTTCAGAGAATAGGAAAAGGTAAATGGAACATTTAATACGACATTTAAGTTGTGATTGTATATTGAAATTAAAAACTATTAGAAAATAGTATTTGTTAATTTGAATATTGAGAGAAGACTACATAAAGTAGAAAAAGGTAAATGGAACATTTAATACGACTTTTAACTTGTGATTGTATATTGAAATTAAAAACTATTAGTAAATAGTATTTGGTAATTTGAATATTGAGAGAAGACTACATAAAGTAGAGATAGAGGTTCTATTTTTTAATTAATAATTATTCTTCTATTTTTAGCAAATATATTTAAAATAATATAATAAAAGAGGGAAGATCTGAATTTAACGAGACAATGTGTTATACAGTATAATAGCATATCAAACCGAAAAATAGACAATTAGGTGTAATATCAGTACGTACAAATTAATAATAAATTCATTGTAATAATGAAATTAACGATGCTTGAATTATCAATTTCGATATGTAATAGAATTTCATTTGGCAGTTATAATCAAGCAGAGGTATTAAATTCGTTTCAATTAGAATAATTGTATGTACATTATCTAATATAGAGAATATTAAAGCATAAACGAGAAATTAGTAGCTGGTAGGTAGCAATACACGTTTAGTTACTATTCATTGACGAAATTGATGAAAATTCGCGACTCGACAAATCATCGAAGAAATAAAAGGTACATTTTGCAGAGATAACTCGTGGAATTATACTAACAGTATTGGCTAGATTATCAGTAGCGTGGAAGTCTGGTGGAATTGCTGTTACAAGATTAAACGTTGAAACGCGGCTGAATCATTAATTTAATCATCGAACGTAATCATCGGTTTCCATTAAAATTGGGAGTTGGGCGCGTAAACGTTGCGTATCTCGAGGCCTGTGCGCTGCGGCTCTATCAAATCGATGATCGAAATTTATCGGTTGACGTCGTTTGCGAAAAAAATCCAATTGAAAAAGAAAATCGTTAAACTTTGCATTGAAAGTAATTGTTAAAATCGTGAAAGTCGAGACGTGAGACTAGATCGTGTAATAATAATAATAATGTCGCGAAAAGTAAAGAACGATGAGAAAAGAATGGAAATTATATTTATTAAATTTCCAAACCTAGAGCTATGTAGAATTTTCCTTATCATATTGGGAAACTTTTAATAGACAAAAGTAGGTTTAAGATGAACAAATAATATAACTATACTAAAAGAAACTAAATGGAGAATTCAATGATTCATTATCGAGCTCTGGAGCTAAATATAATATTCGTATTAATTCTGATATGCCTATCAAACTTTGAAAAGAATAATTAGAAGGTAATTTTATTTTATTATATTTTTTGAGATTTTTTTACGCGACTGGCTACTGTCTGAAAATTAACAGCGTTGCTATAATTTAATTGATATACAGATAAGCCTATCGACCATTGAAAAGCAAAATTAAAAGGCAATTTTCTTATACGTATTTGGCGATTTTTGCGACAACACACAATAATCTTTGGAATGGTTATTTCTTGAAAACTAACAGCAATAAAACAACTTAATTAATATGTCCCATTTAAATCCTAAATAAAGAGAAAGGATATTCGTTCGAGAAACGTTGAAGAAATAATAATATCAACATCTAATCTTAAACGGAAAATCGACCTAAAATTGAGGACATTAAATTTGATAACAGAGGGAATGTCGGCCGATCGGAGAGAAAATTCTACGAGGAACGAGGTGGGCGGTTTTCTGCTTATTTCGCGAAATAAATCGCCGATGTATCCGCGGTCCGGGCCATATATTTTTCTTATCGTAATGGAAGACGGACGTGTCAGCCGGATCGTGAAGCTGAACAGAATGCAAGGACACTGAAACGTGTCTTTTCTTTCCCTGGGTCAGCGAAATGGACGGGGATAGATCACGCTTATCCATGTAATATTGTAATAGATCTGTCTCGCGGTTGATGCAAATTTCCATCGGAGGAAACGATAATCGAATCCTCGATGGAAAAGTTCGAAGCGATTACCTAACTCTACTTGTTTCTTGAACGAGTTTTTGATACGAAAAGTGGTTAGATCTACGATAAGAAATCGTGAAAATATTTATTTAACACATAAAGACGTCCACAGAGACGTCATTTCTTTCGTATATCGTTTTCCACGTCTCTGAGATTCCAAGAATTGTACGTAACTTTACGTCCAGCTATTTTATTATCGTGAAATGTCTGCTGTGGTCTCTCAATTGCACAATTTGTTGATGCATGTTAATCAGATTTAGAAAGAATTAATACAAGTACTTGCAATTAGTTAATTATTCGAACGAAATTTGAAAGTATTGTGGAGAAATTTGCAATTTCATTTTGCCTTTTAATTTCTTTAGACAGTTTGTCGTTACCTATTTTCACGTCCACGAGGAAATTTGAAAAGATTATGATAGAAAGTTTTTCACATTAAGGGAATTTTATTTGTATATTTATTTAAGGGATTTATTTGTGCAATAAAATTAGTCTAGGTTTAATAATAATAATAATCGGTAATCTTACGACAGTGAAAGATAATGGTAAAATATGGAATATGACATAATAGCGGCCAATATGAAAAGTAGAAATTCCTAGCGACAGGATGTTAATCGTGAAAGAGCATCGTTGCTGGTATTTCTAGCTTCTATCCTCGTCTTCTCTGAACGTTAACCTTTTCGTCTTATTACGTAAACCATAGTGAAAGTAAGAAACGACCATCCTATTGTGATTATCCACAGGCTTTGAGAAGTTTTCCAATGCATCGAAAACATTGGAAAATCAATTAATTACAAAACTGACTAAATTATGCAGATAATGAAATTTTAATTTTGGATCTGTTTGTGTCTACAAGAATATTATTAAAGAAAAGAGAAAAATACTCAGAGAAAAAGAACATCAAATGGTAAAACTACTTATTTTACTAGCTAGTAAACTAAAGATAAAAGTGTACATGTGTCAATATACGTAATAAGAAAAATAATAATACACAAAAATAAAAGGAACATTTCAAATCGCAATAATACTAGTATTATTTTAAGAACTATAAAACATGTTCATTCGAATCAGTATCAAAATGATAAAATTAAATCAAAGAGCATGCAACATTAATAATCTCCTTTAAAATGATAATATAATTTTAACACGTAGAAGAATATTTTTACCACCGGTTAGCTACCTATTTATAGGCTGTAGGTGTCCTAGGTTTTACCTTTATAGTTTAATACGATTTTGATTGTATCCAAAAGCTATAACATATAACATATGGATAGAATATAAATAAATAAATACAATATACGATTCCAACACCTATAAGAAATATTCACTTGAAACAACGTGGAACTCAATAAAATTCAATTAAAGGGTAATATTAATAACATCATGAAATATGATAAAATCATGAAATATCAAAAGTAAAAGAGAATCCTACGCCAACCGCTATATCTTCGTCGACGCAGAGAACTTTCCATTCTTATGCCTCTCGACATATATTTCAGAACTTCTCCCCACAACTTTTACCGTTCGTGCGTTCAGAATAAAAAGTGCCAACTGAAAAGAAGAAGAAAAAAAGGTGGGAAAGTGGGTAAAAAAGATGAAAAAGAAGAAAGAAAAGGGTAGAGAAAAAGAGGGAAGATAAGCGAGATGTAGGAATGAGATACAATTGCCAGTTACAAAATGGGTTGCACACTAATTTATGCGATAGTTCGACATCCCACGCCAATGTTTAGGGGCTGACGGCCGTCTTCCCTTACCACTTGCACCCTTATTCCCTCTCGTTCGTCCACCTCCAGTTTCTCTACGGGATACCAAAGGGGACAGGAGGGGCAGAGTTGTGAATCAATACAAGGTCCACCCTCCCTCGACCGGCTACTTGCAGCGATGGGCTGAAGACGCTTAGAATCTCCCTTTAACGTCATATGGAACACTAGAATTTTGGGCAATCTCAGAGATTTTTTTTAATAATAGCTGACTTTGCTAAGGTATTTTTAATTACGAGCTTGAGACACTTTCATTCTGCCTCTTAAAGAATTTGCCAAATATCTGAATAATATTTGCCTTTAGTAGGTTATATTTAATTTTTAAATAATTTAAAAGATATCTACCGAGTTTGGAAGACTTATTTATCGTTACAGGAAACTGCAGAATTTTGTAGAATTTGACAGATTTTTGTACAATATTAATAGGTGATTTTTAATCGTAGGCTGAAAACGCTTTGAATCTTTTTCTTACACGATATGATACATTGGAGTTTTTACGACTTGTAAACATCTTTTAACAATACGTATTTTACTTTCACAGATTATCTTAAATTAAAACCTTCAGACACTTGGAATCTTCTACTAATCCGTCAGGAAACAGAAAAAGTTTAGCAACTTGGGAAATTTTTCAATCATACCTAACGTTGATAAATTATTTTCGCTGTAAAGCGACAAAGGGAGCTACGAAATTTAGGGAAATCTCTTTCCGAAGGAGAAGATTCTATTTGGATCGAAGAACAATTAGACAAATAAATTACACCACGCTTAGACACGCCAGACAACCTCATCCCTCTTAACACACAATCTATACTATCTCCAAACAAACATCCGTCTACCTCTCTAATCTGCTCGAAAATCTTACACACAATTCTGTCCATATCGATCCAGCGTAACAATCGAACCAGCTACAAAATATGAAACGTTAAACGACCTCTGTACAGCAATCCTCTGTTCTGGCCATAGAGATATAAAGATAGAGTCGGTGAGCGAGCTGAAAAAGCTGAAAAATAGGAATAGAAAGAGAACGTTGCATAAAGGTACCTTGTGTCCTCGTCTAACACCTAACGCATGTACATTTTGTACAGTAATATGTTGAGTAACAACGATCAACGAAAGTCAGTGTGCAATAGTATGCATGTCTGATTAGACAAGGACACGAGGGACCTCTGTGCAACGTTCTCTTTCTGTTCCCATATCGCATCCACTTACACGGTAACGTATGACTCGTGTACTCTATCTTTATATCTTTATGGTCTTAGCTCACGAAGGCTGCTGAACTCCAGGGGAAAAAAGTATCGAATATCGGCTGGACTTTTTCTCTGCCTCTTTTTCTGCCCTTCCTATGGTATTTTCGCGAGAAATTTTCAACTGAGAGCTTAGTCGGGGTCGACGCGTTTCAACCCCCCGGGACCGCGCCCCCTTTTTTTCTTCTCTCTCTCTCTCTCTCTCTCCCTCTCTCTCTCTCTCTCGTCAGTGACTCTGCAACGAGGGATAAGTAGCATTGAGAATCGGAAAAGGATTTAGTCGGAGGGGCCGAATCCGGAATGGGCGGAATTATCGTGCGGATTTCGAGGGCCTGCCACCCCTTTCGACCCTCTTTCCACGCGACGTTTCTCTACGCCCTCTCTCCTTGTAGCTTGCACGCAACCCTCCCGGATTTAACGAGGGGACGTTTCGCTAATGACGCTAATTATCGGTTCGAATTGTTTTGTCTGAGAAACGTCGGCGTCCTTGGGAACAGCAAAACGGAAAACGAGTTTGCAAACGATACCGCAGAAATGTCATGGAAAATCCTCTTTTTTCTACTTACTTCTTTTACCAGTTTTTTCTGTAATATTGTTTTTATTGTCTCTCCGGTGTTTTCTCTTACTATTCTAGTAGTTTTCATAAAATTTGGATGCCTTGTATATAGGAGGTTTGATACAGTGCAGTATTGTAATATTTGTCCTGCTTTCCTGCTTGCTTTTATCATCTTCTTTTCCTCTTTCCTTTTCTTTCGTATATTACTCTACCGGTTCTGCTGAAACTTTAAAAGATATTATAGTATAATATAATGTTATAGTATATATAATACAAAATATATGAAATACATAAATATATAAAATATAAATGTAATATAGTATTATAGTATAATATTATATTATATATAAAATAATATAAAGTATAATATTATAATATATGTTATGATATATGCGTATAAGTTAGATACAGGAGAAGTTTTCATAAAGAAGGTTACTTGGAGAGACCATGGAGCTATTTGTTTTGCAATTTTAATACGTCTTTCTGTATCTCGTGTACCGTATATCATGATATACGGCAGAATTCCATTTGTATGATCCTATTAAGGGACAAACGATTCATATGCATAAGTATACACACTTAATGGAAATTTACTGGCTCTCCTCGCTATTTATTTTTCATTTATACATATAATACAAGTTCAAATAAGTGGATTCAATCAGGAGTTTATTGAATCAAGCGCTACTTAAAACTTCGTTAAGATCAATGAAATTCAGATAAGTTTTTATCCACATGTTTTGTAAAAAGATCATACAAATCTATGAAATTTCTATGAAATACTAGCAGTTGGTTATTTTTACCACTCTGATAATTGCACTGTTGAGAAGTTTTGATTGAAAAATATTCTATATATTTGCAATAACGTGAAAGAACTAGAATAAACAAAACATATTCCATTTGGATGACTCTAACGTTATCAATGGAGTGTTTCGAAGCAAACTTTCAATAAATCTACCAATTAAACCTACCAATTCCTTAATTTCATCCACATCATGACAATTTTATAAATATCTTTGTAATAATGTAAAAGAGTTAATGTAAATAAATAATGTCTCGCATAAATGACTGTATCCCTATCAATGAAGTATTCCGAACCAAATTTTCAACAAATCTATCAATTAAATCTACTAATTCCTTACTTTTATTTACGACCATGTATTGGTATAAACCAATACAATAAAAAGTATCGCACCGTGAGGACATAAACGGTTGAATCAGTGAGAACCTCGGGTTTTCGAGGGAGAAACGGAGACAAGACCGTCCGATCGAGCGTTAAACGAGCGTTCAATCGAGCAAAACGAACGCGAGCGGTTTGTTCGGCCAGAAAAAGAGTCGGCCTTTAATTCGTTCCGGGTGTGCACGCGTTTAGGCAGGACTAGTCGAAGCGTGCTGCTCCGGCACGATGTGCTCATCCGCGTCGAAACCCCTCGAATCGGCCACGCTGAACAACCGATAAATATGTTGCACCGGTGAATCGAACCGGTTCTTCATTCTGCTCGCGGGACCAGAGATCAAGACCGGCCCAATCCGTAGGTCAACGAACAGCGTAATTTTCTGATTAAATTATATCCTGTCTGGGAGGTACAAGTATCCAAATACACCTCCTCGTTGTCAATAACTTCATGTAAATTGCTTCATAAGTATTAGGAGGATGAGATGAACCTAAAAAAATTGATGGGGAATTATTGAGAGTTGATTGCAAAGATAATTATGCAAGAAAGAAGATATTTGCATTAACCACAGATTACATAAAACACTGTTAATTATACATTACAATAGTATTTTGAATATTTTTATATGACTGCATATTTTGTACATAGTATGCATTTTTGTACTTTTAAATAACTATCATAAATGCATGAACATCCACAATGTATTCATCATTAATCCGTATATATATATATATATAGAGTGGAAAATATATAAACAGGACAAGTTCTTGCACCAAATACAAGCATGCAGAAACGGCAGCTCGTATACAATGGATTAAAATCACAATTTGCACGCGAAAGTTTTTATCGTTTCACTCGTCATTTACTATTACAAGCTTTATCAGAAATTCTCATACTTCGTCAAACATTATCACGCTCCAAAATTTCTCGGTATTTTTGTACCGAAAATCCCCAAAATTTTCATCATCCTATCTGGTCACTCCTTTACTTCAAACTCGGCCAAACACTCTCATACTTCGTCAAATTTTATCACGCTCGAAAATCTCTTGGTGCAGCATTTTCATCGTTCAATGTATCGTCACGTACCTGGGTGGGATGGTCTCTGCTTACATAGTTATTTCCACGTAATTACGGTTCACCGATAGAGAGGAATCAGGCCTCGATCGTGTTTTCGTCGCTTTCGCCCCTTGTCTGCCTCGTCGATCTCGTGCGCTGACCACCCCCACGTATCAAGACCAAACTCGAAACAATGCGGCCATCGAAGTCGGTCGAAGCTTTTATTGGCCATCGAACGAGTGACCGGGCAAAACCAAGCTGTGGTGGAACAAGGTGCAAGAGAAAGAAAAGAAAGGAGCACGACGCGGCTTGACTCGAATTCGAGACGCTCGAAGGCTTATTAAGGTCAAGTGTCATCCGGTGCAACGACTTCTTTTCCACCCCCTCCGGTAAAAAGCATCTCTGGGTATCAGCTGGGTATAAATTCGGTAATTTCTTTGTCCGATGTTCCGTAGAATTTTTAATCTCGATCTTCCACCTGCCGATATTTTTAGATTTTTAGCTACATATTTTTTTAACTCTATTGTTTAGCTTGATTTTTCTTATTTTCCTTTATGTGCGAGATAAAGGATCAGTATTGATTACAAATTTTTGTTCTTATGAAAGAAGAAGTTATTAAGTTATTATGGAAGAAAGAATTAAAAGCTAACGGTTGTTACAATATATGTATGCTAAATGTACTAGAACTGGTGCTAAAGTAGAATTAGTGTAGATGTCTATACAATGGCTCGCGACAGTATTGTTTTGCTATTTGCATTATAGAAAACTCTTTAAAACTTAGTCAACGCTACAACGAAACACGACCATCGTGATTATGTTGATTTGAAACACATTCAAAAATTTGGTTTCATAATTATAAGGTATTACTGTATTAGATGAACTCTTAAATACATGTATAACGTTAACTATATTATACTAATTATCGTTCAGCTACACTCGATTAAAAAAAGATCCTTCCAAAGAGTTATCCTTCCTGTAACAATAATTTTCTTTCCTGTAACACCTATTTCTGTAGTCTTTCCGCATCTGACTAAACTCGACTCCACAAGTATCGTACCAAAGGTTTTCTCGTCAATCTTATCAATGAAAACTCCCTGTTATGAACGAATTGCTTCGCGAAACGAATAACCCGTCTTCCTCCTTCATCTTCCTATTTCCTCGATCCTTTCAACGATCTCAAAGAAGGAGAACAAAAACTGTCCTACATACATAAAAGGAGGCTAAAGAACGTCTGTTTCCTCGAAGTTAAACAGAATTCCCTTTGTCCCGTGCTTCCAGTTATTATGTAGTTTAATTAACAGAAAACACGAATATCCCGCCGTTCTGTTCAATCCATTTCTTCCGCTATCCGGAGAACGAGAAAAGGGCGAGTATCTCCTCATTCTATTTGCCTCGCCCGTATTACTTTCAATTAAATTGTCCACGAATCTCATTAAACTCCGAGCAAACTTTCTTCGTCGTCTCTCTGTCGACGACGTTTCAAACTTTTTCTTTCCGTCCTTTCATCGTTGCTACTTCCTTCAATTCTACGCGAACTCGAACGGATTAAATGCGTGCACGAGCACCTGACGAATGTCGTACGTCCTCGGCGAACTACGGCCACTCGGAATTGATTAGCTTCATCGAGCAGAAAGGCATCCTATTCTCCTTTTATCCAACAAGGGACCCGCCTCTTTCTTTCTTCCTTTCACTTTTCTTTTTCTCCTTCGTTGCTCGCCTACTTCCTCGTCTTTTCTTCACGGCCGACCAATTTGTCCGGACACTCGACGTCGCGATGCTCGTCTTTTCTTTTTCTCCCACGGCCCTTTTCCTACTCATTTAGAGTCCCCTATTCGTCCTGCGACGCTCGTTTAGCTAGGGAACTCCTGAAGGATCCTCCTGGAAGCATTCTGAAGGGCAGCCAGGCCTTCAGACGATGGGAATTAGCGTACAGTCACGTTTGGTAACCGAGGGGAATTGCGGAAGTTGTTGAAATAACTGGTTTGTCCTTTTGCTACTTTCCTTTCTCATGTTGTTTATTTCATCGAAGAAATCGATCAATTATGAAGAATTGGTAAAATAGTAGTTGGCTTGTCCCTTTGTTCTCTCGCTCTCTTTAGATTGACGAATTTATTTCATTGAAGAAATTGCAATAATATATCCTGCAAAATCAATTGTAGAAGTTGTTAAAATCGTTAGTCAGACTTTTTGTTGCTTCTTGTTTAAGATTGACGAATTTATCTCGTTACAGAAATTGAAATAATACGTGGCAAAATTAATTGTGGAAGTTACCAAAATCATTAATCTGTCTTATTGTTTCCTCCTTTTTTCAAATTGACGAATTTATTTCATTAAAGAAATTGCAATAATATCTCGCGATATTATTTAATTGTGGAAGTTGAAATAACCGGTCTGCCTTCTCGTCCCATTTTATTAAATGTCAGATTTATTTGTCAAGTGTATTTCTTTGAAGAAATTGGAATAACCTGCTGCAAAAATTACTTCTTGCAAAATCAATCGTGGGAATCCTTGAAATAGCTTATTTGTTCGCTTATACTTTCTTTTTCTTTTTCCAACTGTCGAATTCATTTCATAGAGGAAATTGAGATACTACAATCGATACAAATAAAACCTGTTATTCGTAAAAGAACTCTTGAATCTATTCAACACACAGAAGAGAAAGTTGAATGAAACAAACGACGCGTACATTGGATAAAATGCTAATTGCCTTCCGTTACGACCATTTCGAACAATCCAAATTGCACCCAGTATGTTAAGATTATCAGTTTTACCTTGTGAAGTATGAAAATCCTTTTAATAAATTTTCTACGGAACAGATCTGTTTTTGTGAAATTATAACGACCCTGTTTGTCCCATTACACTTTGCATTCCGGCGTTTGTTCGACGATGAATTAAACAAATTAAACATATACAGGTAAAATTCTGCCAGTAGCCCGACTATAATTGATTCGATTAATTCGTATCGCCGAATTGAAAAACAATTCGCCTACGAGTCCCTTTAATAAGCTTCATAAATTATCGTTATCGATTCGCCTTCGTTCGATCGGATTAAAATTAATTAAAAACGCACACGTCATTAATAATTCATCAACGAGCGTGAAGACAGAAGCGAGGAAAACAACTGACTCGCAGTTTCGGCTTGCCGAAATATAAATATTTCATAGTCGCATTTTCGTGATAAATTACGCTTGACGATACAACCTTGAAAGATCTTCGCCTCGTGAAAATTATGTTAACGAAAATACAAACGGCACGTTCCGAATCGTTACAATATTTGCATTGTTACGTTCGTTAGAATATTGTACGGAGAGTCGAAATGTAAATTTAATGGCATTTTAAAGCGGACGTATTTGTTCCGATTATTGCTATTTGTCTGCTGAATTATTTATTCGCCATTTATGGGAATTTCGAGTTGCAGAAGCATCACGGTTTTGAGAAAATAGAATAAATTAGAGGCGTATAATTGTTTCAAAATTCTAGGAAAATATTTTTTTATATATATATGAATATGGAATATGTTTTTTTAGAAATTTGATATTTTTATTTGCAAATATTTGAAGAATGAGAACAGTGAGAAATGTATAATTTCATATATGGATCTTGAAATTATTCAAATATAAATGAAATCGAAATTACAATTGATATTATCGATATGTAAATGAAATTTGAATTATAATTAAAATTATTGATATATGTAAATGAAATTGACATTTATTACAATACGATATAACTATAAGCAAACTGAAGAATATCTTTCTACAAATACCTAAGACTACACTTCCGTTTTCAAATATTTCAAAAATATTTTTCGCTAGAAATATGAATGAAACTCCAGGAAATTCTAAGAATAATTAAAAATTCTTCCATTTCGTTGGCGAATATTCCCAAAACAAACTCCGATATGCATTCACCGATGAATCTCGGTTCCGCATTATTATTGCATTCCCAGCCGCACGCCGGGGATTGAACTTTCATCAAAAGATTCCCATTACCCCATGGTGCCATCTAAGAAACCATGAAATTTATGATATCCAACGAACACTTCCGTGTCGCGTCACGAACCCCCAAGATTTACACCCTCTACTCGCTTCCTCAACCAACTTTCCACTCTTCATCAAGAAAATCACAATTTTTTACGAGAAAAGAAGCCAAGAGAAAACTTACTATTACACACATGCGAGTCTGTACATTTATACGTTATACACTTCGAAATCATTTAAAAATAAATACTTCAAAATTGAGATAGCCATCTCAAATTAAACTCAAACTGTTTCGATTGCCAATGTAATTTATAATATAATATAATATATATATATATATATGATCCAATCGAGAGTTAATTTTGTATTCAATATTAGCTTACAACGTTCACGTTAAAACGCTAAATATACTGTGATCCTCGAATTTTTATATTTCAGTGTTGTTGAAATTCGATATTTTTTAACGTTTGAAGTATACATTTGGGTGGAAAATAACTGAAAGAACGCGGCAGGTTTCAGTGATCGTTCTTCAACAAGAAATCCATAACCTGGCGAGCGAAAAGAGATGCAAAAGTCATGCAAAAAGTTACCAAATTAATTCCACCCTCGCCCTAATATCTACCCCGTATGTCAAAGAATCTAGATCCCTCAAAAAAGGGGGACGAAAAGAGAAATTGACTGGGAAGGGGTTGAGGGAAAAAAGCGGAATCGAGCCGCAAAGAAAGTTCACTCTGGCCAACTCTGCTTCTCTGCATGCTAAGCGATGAATTAGGCAAATATTTCCCCACATTGCTGGCGGCCACGCGTAAAAAAGGATCCATTCGCTATACTTGACGTGAATCGACGACCCTTTCTCTCCGAACTACCTTGCACATCCTTCACAGCTCTCAGTCAGAGACCTCCCTTCGAGCGTTACTTCCTAACGATATAAATCGTATAATTCGTTTCTTTTCCCTTCTTAATTTTTTTATGTCGATCCACATTCTTCGAGTAATTTTCAACCAAATCGTATTTTATAAAAATATTAATATATGGAGAAAATATAGAAGAATCGTTGCTTACGGTTATGAATTTTCCATCTTATAAGAAATTTTATTTAATTGCATCATACTAGTATTAGTTAACCTATTTTCCAAATTAAAAATCCAGTATCAGAGCAAATTAGATATCAGTAAATCTAAATTGAAATTTTGAAGATTAACAAAGCACATGAATTGGAACAATAAAATTTGAGAATAATTAAAGGAGTCATTAAAACATCCTCAGAGCTCCAACCATTCGTTCCTTAAGTATTTTCTAAAACAGCACAAGTACATAAAACAAATTTGCAATGCAAATCAAATTTACTTACAGAAGAAACAAAATTGCATTCCAACAACTTACCAAAATTTATGAAGACTGCATGCAAGCAGAGTGCCCAGCAGCCATAATAAATGAAGGAAACAGTCTACGAAACCAAAAGATGAAAACTCGAGTCGAGTTGAGGATCTTCCTCTTCCTTCTCTCATTTCTTCCAGCATTTCTCTCGAATTAAGTCTCCGTTCCTCTTCCGAATATCTCGTGGATAATGCAACAAGACGCACGGACGTCTCCCTTTCCCTCATCCCCCTCTGTGTCTCTCCAGGCTCATTAGCATAATTCCCTTTAACGTTGGGGTTTCTGGTTAGATATTCATTAGCGTAATTCCCCTTAATGTTTAGCTGGCTAATGTCCCTCGTCTGCAAGAAAAATCTCGGCCTCTCGACACACGATCTTCAAGGAAGCGTATAAACGTTTCAACCGGTGAATTCGAAATAAATCTTTCCAGTCAAGGTCGATAGAAAGCTTCCAGGTGTGTGTAAGTGGCGTCCCTTTGAGAAACCGTAGAAAACCCTTTGAGTTAAGCAGCGAGGCTTGCATCTGAGAATCTTTGGTAGTTAGAACCGAAGGGAAGCCAATATACTCTGAGAGTCTTCAAAAAAATCTTTGATAAGGCTAGAGGAAGTCCTTGATGAAATTAACTAATGAAATAGAAAACTTTAAATATGGTAGAATGTTGAGAGAGCTGCTTCTACTTGAAAGAGTCTTTGTACCTGCTAGCTTCGTATGGCTTTAGTTGCACAGGTCTTGAATGATCTTTAGGGAGTGTCTATCGACTGGAAACCTTTGATGCAAGTCTGTGACGTCTACAATAACACTGGAATCATCTTGGTGGAAGATTCAGCTGGTGGTTGGTATTCTCCGACGAAAAAAAGAAATATATAATAATTAAGTAACTTTGAATACGTTTGTAATTGTAATATCACGTCTTAAATTACTACTTTTGATCAATCCTTTACATTAATCTCTTATGTAATTATACAATCTTTAATTATAATCGGCCGTATAGAAGAATGGCAATATTTAAGAAAAGAATTCTCCATTACCGATTTTGTCATTTTTACAACATTTCCAATAAATCACCAATCTTTAGAAAGATAATTCTCTACCATCAAATCCACCTGAATATTCCATAAATCTTCAACTTCAACGGAAAATAGCTTTTCACCCTCAACTGCACCCCAATTTCTCAAGAAGAACCCTCATTTCCAGTTCTCGAAAAACAATTATTCTTCACGCTCTGTTCCCCTGGTATTTCTCGCGTCAGTCGCTATCAAATCATGATCAGCTACTGTTCCTTATCTCGACTAACATTTCGCCACCGAATTGCCATTCCAACCCCATCCAACCGTCCATTACTGAAGATTAAAACATGTCAGCTTCAAACTACTGTTATCCTTTTTTGTCCTCGGGCAAAGCGTCGCAGCCAGCCGGTCTGTTGCATTGTAACAGCGGTATAATTATCGCGATAATTGCCGAGACACGCGGTGTGTCCGCGCTTTATGCGTTTCGACGCATCTCCAGAAGCTCGTTAGCAAAGTGGACCGCGATTGCGAGAGTCTAGTCTGACGCGTTTCACGCGGTCTGTTTGCTTTTTTTCTCTTATGCTACGCGTTTCTTTTTCCTTCCTGCCAACTATTACACCTTTCCATTCCCTGTCCCCTTTTTCTCTTCTTCTTTTTCCTCTTCGTGTTTTCCTTTTTTTACAACGCAGTCTCCTCTGCGGCTCCTAGGGCATTCGACGCGGATTTTCTGGATTCCCCCGGGCTTTCGTTTGCTCCTTGCTCTCCTAACTTCTCTTCCTGGTTCTTCTCTTTGTTCATTCACGCATCCCTGGTATTCCTGCGCGTCGAAAAGCGCCACACCTCTTCTCTTTGCCCAGGACACAATAGGAGCAAGTTTATGGCGTGCTTCTGGAATTGTTTTGTTATATTTTCCAGAGGATATCTGTACGCGGAAAGTACGCCAGAATAATGGTCTCTTTGGCTTAAGCGACCAGCAAAATTGATCGAGTGGTTTAGAATCGGCCGATTAGAATAAAATTTGCACAAGAGTATCGTGGAATTGCTACAGCTGGAAAATGATTATTGAAAAATTTAAGTGGATTTTGGTAGCGTTTAATATATTTTGTAATATTAAAATCCCTCTTCTTCTTTTTTGTTAGAATTATTTCTACTTTTTTTTTTCTTAATATACTGCATCCAATACATTGCAAACATTCAGGTTCGTTCTGCCTTGTTTCATAGTACAAATAACTCCAATTCTTTTAAAATAGTTAATAAGGAAATACTTCACAGTTGTTGAAATATTGAAATTCGTCTTCTTTGTTGTCACAGAACAATTATTTCTTCTCTTTAAAAATATTGCGTCCAGCGTATGTATTATAAAAATTCAAGTCGTTTTAGAATTCTTTTTCTTAATAGTAGATACAGATACTTTACTTCTTTTAAAATAACCAATAAATTGTTTCCGTCTTTAATAGTAGATATTTATTTTATTTCAGAGCTGGAACTTCCTCGTTTCTAAAATTTATATTCAACTTATCACAAAGAATCGTGTATTAACATTTTCTATCTCTAACAATAAAATGATCTCTCTGTCCTTCCGCTATTATATAAAGTTCCATCTGGGTTTGTTCTCCCCTTAATTTCTTCTTCCACCCGTTACACCCAATCTTTCGACTTCGCAGCCCCTTTCCTTAATCTCCAGAGTGCAGCTGGATTTTTCCAAGCAGCAGTCGCTTCCTGTCTCCGCAGTTTCCTCCTTTTAAAGTTCACAGTCTCGGCAAGTGTTCAGAGCCAGCTGATTTTTCTTGATTTTTCCATTTCCTGGAGGATTTCGGTTTCCCTAGACTTCTTCTTCACTCCGTTTACTTCTGTCGCCGTCTTTTATTATCTTTTATCGTCTTGTTTTCCTTTCTTTTATATTTTTTCTTTATTCGAGGATACCTATCCCGCGGTTTTACAATGTCTCCGGTGATATTTTCGTTTGTTTTGTCCCGTTGAAAATTTTCACCTCGCCTTCTCCGCGACCAATTTCCTTCTTCTTGCGTCTAGATATCTTAATCTTCACTTTCCGTGTTAGCTTCTCGACATTTCGATCTCGAATATCTAGCGTGTCTCAGCGGTTCGTGAAGGTCATATCACCGCTGAAATTACCAGATAAATCAGCGAGTATCCTTTGAAACGTTGTATACAGTTGCAAATCCTTTAGCGGAGCTCTTAGTATTATGCTTCTATCAAATTATCAATGATTATTTAAAAAATGTTAAAAACCGATCGTACAAAATTTATTAAAATTTCATCATTGCAATTTAATAAACGTTCTATCGTTAATATCGGTAACGAAGGGTTACGATATTTATAACAATCATAAAAGCAACCGACAATAAAGATAAAGAGTAGGCATGCATATTTGATCATCTGTT
This sequence comes from Bombus difficillimus, assembly GCA_014737525.1. Classification (NCBI taxonomy): domain Eukaryota; kingdom Metazoa; phylum Arthropoda; class Insecta; order Hymenoptera; family Apidae; genus Bombus; species Bombus difficillimus. Next base: position 455,891 of record JACXIT010000116.1, on the reverse strand, counting down.
AATTTTTTATCATTAAAATATGTATGTAAATGTATATATGTGCATTATATGCATACTATAAAATAGAGATCCTTTGCATAAGTATAGAAAAAATATACATATCAATAAAATAAACAATATATGCCTTTATAACAAATATACATGTACATATGTAGATTGAATGTACCATACACCAAATTATACCTGTCTTTTATTGGCAAGCTTTGCAATGTGTCTGCATAAAAATATTTCTAGGTAGACTGCATAAATCTAACTTTGCATGATTTTTAATATTCCATTTTTTCACATCGTTTAAAAATTAATTCAATTTAACAATTTTTCTAAATACCAGTAAACAATAACCCAACTTATTCTTTATAACTGTATATACCAATTAAATATTAAAAAAGAATAAATGCTCTAATTTATACTTTTTTCATTAGAAACATCAAACTGACCTCTCATTAAATAAAAGATTGATGTTTGAACAGCATCGTACAGATATTACATATTATATTGTATCTCTATGCTATGCAATATATCTCTTTCTCTACTGCGAATTCGATTTCTAATTCTCATTGTTAGAGCGCATCCTTTTTCACACCGCAGTTGATGACCCCTATATCGATCTCCGTTCCGTCATCCATCTATCTCTGTCGACCGGCTCTTTGTCGACGACAACCCCTGATCTTTCTTCCCTCTTGCCCCTTTTCATTTATACTTGAATTATTTCTGCGGCGTCCTTTGATGCCAGCCGGACGTCCAGTGACAAAGGTTGCCTAGCCATGTTCGATTTTCACGGACAGGATTCGCGAAAAAAGAGCGACGGTTTTCACGATCTGTCAACAGAACATAGCTTTTCGCCGTCAAAATATTCCGCGGTCATGTCAAATACAAATCCCTCTAATTACGATGTGAAATTTAATCGAGCATCGCGGTTTCTTGAATATTTTTCGAATTGATGAATCATTCCTAACCTGAAAAGATGCGTAACCAGAATGATTAATTATTTGCTATTATTTCCGCAAAAGATATATTTTTAGAAGTATGACATAAAATTTAGCTCATACGATGCTCAATTAACTGAAAGGTATAACCAAAAGAACAAGATTAAAAAGGAAAGTTTAATGTTTGTTTAGACTGCAAAATTAGGTTTTACAAACAAATTACATAAAAAATTATACGTGTTGAAGATTTACAGGGGATATTACTAGAAAATCTAATTGGTACCAACTGTTTCTCGTCGTAAATGTATAACACTGATCGAGAACATATCTAACCTTAAAATGATATTATGCGGTTGCTAGCTACGAAACGTTATGCTTTTCTTAACGGAAATGATTTTTACAATAGAATATTGGTAGTTTTATTTACTTTCTTAATTTACGTCCTAGTTTATGAAATATAACAGAGAAATAAGAATTTGATGTGCGTTTCTCTTATATTTACAAGTTTTGGAATTGTCTAGGATTAACACATATAAATATAATATCCACATAGATACATACCTATGCTACATTTGTATCTATAGTATGTATAGTATAATATGTGTGTAATGTATATAAGTCTTTATTGTATGAAAGTAGTTAAATGACAATCTGCAAAAGATGACAAAAATTCCACTAATGTCATTTATACCATTTGTTACTAACCTCGTCACTGTTGCTGGCTGTTATTTACTATTACAAACAAATCCATTATTCACATCCGGTGTATTCGCGCACATGGAAGCAAGTCTAATAAGTTACACAGTAGTAGGAACTCGACGAATCATTAAACGTTGTCATTCCCGATTCAAAGCAACTCCGAAATTAACCAACACGAAATTGTATTTCATGCTGAACTAGCTAATTCCATGGAATGGAAATGATGGCGTCTTTATCCTCGGTTACAGCCAATAGGGGAGCGGGCGGTAGTGTCGATGGTCGCGTGTTGTGCACTTGACACCTTACTTTACCGACATGTCGAGGCGCGAAACGATAATCTATGTGGTTGTTTCGCGCGTTTCCACCGATTTGTTCGACCGGAAACTGTATTCGGAATTGGGAAAGTGAAACCCGATAGAAAAAGCAGCAAACAAATTCCACACCTCTTGTTATCGTCCGCTGTTAATTGAATCGACTGGTTCAGTCGAGCGATTTTAATGTCATGGAGAAACAATGAACCGCGTGTTAAGTGTTCCTATGAAAGCGACACGACTACGAATAAAAGCCAACGATGGATAACGAACGCAATTACATCTTGATGAAATAAAAAAGTTCTGACATCATCGTAAATTCTGATTGATATTTGCTTTAGTTGAAATATATATTAATAGTAGTTTTGTATTTATTAAAAAGGATATTAGAATTTCTGTTTGAGTTTCATGGAAATGAGATTTTAAGAGCAGCTTTATCCTGATACAAGCACACATGTAATATACATACATACTTACAAAGATTCAATCGGAAGAAAGTAAATCGACTTCTTTCATTGCTGAAGGGATAGAATTTACCATGCATAGGAATATTTTGAAAGAAGTTACGGGTTGATGTATGTACATACTTTGTCCGTTTACGAATATTTCTGAATGAAATAAAAATTGAAAATCTAACAGACAAAATAGAAGAAAACAGTGACTTTAAAGTTTCAAAGGCAGCATATTCTTACAAACATATCAAGCGAGACAAAAAGGACAGCTATAGAACTCATGGAAGAGACGACAACGCCAAGCACAACTTACCGCCAAATTTTCCGGTGATACGATTCAGACACGATCTATCAAGCGTAAAACAAAATTCGAAAGCAAGCTACCATTTCGAACTACAGCCTCTTCCTTTCTTCTTTCATGCGAACGCACTTATTTTCTCATTTACCCAGGTACACTTTGTCTTCCATTCTCCTTCTCGAAGTATGTATTTGCTCTGTTACGCACCTAATGAACCGTTTCTGCTCCCTTTGCCGGAGATTCGATCTCTCTCGTACCAGAACCGAACGAAATCTAATCGGTTGAAATTTCGTCCAGGAAGTTCGGCTGAAGAAGCACGTCGCTACTTCTCTGCAAGTACGAACAAGCCTTTTGCTTTCCCTGGGTAAACCAACTTCATCGGCAATCGCCCAATTTAAATATTCTCTTGTTGCAGAAATTCCATGGTTATTAATATTTGAATCTTATTGTTACATTTTAAAAAGACACTGTTGCGTTTCTTCAATGGTTTTAACGTTATGAGGTTAATCTAAAATGAAATATAAATATGAAATATATTTGCGATCTCTGTGAAACCTGTACTAAATATTTTGTAACTTCTATTTTCTTAGTTTCTACCTTTTTTCTCACTTTCCGTCTTTGTAACTTCTTTTTTCTACAATCGAGGATAAAAATACGTGAACAGGCACTAGTAGTGGAGGTAAGTATGAATAAGGTTTATTCGAGCTAATACTAGTGTTATATACCAAAGTATACTTCCACTACGTGTTCACTTAATTTTGTCCCCGATTGTATAACTTCAGACTTGTTTCAAAATTTCCCAATATAATAATGACAAACAAACGTTATTACAATGCTAATGAAACTTCAAAATATTCACAAAAGGTGTCTCAATTATTGAATATTTTAAGATTAGAAAGAACGCGTTTACAATTATCCTCACCGTATTCATGCTTTGCGTATAAAGCGTGTTTTGCTTTCGACACATCGATTATTGGGAAATAGTGGTCGCAATTTGAGTTTCCATTCACCAACAGCTGTCGACTGACTTGATCGACCAGCAATTTTTCTGTGCTCGAGCAATAATTGATTTTGCTTCCACTTCGAAAAACTGAAGGTGGAGGTTATGTTTTTCGTATATTTTGGATTACTTAGTCCCCCTCACTCCTACCAACGCAGGAATTGCATAGTTGCAGGATGTTTGATTTATTTCGTTGCACGGTATCTGTCTCACCGGAAATTCATCGCCTTGTCGTCTTTCAAACATCCGGTGTTATCTTCTCCGTATGTAAACTATGTAAAACAAAGCAGACGTGAGAGCGTGACTGACGCCGAGCAATGTATATATACTACTATATACGAACGGATCTCTAAGGAAACTGCACATGACGAGTTAAGATCCACGAATGCGGATTCAATATGAAAGATTCCGATTCTATTCGAATACGCGGTACTGGCTGTGGGAGCGCGACACATGTAGATACGTAGAGTACGTGTAGTTGCGCGCTCTGACCGAACAGGTGAATTTCAATATCCTACAGTCCTACAACGAACGAATATCGAACGGATCACCTTATCGCGCGACTTACCGTATATCTCGAACTCTATCATGTATCGACTTTGAGAATCCTTCAGCGTCTGAGTCTGCACAAAAAGTTAAAAAGGAGATAAAAAATAAAAATGCATTAACGGTTGGAAATAAAATCCAATATAGAAGATATAGAGTATATTCTTAGTATATTCCAAATGATTGATTCTTTAAACAATTTTGTATTCATAATTAAGTATCAACTAGAGTAGAGTCAAGTTAATTGATCACGTTGGGACCTTACCTAGTTAGTTATCAAAAAAAGTTTTAGGAAATTTCTAATATCTTCCTTGAGTATTACTTCTCAAGTGAGATACAAATATCTGACAAATTTGTTTGATTTATATAATATCCAACACTAAAGACTCGCTTTACCAAATCACTTCCTAAAACTAGAGGGGTTAGCAAGGGCCAGTTAAGATGGCACTACCGTATTGACCATCAAGCGGGGTAAAAAATTCGAATAAAAGTAGGGTATCTGGTGGTACGGTCCTGGCCAGGTCCTCCCGTTTTATACGTGTAAAGGAGCTATATAGCGTAGCCTGGAGCAGTGCCGTCTACAGGCCCGAGCCCGTACTACGTCAGTGCAGTCACCACTTGCCTCAAAAGCGTATCGCGTCTTATCTGCCAAAAACTGCTCGATTCCCAACGTTAAAATCGAGGACATTCGTCATTACCTCCATCTACAATCTTGTAAGTAACCTTGTAGTCCTTTGTTAATTCCGACTAAGGTCGGTCCTCGTCAAAACTTATTAATTACGTTTGCCGCGAAAATCGCGTAAAAAAAAGGCGGGACAAGTGGATCTCGAGAGCCTTGACCTTAGCCTTTAGTCATTTGCATGCAAACGTAACCGCATTGTTCGCTTTTCCAGCCACGACAATAAGATAAACGAGGGGAAAAAATAAAGGAAATAGAAAGTAAAAAAAAAACGCGTAATGCGGTAGAATGCGCGAAAGAGGTCGATAACATCGCGCGCCCGCGCAATTCTTGCGTTTCTTCCGCAGACAGCGGGCGAAAAAAGTGGAAGAGAAAGCGGATCTGTGCGTGAGGCCAGACTACGTGAAATATCGCCAGCGAAACACACTGAAAATCAACCGTGTGTCCCCCAGAAACAGGCTAAACCGAACAATTACGTATAATTGTTTCGACGTGGTGAGTAGCTGGCCCAGGTCGAGGAAGAATTTCGTGTTATCGATCAGCTGCGAGGGACACGCTCGCCGATGTATCCGTACGCACAATCGCCTGCACCCGGTGCATCGGTCGCGGACGTTGCTCTTGCAACTTTGTGCAACCCTAACAATAAGTGCCGATACTTGGTGATACTGTGATTGATATAATGGTAGACAAGTATTTCGATTGGTTGGTTTCAGATTCTGTAAAATAATCTCAGGTTAGTGTATGGAAATTGTTGTCTAAGGTTATACTAGAAAATTCTTTCAGTAGATTCTACCGTCAGAACGCCCTCTTACATATTCGAATTTAATATTATTAAATGCTGAAATTGAATATTAATGAAATTTCACAAGCTACTAGTTAGAAGTTACCAATACTACTAAATTCACTTGTATAATGTCTGGTAATAACAAATGGTAGTAAAAGAACGAATCAAATTTTGCAAGTAAATTTTACAAATTACAAGCTACACATTCTATTTGATGTAAAAGTATAAAATCGTCTATGACTTACACATTGTAATTTCAAAGTTCATTAATATTGTTAATTAGTAAATTATTATATAAGAGAGCAGTTTAATCTGTTCACTGGATTGTCGCTTAATCGTACCTATGCATGAAATCATTCGTGGAAAGGACTAATATATTTCGTTATCGATTTTAATTTTATAGTATTCATATAGCAATTCTGGATATTTCTGCATCGTGGATGCTCCATTTAATTCTATGCAATATAGAATAATTCAAAATTTAATAAAATAGTAATCGTTCGAAAGTAAAGTTGAGATGAATATCTTTAAAATGATTACATATTATACGTATCCACTTAATCATTTTTTTAATGTTCACATTCTCAAGCAGCATATAATTTTGTTTATTGTACATAATTTCATGTTTCCCCTTCTTTCAATCAACGCTACCAAATCGGTATGTCATAACTATGGCGAAATCCAAGATATTTTTATTTTATAAAATTGAAATTATTCGCAAAGACTGAAACCGAAAATTTGTATACTTTGTATCATTGTACAATTTCGCTCTCTGTTATCTACTATTTACATAATCGTATAATTTTACAATTAATCTGTAAATATGCTTTCTACGATAAGTGAGATATAAATATTTATTTTAAAAAATAATGAAAGGTAATAGAAACTAATATAGATTATATCATCGATCAAATAATTGTCAATTTCTATAATAACAAAATTGTGGATTGTAATAAGATAAAAACGCACGAACCCTCAGTTCAACCGAATGCAATGTTCGAATTAAAATGACCAATAAACGAATAACTTTTCGATGGGAAATCTATTGTACGATCGAATGCATGTTATAATACTCCGCTGCATTCAACAAATGCTCTTTTCAGGAGCTGAACGGCCGGTCTATGTAAACACGGACGTACCAGATGGCTGCTTTGCAGCGGCTGTGATTAGTTTCTTTTAGTAACGTTGGAAATTTCGGAATTCGAGAGTTTCGTTGAATGCTCGTTCCTATTTGATTGTACAACGTGTATGTAAACGTTGCATTCTGTATGCGCGCTTGTATTTCTCTTCCAATCGATTGTTCCCCACTGTGTCTCTGTTTCCAAGAGATACTACGACTCAGTCGACTATTTCGATTACCTAGAAAGAAAAGAGGAGAAAAAACTCATCAATAAAGATCGAAGACCCTACGGAAAAAGTATAAGTCCATTTTTGTTGATATTGTTACTTTTACACCACTTGGTACTTGGAAAGAGGTATTTTAATACGAAATTGTTAAGGAAGAGAATAGCCTGATAAAAATTCGAAGAAGTCTTTTAAAAATGGATGCTAAAGCCACAATGTGTTTTACAAAACACGAATCCCAGAGTCAAATGTAATTCCGATGAATAAAAGATTATAGTTTATACTTCTTATCATCTTATTATTTTGAAATAAATAAGAAAATATAATTCATTTCTATTATTAATTAGCAGACAATGGTAGAATATAGAATATAAAAATTTATCATGTAATTTCTTATTGTGTGAATTAATTTCAGTTCGTTGAAAAAATATTTGATTGAAATGAATAATAGATGGACACATCGCTAATCAATCAGGGAACAATCACGATAATCGCATCATTTATTATTCTGGACTTTATTGCACGTCACTGTAGCATTCCACTATCGTTGAGTAACCGGAAACCACCGCTTGAAGTTTCCTTGACGTGTTCCACAGACTTACTATTATTAATCATTGCGTTCAGGAATGTTTTATTTTATATAGATCTTATTATACCCCGTTGTCACCATATTATTACAGTTCTAACTTGCCTTAATTGTGGTAATGTGTTTCATTGTTATCCTAATATGGATGGTACTATGGCTGAATTTTCACACTCAGATTATAATTATTTCTTTTTAATTAGAAATAAAATGAAGGCTACATTTTCTTCAAAACACGCGCTTGTTCATAGACAAATATAAAATACAGGAAAATTAGAAAAAAGATACTTATGAAACGGTACGTTATAAAAATAATATGAGACTTCGTATCATAGTTTTCAATTTATAGTTCTTTCTGATGAATTTTCACTCATGGTACCAATTAAGGTTTAATATGAAAAAATTATTAAAATAGAAAAACATTCGATGGAACAGTTTTAAGTAGCTCTTGTTTAACTTGCTATAAGGCCGTGTTATACAAATGATTGAAGCATGGGATACGAAAATGGCATGTTCCTTTTTGTACCTTTTTCTTGTTAGACACGATGCTACGTTAAGGAGCCACGCAAAGAAGAACAAAATCGGGTTTTCCCGACATCGGCGTTGCGTAGGGTAACTCGATAGCAGAACAGACAAGCTTGTCTACAGGAATGGATTCTATTTGGGGGCACAAAGAGTGTCGTCCAAGTATAAAAAGGGTCCAGGAAAGAGACGAAACGAAACGAAGCTGTTCATATGGTTTCGTTATAGAACACAGATCCCCCGTGTTTTTCTCGTTTTCACTTTCTTCATGATCCTTTAATCTTTTGCCTAAAAACAAAAAATTTATGTACTCTTAAAATATTGTTTTACACTAGAGGCACAATGAATAAAATAAGACTTTTCTAAGTTCTTTCTATAATTATCAGGAAGATACTTAAATGGAAAAGTAAAAAATTTTGTTCTTTTTATTGCAGAAGGATCAAAACGAAAAAGAGAGGACAGCGGGAGGAAGTTCGACGTACAACACGTCGGACGACATCTATTTGGACGACCAGGAGTTTTTAGAGGGATCTGGTCGAGGAGGCAGCGAAGGTCGCGATACTGAAGCATCCGGAAGTGGCCTTGGACCGGACGACGAGGACGGCGACGACGATCACGGTAAATATATTTTTTATTTATTTATTTCTTATTTTGTTAGTCGACTGTGGACATTTACGCAAATTTATAATGTTATTAATACAACTAAAAGAATAAGACCTAAGGAGAAATTTGTTTCATTCATTAAACGTTATACTTTGGATATTTTGTATTTACATGTAATATATTTTATTATATGCATTCTGTATATTTTTTAATTTTCCATAAACGCATAAAAATCTGTAGTCTATTTATTAGTTCTCATCCTTCAGGATATAACAAGACAACAAAAATGTAGATATTTTATAGCTATCAAAGTTTCATTGAAAATTAGTGTGATACTAATCGTTAACTTCGGTGTTATAGGAAGTGCAGTCACTCCAATAGAATTGTTCCAATAGAATTGTCACTCCAAGAAATATGGAGAAGTAAAACAATTATTTTTTAATTCTTCTGCACAAAAGTTCCGAGAAATTCGGTATCGATAAACTTCAGATCAGACTAGAACGTAATTACCTTCCATTGTGAGTATTTCAGTTTAGAGGCAAATAAAAAAAAAAAAAAAAAGGATATTGAAGTATTTGGGCTTCGAAACAATCGAGCATCATCCCGGCTTTTTTCAAAAAGCTACTCATCCGTGCGAATTCCATCGACGATCGAAAAGCACCACCCAGAGATCGACGGCACCGAAGAGTTCACGTCCTTCCATTTTGCTGAAAATTTTTCAATAAAAGCGTGGCTCGCGGAATGCATTGTATGCGGCACACCAACGGTGCGCGTCACGCGATTCCCAGAAACGTTTCCTCTTTTTTGTCTCCATTTTTCAAAATTGCCAAGCTGGAAACGCTTCACGTTTTATCGTTTTCCCATTCAAATCTCTCGATCGTTCCAATGATCATCTTTGACCATCAAAAGTACTGGGAAAAAGTGACGAACAATTTTTTTATTACTCACATGTTGGGTATTTCTTTTGCGATTGTTACGTTTAGAATGCGGATTTTTATGCAAACTTATATTTTTCTTCAAGAAATTAGAAGAGATTTACTTCGCTCGCTAAAATACTAGTGCAAATACTTTAGATATTTTACATATTTTTGCATTTATATATTTTGCGTTTCAATAAATTTCCCGTAAATGCATGAACGTCCACAGTATAATTGAATGCGGTTGCAATTTCTTGCTCTTGCTTTTTATTTAATTAGCAAGATAATTGCTTAAAGTCTTTTATTTAGAATATTTAACAGTAATATAAGGAGCGAATTACTGTTTCCTCTTTTCTCTTACAGATTTTAATACCAACAACAGGATAGAACCGCCTCCTCAAAGGCCGGTAGACCAACCAAAAGTACCATACTCCGTCGACGAACCAAGTGTTAAAACTAAGGAACAGGTGAATATGACTGAAGTTTTTATGATTAATTACAAACTCCTGTCAAGGTATCTTTGCAAGATTAAAAATCTTCTAATTTATTATTATAGTTCCTAAACTATTACATCGTCCATCTAAAACTAAACTTATCAAATTTATCATATTACAAATGGAAATTTCATACACCATCAAAAAATAAAATACAAAGTAATTCATTAAAACAGTACATAATATTTCATCATGCAAAAATGTGTATTTTATTCTACTGCGATTCTTTGACTTTTATATTTCAATTTCACCCTTGTTTTAATGAATAAGGGAACTTTTAATATCTCAAAGGAGGGTTTAGCATAAATTAAAAACAAGAAATCAATAACGATCCTATCATTTTTTTTTTTTTTTTTTTTACAATTGAAGAAATATCTGTTGACAATAGAGAAATAAAACATAGCAGAAATAAGTCAAAGAACGTAGCAGATTTAAGTGTTATTTTGTTGTAATTAGTTTAATGAAATACTATCCGTCACTTTCAGTTCACTATAACCCACACTGTCATTCATTGATCCTTTTAACAATGAAAAGATACACCTTGCCTCCCCCAATTTTACGCAAAGGGAAAGCCCACCGAGACGCGTGGACGTTAAGGCGGGTTATTAGATTTGTTCGAAAACACACCTCCTGGCGAGCCTCCGAATTAAACGGATTAAACTGATTAAGCGGTGTACCATTGCAGACGATCATCGAGCCCGTAAACCGACCCGACAACGAGGTCGATGTAATCGAGCCCTTAGATGTCGAGGACGACTCGGAAAGCACCGACGACCACCACGACGTATACATTATGAACCCGAAACACGAGGACCGTGCCAGCTCTTTCTTTGCTCAGCCAGGTGTGCTAGCAGGTAAGTCTATCTTTCTCATGCTCTTGTAACTGATTTTACAATTGTAAGCAACCAAGAATGAAATATAGAAGCGTACATTATTCATGGTTAAGAACTTGAGAGATCGTTTTAATCTCAGCTTTTTAACTACTTTTTAGTTTTTATTTGAATAACTGTATAAATTTAAATAAGAGACTTAAGTTATAGATATTTCGGAAAGAACTTTCAAATACTCTATTGTAATATTATAAATTATATTAAATCTTATATTATATTAATATTAATAAGCTATTAGATTTCTCTTCTCCATCATTTTTAATTACATAAAGTAGCAAGATTTTTAGTTTATAACTACTGGATTCAAAATTATGTTTAAATTTGAATTAAAGCTTCTTTCAAATATTCCCAAGTAATAAGTACAGAAATACATGCAGTATTGCTAGCGTTATGTATCCAGAACTTTTCATTCTCAAATTTTTGCTGTACGCAAGTGAAATGATTAAATATACCATTGTACGATTAATTATGATAGAATTCGCCAAACGCAGTCGCTTTGAAAATCAGAATCCGGGTTTACAGAACCGAAACTACGCGAAAGGGCCGCGTTATTTATTAACGCGTTGCCTCAATATTAAATTCGAAGTATAAGGGCAATACGCGGATCAACATTCCATGAAAACGGTATTTATTCAAGAGAACTCAGTAATTCCGACGAAATTCTGGGTTAAGTTAACTTATCAGCAGCTACGCATAATAAATGGCCTACATAATTAACACCCTGAATGGTTTAACATCGCTGAATAATGAATTGATCCTGCTTGTACAGCTACTTAAGATATTTTAGATTTGAGACGCTCTTTAAAGTCAGTTAAAACTAGATTTACTATCATAAAGAAATAAACTAAAAGACAATCAAAATAGTATTTTGAGAAAGTTAACAGAAGAGAAAAAATAGATAAATAGGTTTGGATTATCTAATCTTAAAATTCGAGGAACTTATTAAAATGCTATTTGTTAATTCATAAATTTTGTACACAGATATTTTCATATAAACAGCTATTATAATTACTTAATTAAATTAATATAAGTGCATCATTTACTCTGACCCTAATTCATCAGCTTATAAATGTAAGCATAATATTAAGCAATCCTCTATACATTTTGTATAACTTTTATCTAATTTATTTGTTTAATTCTATACTAATCAAAATTCACCTTTTGCAGCGGTGATTGGTGGAGCGGTAGTTGGCCTGCTTTGCGCAATCCTGGTGGTAATGTTCATCGTGTATAGGATGCGCAAGAAGGACGAGGGTTCGTACGCCCTGGATGAGCCAAGAAGATCACCAGCGGCGCAGGCGTTCCCTAAGCCCGGTGCGCCGCATCACAATCGAGAATTCTACGCTTGAGGCGACAAAGCTTATCTGGCTTTGGCACCGCCCAGTTTTGTCCCACGATACCATGCTGAGAAAGACGATGTCCTTCAACCGAATTAAGCGCCACCGCCGACGATACGATACATCCGGAATCTCCCACGAGGATCTTGCGAAACACCTCGTTCACTGACCACAGAGAGACTTCCTTCACGTCGGGGACAAGCCAACCACCTTAATCTCTTTCTGACCTTTCAATCAAACATTTGCCCAATACTCCTGTTTCCTTTCATCTAAACGCGCCTTCATTCTCTTAATGATCTGTTCGTTTCGATAATATTCTGCGTTTTATCATAGGCGCCAGTCTTTTTTAAATTTTGAACCGATCACTTTCTGAGGTGGAACCTCCCTTAACCCCACAGCACTCTATTTTCCTACTCGTGTGCCCCCTCACGCTGCGAGTAGTCTCCTGGGTTAAGCATTAGTCCACCTCCGAGAGTAGAACGTAGAGATGTAGAAGCGTAGAATGGTTTCGACTTAACTTATTTTATACTTTCGTACGAAGTCGGTGTTTCATTGTTGGATGTTTGTCTTTCTTCCGTAACTATCGTGTGCTGATAGAACTAGAGAGAGAGGGCGATGACTGATGAACCGCCCCGTCGTGAGTACTCGTCGGCAAGGTCGCGCCAATTCCAGATGCATTTACACAACGTGTATTTCAAAGCGTATGCGTATCCAGGCGTACGTATACGCCTCCCTGTACAGGACTGAGAGCGCGAAAATTCGTGGGCGATAAACGCTGCTGGTATGTCGTTAATCATTCTGGCCCGGTGGAAGGAGGGAAAGGAAGAAGGATCGTTGCGCCACCGTGATTTCTCTTCGACGCCAATCCCTTGAACCACGACCTCGTTTATCAGCGTTTCCTCTGCTGTTCTCTCCTTAGTTTTTTTCTCCCTTCTCTGTTTTTCATCCACTTTCTTCTTGTTTTCTATTTAATGATCGTTTTCCAGATTTGCAGAAACGTTTTTAACAGTATGACCGCACAAGGACTTTGATCCATTGTCGTATTTCCCATTTCTCGAGTCCGGTTCTATGGAATTGCAATGCCCATTACAATCGCTGGAGGAAAACTACTCTATAAAATATGAGATTGTTCTTATTTTTTAAGGTTTGTTTCTATCTTAGAAATTCTGTAACTTATTTTAATCGCTAGGTTGAGAGTAATAGAATTATAATAATAGTAAGGAAAATAAAAAATTAGGAAATAGGCGATGACTATTTGGGGAAAGTGATAGGTAAAGACGCTAAAAATAACTTAAGGTTCTTAATTTTTTAAAAGTCATTAATATACCTAGATATGCCGTAGGATAATTAAATAGATAATCCAGTAAGTTAAATGGATTGTTTATAATAAATGACTATAACGTGTTTGCATTTTGGTAAAGGCAAACAACGCTAACCATTAATTAAAAGAAAATTTAGAGGAAATTGAATATATATTAAATCGATTAATTTAAATTAGGTACATATTCAAATGTTTGTATGTTAAATCACATTAGTCGTACAATTTATCTCCTAATATTACATATCGGTATTTGGTCACGTCAGGTCGATTTGCAATTCAACTTTTCTCCTGTTTTTTCTAATATACATATATAGTTCTTCATTGAACATCATATGGCACAAATATAGTCGCAATGTTTTCCTAATAAGATACTTCTCTAATATATACGACAATTATTTATTTCTGAGTTACTGACATAAGATCGATATCTCCGTAAATAATTAGACTGAAAATTCCATACGATAGTTCCAATCTTAATCTCGAGATTTTTATTGTATTTATTCGTCGAACGTGTGGATTATTTAAATTATTGATTCACTTACGAAAACTCCCAAAAACCAGTAATGTGAATCCTAATTTAAAATCAGAGAATCTGTTTTATTAATAAACGCATGTTTCATTAGGCTCATGATAAGAGTTAAGCCGAAGCCGCCAAGCGAAAGTGTCTTCGTCGAACGCGGTTGTATCGATTGCCATGCACTTACGATTAATGAATAAAAAACTAGGCGTGCCATTTTAAGCCACCTTAAGTGACGACGTTCTCCACAACCGATTGGTCGATCTTCCGTGAGAGCGAAACGAACGACATTTGTGAAAGAAGAGATTCACTTATCGATCGCATTTTATCAATAAATTGAGCACAACGTATCCTCACGATCATTCCCTTCTTCCACCTTAAGAAAACTAAGAAACATTTTGTATCTTAAGGAGAGAAAAAGCTTCTTCTGCTAGTCGAGAGAGATTCTATTTGCCATGGACAAAAAAAGAAAACACAAAGAAAGACGTTTAAATTTCCTGCGTGTACGCAAGGACGTTACACCTTCCGATCTTGAAAGAATCGCACGTGCGTACACGCATAGATTTATATACGTAAACACGATTTTCATCTCCGACTACAAAGAGACACGCGTATGCCATATTGAAAAACGAAGTAAAAAAAAAAAAGAAAATGATATGTAAATGAAAGGTACACACGCAGACACACATACGTACAAGCGTATATCTATTTGTTCCAAGATTTTCATCCGCGGTATTTATCCTATGGACGATCAGCATCGCGAAATACGTTGTAATAATTTATTAACTTTTTCACGTAGGACCAAGCGACTTCCCTTTCTTCCCCTATCTCCACCTCCTAACTTTCCTGTACATTTTCTTTTTAATTTCCCCTCCTTCGTACTTCCGGTGATCCTGTAAATCGTTAACTGTCTCTCCACAGTTATTTGAGATTTTTTCGGCGTCTCGTTCGCCTCTTTCCAGGTAGAACGCAATCAATGTTTTAATCGTCAGACTATAACGTTAAAAATGACTATTTTATATATGATTTTGTTAAATGAAATTGTCAACCAGAGGATATATTTGATTATGCTACTGATTAATAGAAGGGGATTGTTAAAAGAAAAGAAACAAAAAGAATTAGTGAGGAAATAGCGAATTAATCGATATCATTGTAACGTTATTATTATTACGATTATTATTATTATTATTATTATTATTATTATTATTATTATTATTATCATTATTATTATTATAATAATAATAATTATTATTATTATTGGAACATAGCGTTAGTAGTCTGAATTTTTAATCGCGCCATTTAGAATACGTTGTTCCACCATGTTCCCTCCACTTTCGAATGATAACAATTTGTAGGATCTAGCGCTATCTTTTACTACCCTGTTAGATCGCGATATTAATTGACGTTAAATCTTTCCGATGAATAAATGTGAATGTGAAATAATTTCTACACTTGGTAAAATAATCTTATATATACGATGTTACAGCTTTGATAATATCTTATATATAACGTTATGTCATTATTATACCCTGTGCAATAATAATATGAATTTTACGTACACTAGCCGTTGCATTTATTATCGCCCGAATCGACCAATACAAATAAAATAAAGCAACGATCGTTTGAAACAAGCAGAATCTGACACCAGTGGTATTGAAAATATCAAAGAAATTAATTTGTAGTGGACAAAAAGAAAATAGCGAACACAGAGAAATTTCTATTTTCTCATGTAAATAAATAAAAAATTATTAGGATCCTATTTTTTAACGTGCGAAAGTTTTATTTAAGCAGTAAGATGACCATAAATCTGTGTTCTACCTGCGTAGGAGGAACACGGGCGCCATTTTTATAAAGTCCGATGTAAAGTCGGGGTAAAACTAAAATATATCATGTCGATACTGCCATGTACTAATTACATAAGGAACACCAATTGCCTACGATAACTCTGGTAATTTTCTTTTTTCGCCATGGCGATTTTTCCCTGGATGTTTTTCATAGTAATTCGTTGCTAATCAATGCTTTGTTTCGTCTCACTTCGAAACGACCATTGAACGTTACGGGCGAAGCGTTTAAATTTAATCGGCGTATTTATAGCCGATGTCTCGGGAGGCGATTTTCTTCGAATTGCTTGTAAGAAAAAGAAAATACGAACGAAAATCGTACGTTCGTTGTAAATCATGGAAATTGTTTCTTGCGACGTCGATTTATATGTTTTCAGGTATCGCGTGTTCTTTTCATCGAGACAACTCTGATAATTCCATCGATTACCGCATTTTAGTAATGGGCGCTCGTTGCTTCTAAATCGATCTTATCGATTTGTAAAATAGCTGGAAGCTATTTTTTAAGTTTATTTATATAATAAAGTATCTAAACGTCTCTACACGCACGATACTGTAACAGGTAGTAATAAAACGGAATAAGTGTATTGATAGGGTCGACTTGGAACACGGAACTATCTAATTAAGCGGCTGTTCGATGTACAGGTTATGTGAGAAGCAAAGATCACAAATAAATATCGATATCTAAGTAAAAATCATGAAAGCTGTCTGAAAAGTCACAATACGATAACGTGTTGGAAAAAAATGATTGTGTTTAGGGTAAGTTACTTGCAATAAATAGAATGGAAATTAATTCTATCTTCTATTTCTCCCAAGATTAGTGGAATACTACCGCAGTACCTAAAAATCGATCGTGCAGTATGTATACAAATTTTATGCTTTGCCTTTAACTCGAAAATCGTTTGAAAGGAAATTTAACCTCGTTATATTAATAAAAACGTCGTAATTTGATTATCAAGATTAGTCGAAATAACTAATTGTAAGTATGCCATCCGTGTTTTCCCACGTCGAACAGGTTCTACCAACTTTTAGATACAATTTTCTGTTTCTTCGTCTTTTGGGAACACGTTAATTCCCCTTGTCCTCTCCTCTCTTTCTATTCAACCTTTCTCTCTCGAGAATTTCTTCTCCTCTCCTGGCACTGATGAAAAGGAATCTGGAGATCGAATCATAATCTTTATTGTAATAATAATCGTACGCAACATAGACAAAGGATTGTTTGTTAGATAGTAATTAATCCTCCGTGCGGTGATGCGAACAAACGCGAAACTGTTGTTTCTTAATGAACAAAAATTTTGAGTTTCTTCCTTCCACGAATGTGAATATTTATAAATAAAATATAATTTATTGAAAAAGAAAATTAGAAATTTTTTATTGCTTATCATTTACCGATATATAATCTATTAAATAAAAAAATATTCTGTTCGTGAATGACGAAGAAATGTCTTTACAGAAGCTTGCATTTAGATGCGATTGAAAGAACACATTATATTCAACGCGAGAACCCTAGACAACAAAAGGAACGAAAGTAAAAAATGCGCGTTGCATTTCCACATGGCTCATTTAATACTTGAAATGCGCCGTCTATGTTCTATGCGACGAGAAATGTAATTGTAATGAGATCTTATTTTATAAGAGGATGTATTCCGTAAAAAAATGCTATCCTAGTAAATGAGAAGTCTGTCTAAAACTAGACAAAAATCCCATAGGCCAGGTGGACAAATGAATAATAATTTTAAAAATGAATATAATTAATATTTAATGATAACGATAATTAACAATATTATTTTTTAAGAATGCGTATTGTCTAACCTCCGCTCCTCCCCTTCTGGATCGCCCTCGAAGATCCATGAAATATATATTACATATATGTGTATATATATTCGTGGTCAGCGCACACATATACAAGTATATACATGTATATGTATTTGTTTTTAAAAAAAAAATAATCGCTCGCCGGTGAAAAAATAAATTATAGTTTTTTCTTTTCTACTGTTTTACATTTTTGGTCTACGTACATATATGAGTATGACGATTCTATCGGTCCATTCATCAAGTTCCTAGGACCTATGATCTACATGTAGTATGTCCAACAAGTCGGTGCAAATAAACAAAATAATAAGCAAAATGTAGCCATTACCTAGCGAATGCTAAGTATCTGTCGACTTTCAAGATGAACAAGTATTAATGGCCAAGAATTTGTTTTGTATTTCTGTTTATTATATTATTTATATTCATAATTCCGTTATTTATGTGGGTAATAATCGCGTCTCATAAAAATAGCGAATAAATTAATAGCGTTCTTGGAATATTTTTATTTCGAAATATCACGTACTTGATACTCGTTGGATATACTATAAACACACGAATTGATCAAAGTTGTAGATCATGGTACCGCAACGGTACCAATGAATCTCGCAAATTACATTTTATTCGTGAATAAATCGCGTTATTTTCATTGTGGGCGTTTAAGTTAACCAGACACGTTATTATTAACAAAAATTAACAATAATTGCACTATGTTAGTATAACGAACAATAATGTATGTCATCGCTCCTATACTGTAAATAAACACTGTGCCGTATGAGAACCTTTCAATTTTAAAATGTAATTTTCTTTGATACGTTACAGGTTTAACAAGAAAAATAGACACTTGTGTACTTGAAAATATCACTTTGCTAATTACAAAAACTGCATGGAACATGTCATTTTATCCGAGAATGATCACACAATCCTAAAACGTTTCTCTTAAAAATAAAATCACTATCAAACGTCCATTCGAAATTATTACAGCGATGGTCCATTATATAAATTAAATACCTACAATGAGAGCCCATAAGAATAATACAAAATTACGTTTGTTCCTTCTCTTCTTTTGTTAAATACTAACTCTCAGCAAAATGAGCAAATGAACACGTACACATTCTTCCGATATTGCTAATATGATATAACGTTACAATTGTATTCTATTAATTGTAGTAGATAACTACGATTTAACATTTTTTTTTCTTTTTTTTATGTAGAAAGATTACGCTATAAATTACTCTTAAAGAATGGCTGTAAATATTTTTCAAAAGACATGTTCACAGTTTCACGGTTCAGAGGACTCTTCATGGTTTCTTGGAACAATCGTTCGTAAACGTTACCATCGTAAGCACCCAAAGTCGAGCAAAGAATGTGGTCATCGAAATCGAAACCGTCAACGATTCCTACAGCATTTCGACGGATTGTCATCAGCAAATATTCCAAGCGTGAATGCAGTGTCTGAACATGCTCTTTCTGCATAGAAGAAAACTAAAAAAGAGAAAGAGATGAATCACACTTGAATTCAAATTATCCTACAAGATATAGTAATAAATTTTTTCTTCTTTCGTTGTCCTCTGCGATTAGATTCGAAAAAAATCAATACTCACCAGAAGAAAATTACCAACATTCCTCAAAGCCCAATATACGATATACATTTCACAGAGTTGAAACAATACTTGACGAAATTCTTCAGACTTCGAGTTCCACTGTTTAATAGCTTTTGCAAATGTTTTTACAAGGAAGACTCGAGCGTGAGCTTCCGCACACTGAGCCAGTTCGATACTCGTTTGGTTCCACGCCTCCTCCGTCGGAACTCCATCACGTATCCTGCGATCCAAATGTTCTGTTGCTAAACGAATAGATCTACGAAATAGTAAAAATATCGTAAACATTCTGACGAATATCTATGTAATTATTCAGCAATATTTAATGTATTCGGAAANCTTTATACGCATCGATCAAACATTCCAAATCGTTACTCCAAGGACGATGTTTTACTCCTTTTGCAGCTTCGTTAAGATACTCTATAGATTCTGGCAATGGTTTACCATCCATAGCTTGTTTCCATGATTTTACGAGGTACCTAGCTGTTTGCAAAAGTAAGACTGTATTTTCCCCTTCGTAAGTACAGACTGCGGTGGCAAATCCGTAAAGTACTGGCAGATTGCTGGCAGTCATGTATCCGTGTCCACCGCAAGATAACCGAAGCTGCTCTATTCCAGCTGCTGTATCCGCAGATAAAACTGCTTTTAGGCAACATAACAAAGAATGCAACTGCAAAAGAAATTAATAGAGCTAGAAATATAAAGAAAAGTATATTACTATACAGAGTATAAAAGTATCAACCTCCGGTAGGTTTCCATAATCAGCCTGGTGCAATTGACTTTGTACCGTATTATACATATCCTTAACCCAACTGGCAGTAACTTTTATTGCGAAACATGTGGCAATATGAGGGAAGATTTTGTATTGTTGCGTTACGTAATCGAGAATCCGCACCTCTGGTTGTCTAAAAAAAGAGAAAGGCAAGGATAATTTAATATTAGTAGAAGAGATAATCTGTAGTTAAAACTCTAGTTCAAAGTAGCATTTCCCATGAAACGATTTTTTAAGGAAGAGACATAGAGCAGTCGATGTTACTAGAGATTGTTTTTAACAGAACATACTCTGGATTTATTTGACCCTGACGTCTTACTACGCTGTATCGAACCGCAATAGTAACAGCTTTCGTTAAATAGTCTAAGAGGTCCTGCAGCAACCTTACTCGAACAAACACCATCGTACCGTACGTCAACTTATCATTCGTAGATTTTACGTATGTTCCATCTTCTAGCACCTATAACAAGAAATGTAACTTTACAATTTGCTCTATCGAAAATTAGAATTTATGAACAATTCTGTTTACACTGATTACGCGCATAATTTTCCATTCTAGTTCACATCAATAAGACGAGCTCGCATTTCTTATAGGAATTTTGTATGAAAAATTACCTTGGAATTCTTCATCAACATATTCTCCCGTGGTATCCTAAAGTCACGAAATCCGAGAAAGCCATTGTTAATACCGTTCATCCCCAATTTTGTACCAATTTCTCCAATTATAATGCCTAAGAATTACATACAGATTAAATTTACTGTTTGCTATATCTATTGTTCAGCAAATTATAAACAGAAAAATTGTTTGATTTATTTGTGTACCCTTTAAAGGTTTATGTGTCTTCACGTCTCTTAATTGTACAACAAATGGATGAATTCCCCTACATTCTCCCTGGGTGTATAATTGCGCAACGACTATTGCATGGTTTGCAGTGTGACCCACTGAAAATTTTAATTGTAAATAAATCATACTGTTTTAGTGAACAACATTATTATTATGTTAAACAATTATAATATACTTACGTCCGCCTGGCCACCATTTGTAGGATGTCAAAGTTGGACTATTCAAAACAAACTCTTTCGTTTCCGGATCGTACGTTGCGGTAGTTTCCAAACCCCTGAGAAACGTTCCATGGCCCAGTTCGGTCTAAAACAGAAGCGCAAGATTAAATTTATTTGAGAATCTTTTAGAATCTGTGACGATCTTGTTTAAAAAGAACGTTCTCCCTTACGTATTACCTGAGCATATGTTCCTATAACATCGCCGGGCCAGACTCTGTTTATCCAATATGCTTGCTGTTCAGAATTTGCTTGTCCCAGTATAGAGGGTAGAAACATACCATAATGCAGGAGCAATGGATTTCCATCTTGAAACAGTGCAGATCCAAATCTTGCCGAAAAGATTTTCCTGCAAAATGACTATATTGAAGATGCTACTATGTTACCAAGTAACCAAGAAAATACTACTATTTCTTAACATTGAAAGAGAATATTTAAATAATGTAGAAAAAATCGTATTTATTCGTTAATATAATTATTGTCATATTCAATGTCATTTAATGTAGGAGGAAACATTTGCGTATTTGTGTCTCTGTAAAAAGAAAGAACGTGAAAGGTTATGTGAAAATCTTACAGAGCTAACTTATATTCCTCCATTCTCGAGAGTTGTAATTTTTTGATTTTAGAAAAAACATGGTGGGCAATTCGTAGAGAATCTTCGTATAGTTCTTTATGGCTCTTATATTTCAATGACATATTTTCTTTTAACGCCAGAACATCCAAAAAATATTTTTCTGAAAATAAACATTCATGCAAGTTGACAAAGTTATCGATAAATTATTTGGTAATAGTGTGAACAAATTTTATCGCAGATTTTAGTTACAATTACAGATTGTTCGGCAAAATGATAGCACATCCTAGAAATTTAGTAG
This sequence comes from Bombus difficillimus, assembly GCA_014737525.1. Lineage (NCBI taxonomy): Eukaryota > Metazoa > Arthropoda > Insecta > Hymenoptera > Apidae > Bombus > Bombus difficillimus. The sequence continues at coordinate 433,717 of JACXIT010000116.1, read as the reverse complement.
TTTCATAATTTTTATGTAATAAATATGCTTACTTAGAACGTCCAGAAATATATAAAATCTTTTTTTGTTCAACTTATGATATAAATATAAGAAAAATCTTTAAATCTTTAAATTTACGGAGCGTGCTATCATTTAATCACGCGGCGTAGATGATCAAAAATCACAGAGATCTATTTATATTTTTAATATGAAATAATTTTAATATGAAGTATTTTCCAACCCGATAATGTTAATTTTTTGTGAAGAATGTTTCTCTAATTGCTATAATTTGAAGATAAGGAATTCCAACTATACCTTGATCACGGCGTTGCTTCGTTTTTTCTGGACTACCATCGAGAAAGTAGGTAACTTCCACAGGATCAAACGTACACCTATTTCGTTCATATTGTAGATCCTTGTGCACGGCCATTCTTTGCTGCTTCATGTTGTACAGATTATTTAACATCGTCTACTGGGAAAGTCAAACGTGTCACCGCACTTATCTGCGTTATTCTGCTACGGAAATACATAGTTTAGCGTAGAAACATACAGTGTTACGTCATGGTAGGAAACTTTGTTATTACCAATTTCAATATTTATAACACTACGGTTACGTATTCATGCTATATTAATATTAATATTATAACGAATATATGTTCTACATCATCGCATTTTTTACTGCGCCATTGAGATACTCTTCACGTTTGGGCAATGAATCGCCAATAGCTTGTATCTATAATTTTACCATGTATCTAGCTGTTTGTTAAAAAGAAACTTTCCTCTTTGTAAACACAGACAACGGTAGCTAACTCCTGCTCTTACTCTCAATCCTCCATCCACGCCTAATCCCTAATATCATTATTCTTATCATCGTCGTTAGTCTTATCCTCATTCATATTCATATTTCATATTCATTTCTCCTATCCAGACGGTTCTTCCTCCATTCCCTCCCTTCCCTTCGCTTATCTCAACACCTTCCTGGCCACTTTACTTCCTCGCTCCTCTTCTCAATTTCTCCTTAACACGTTGACGCCGGCGTGTACCACCGGTGGCTCACACGTATCTGTTCCGTGAGACGGGGGTCATACTTGTATTTCACAAAATAGGTAGTGCAAAATAGGTTTATGTTATTTTATCTCAACATTGTAAACGGACATTCAATAGTAAAAACGTAACAATTCAATATTATAAACTTAGCATAATTATTTACTTTTTTTATGCAATTCTTTAAAACATGTTAGACAGAATGCCGACTGGCCCTTACAACGATCACAATATGATGTTACTTTTTTGGCTTTATTCGCGGCATATTCTCTACCTTTTATTCTACAAATGCGTTTATAACATTGTTTACACCACCGTCTCGTTTTACTCGCGGGCCCTTGATACGACTGCAGAAAATGTGAATGTTTTTTGGACAGTACTTACACTACGTCCTAACGCTATTTTCGTCGTACATGTTCCTTACGCGCGCCGTCGTACTCCGACGAACCTGAATGACTATCTTTTTTCCTGTACGGAATTGAAAAGTTTTTTGATTCGCGCTTTGAACGTTTCTTATAGAAAAATGTTCACAGAATTGCGTGCGATGGTCAGAATTCGCGTCAGATCTCTATTTTTTGAGAAAAATCGAAAAGAGTACTCCAAAATTAGGGCCAAAGCTGGTCCCGTCAGCTTTGATTAAAATTCACAGATATATGCAAATTGATATTGCCAAATTATTGTACATCAATGTATTAGTTGAAGTCCACGAAATTCATTGAACTCAACAGGATAGCTTTTGTAATTTTGCTATAAATTGAGATCAAAGTTAAAAAATTGCGATCGTGTTGAACAGTGTAATCTGACGCTGCGCTGTCCCACGAAGCAGACTGTGCAGTCAGGCGCCGTCACACAGGGAAAACCCTGAATATCAGCGCCGGCGTCAACGTGTTAAACCTAACCCTAACCTATGCCCTTTTAACCTCATCTTAGATCTCTTCATCTTCTCACTCACCATATACCCCGACGTCATGGCGCCCGGCAACAACCCCTCCAGAGGGCCCAAACTCTAGCACACAAACCTACCCACACTCGACACACTCCATTAGAAAATTTTGAACCGTTGACACTCTGTTACAACACTCTGAATCGTCCGAATTTTGTACCTTACTTACAGAACGTTAGAACTATGACGCGAGATCACCGGTGATTTCTTGTATCTCCTACGTGATAAACCCATTCCCAGCGCTCATCTCAAGAACCTCACCCCGCTATTAGAAGGTTGAAGAGCAACAAGTTCAATGGACAATCCCTCCCGAACCTACTCTCTGTACAGAAACCTTCACTTACCTTCTTTTCCACACTACTTCACTTTGTGTATATTCCTTTCGATCTTTCGATCAGCCCGTACTTCACACTTTTCTTCAGTAACTCTTAGTACAGTATGAAACTTTTTACTGGATCTAAAGCCGAATTTAAATTCAAGAGACATACTTATGTACAGATTCCCCCATATACTTGCATATCAATCAACAAGTAACCTTAATTAACAATTTCCCTTACTAAAACCTGTTTGGTTGTATATCGTCATTCCTTCCTCCTCTGTTCCCACCAACCATCTTCGCCATTAAAATTGCACGTGTACCTTGAATAATTCATTCTCGACAATCAAACTTTTTTCCTTCTCTTTTTACTCAGTGACACAATTAACGATGTTTGTCAACCTTTGTCTTTCCAGAACCTGTTCAGCAACTTACAAACACATTTCTTTACTCCCACTTTATCCAAATTGCAATATTTGTTCCAAACTCCATCCTAATCTTCTGTCCCTCTCGTTTTCCCCTCTCTATTTTCCTCGCTATTTTTATACGTAGAAAATCCTCATGGACACGCCCCCCTCTCGCTCTTCTGGGAAGCTTACCGACTAAAACCCCGCGATAGACCGCTCGACGCTCAGCGGACATTCCTGCGTCTTCTCTTGTCTGAAGGAGTCGTTCCTTGGTTAGTTCGGACCTTGGGAAGGACCAGCCCTCTCAACGCTATCCTCTGGGCCGTCGTGCAAGTCTGAGGAGATCCAGATCCTCCTTGGCGCGTCAGCCTCTATGACCACCTAGGGCGACGCAAGGTCGTCCTTCGGCGCGGAATCCTGCAAGGGTAGGATATTCTCACCCTCTTACGCCCTGTTCGTTCCTTTACGAGAATTACGTCTATATTTCCCTCCAATTTAACTCCTCCGCTTCTTATCATTCTTTTTTGTCCGATAAACCTACCATCCATCCTTCTCGTTACATCCATGAAATATCGCTTCCCTGCCTCTTCCTTTATTACATCACTTTATTAATTGCAAAAACTATACACAATATATCATTTTTCATAACGTATTCAAAGTATCTGATCGTAACTCCGAAAGCGTATCTTTGTAAAAATAAAATCTCTGCCAAACATTCAACTATTACGACGGTACTGTATTATATAACTTATATATTTACGATAGCAATTTACAAAGATGCGTCATCTCTTTTTTTGCATTAATTTTTAGTAAAATGAGCAAATGAACGCGTAACACTATGCAATTTTTTGCTCCTAAAGAATGGTTTAACTGACTTCTTAGACTTCTTGGAACAATCGATCGTGAACTTTACCATTGTCAGAACATGCTCATATAAGTATACGGTCGTATAAAACTATGGTCATCGTAGTCGAAACCGTCAACGATTCCTACAGCATTTCGGCAGATTTTCATCGGCTATATATTCCAGGCGTGAATAAATTGCCTGAACATGCTCTTCCTGCATAGAAGAAAATTAAAAAAAGGACAGAAATGAATCAATCTTGAATACAAACTATTCTACAAGATATAATATCAAATTGTTCTTCTTTCATTGTTCTCTTAAGAAAATTTCCAACATATCCCAAAGCTCAGCATACGATATACAATTCAGAGAATTGAAACAATACTTGACAAAATTCGTCGTACATCGAGTTTAACTGTTTAATAACTTTTGCAAATGTTTTTACAGTGAAGGTTCGAGCGTGAGCCCACCCGCATTGAACTTTGGTTCCACGCCTCCTCCATCGGAACTCCATCACGTATCCTGCGATGCAAATGTTCTGCTGCTAAACGGATAGATCTACGAAATAGTAAGAATATCATAAACATTCTGATGAACATATATATAATTATTCAGCAATATTTTATGTATTCGGAAACGGTATACCCTGCGGTTACCGCGTTATACGCATCAACCAGACATTCCAAATCGCTACTCTGAGCATGTTTTACTCTTTTTACTGCTTCGTTATCTGTAATCTTTTTTTTTTTTACGGGAAAATCCTCTCGTGGGGTCCTCTTTCGAAATACTACCGGGGCACTCCTTCGTTTTCTCCCTTCGTTGTGAAGGCAGGCGTCCTTGACTGAGCTGGGTATCTGCAGAGTATCTACTCTACAGATTTTTGCAGTGATTTTTGCAGTGATTCCATAGCTCGTTTACATGATTTTACGAGGTACCTAGCTATTTGCAAAAGTAGAACTGTATTTTCCCCTTCGTAAGTACAGACTGCGGACGCTAATCCGTAAAGTGTTGGCAGATCATGTATGTCCAGCACAAGATAATCGAAGTTGCTCTATTTCAGCTGCTGTATCCGCAGATACAACTGCTTTTAGGCAACATGACAAAGAATGTAACCGCAAAAGAAATTAATAGAGCTAGAAATATAAAGAAAAGTATATTACTATACAGAGTACAAAGGTATCAACCTCCGGTGGTTTTCCATAATCAGCCTGATGCGATTAACTTTGTACCGTATTATACATATCCCAAATTGGCAATAATTTTTATTACAAAACATGTGGCAATATGAGAGAAAACTTTGCACTCTTGCGTTACGTAGTCGAGAATCTGTACCTCTGGTTGACTAAAAAAAAAGAAAGGCAAGGATAATTAAGTATTCATAGGAGAGGTAATCTGTAATTAAAACTCTAGTTCAAAGTAACATTTCTCATGCGAACGATTTTTTAAGAAAGAGACATAGAGCAGTCGATGTAACTAGAGATTGTATTTAACATAACATACTCCGGATTTACTTGACCCTGACGTCTTACTACGCTGTATCGAACCGCAATAGTAAGCTTTCGTTAAGTAATGTGAGAGGTCCTGCAGCAACATTACTCGAACGAACACCATCGTACCATACGTCAACTTATCATTCGTAGATTTTACGTACGTTCCATCTTCTAGCACCTATAACAAGAAATGTAACTTTACAATTTGCTCTATCGAAAATTAGGATTTATGAACAGTTCTGTTTACACAGATTACGCGCATAATTTTCCATTCTAGTTCACATCAATAAGACGAGCTCGCATTTCTTATAGGAATTTTGTATGAAAAATTACCTTGGAATTCTTCATCAACATATTCTCCCGTGGTATCCTAAAGTCACGAAATCCGAGAAAGCCATTGTTAATACCGTTCATCCCCAATTTTGTACCAATTTCTCCAATTATAATGCCTAAGAATTACATACAGATTAAATTTACTGTTTGCTATATCTATTGTTCAGCAAATTATAAACAGAAAAATTGTTTGATTTATTTGTGTACCCTTTAAAGGTTTATCTGTCTTCACGTCTCTTAATTGTACAACAAATGGATGAATTCCCCTACATTCTCCCTGGGTGTATAATTGCGCAACGACTATTGCATGGTTTGCAGTGTGACCCACTGAAAACTTTAATTGTAAATAAATCATACTGTTTTAGTGAACAACATTATTATTATGTTAAACAATTACAATACACTTACGTCCGCCTGGCCACCATTTATAGGATGTCAAAGTTGGACTATTCAAAACAAACTCTTCCGTTTCCGGATCGTACGTTGCGGTAGTTTCCAAACCCCTGAGAAACGTTCCATGGCCCAGTTCGGTCTAAGGCAGAAGCGCAAGATTAAATTTACTTGAGAATCTTTTAGAATCTGTGACGATCTTGTTTAAAAAGAACGTTCTCCCTTACGTATTACCTGAGCATCTGTTCCTATAACATCGCCGATCCACGCTCTGTTTATCCAATATGCTTGCTGTTCAGAATTTGCTTGTCCCGGAATAGAGGATAGAAACACAGCATGATGCAAGATCGATGGATTTCCATATGTGAACAGTGCAGACCCCCAAGTCTTGTCATAATGATATCTCTGTCGAAAGACTACGTTAATAGTACTATTGTGTTATCTGGTAAACAAGGAAGTTCTACTCTTTTTTAACATTGGAAAAAAAATAGTGTAGAGAAAAACTAAATTATTCGTTAGTATAGTTATAATTATGCACATATGTAATGTTATTGATTAATGTTATTTTTTTTTTCTTCTTTAGAAAAAGCAAGCAATGTTTGTTTCTCTAATGTCAAATATTGGAAATGGGTTTGCTATGTGACACGATATAGACTTTGGCGAGATCTGTAAAACATTTTGCAGAAAAAGATGATTATCTTCCTCGTCTGAGAGTTGCAATTCGCTAATTGCAGTCTTCTCTAATTTTGTGAAAAACATTGTGAAGAACACATTCGTAAAACGTCTTTTACGGCTTTTATGTCTCATTGACGTATTTTCTTTTAACGCTGGGACATGCAAAAAATATTATTGTGCGATTAAACATTTAGACATATTGAGGCACGTATAAAATAATGAAAAAAATTCAAAAATAGAGACGCTAGAAGACCAAAATACAACAATTAGACGCGCGTGTAATTTTTATTAGTAAACGTTATAATAGTTAATTTGCAGCATTGAATAGGAAGAATATTGATCTATTTTCACATATATAATATAACTAAAACGTAGTATACTATATGCTACATAATAATTATATTTTTAAATGTGAATGCACATATTTACTGTTTGTACTTGCAAATATGCAATAATATTCTTTTTTATACGTTCATGTTACTTCTTTCTCATTAACATTTAGACGTCATTAATAAAAAAATTAATGCATATGTATATCGTACAATATCGAGGAAGTTATATTTCAATATCCTACATTTATATTCTAGCAAAGTTAGTAATATACATAGTAGATATATGAGTACTAAGTAAATTATTTTACAGTAGAACTGATGTCGACTTTCGTTGCGTAATGAATGTATTAAAGAAAATATTATTGTATCAGTGATATGGTAACAAAATAAAAAGATATTAAACTTAATGGGAAATAATGAAGGGAGTAAGGTAATCATAACAAAGAATAGCAACAGTACATTACTTGATTATTTATTCGTTTAATAATTTATTGTTCGTTAGTCGCTTACAATAATTTTGGTTTATAATAATTTAATTTCACATATAAATAATACATATCGTAAGTTTATACATAAATAATTATGATAAAAACATTTTTAGATTACATTTTAGAGTATATTTTTAGATTAGATTTTAGAATGTACGGATTGATATGGAATTCAACTATACCGTTAGGCGCATGGTTGTAAGAATTTACATGATATATTAGATTTGCAAATGTGACAAAATATTAGAAAACTGGTGTGAAATTCTCCGTAAAATTATCTGATTATTTCAAAATATTAATGACGATAACACGCTAGTTGAAATTTTAAAATGGATAGAATAATATTACTCTATCTTTGATAACAAACTGATCGTACAGTTTTGAATTTTGCTAAATCAAGTGCGAACTCTGTTACTTGCCCAATACATACATATACGTATATAGGATTATCGGCTACTGTTCCAACATAATTTACGAGCTGATTTTTGACCCTGAAATGAAACGAAAATCAAGAATAAAAAAAATTACATTTTCGGCCTTGTTCATTAATTATTGACAATTAAAAATCGGTAAAAATATCAACAGGCCAAAGCACAGATCCTCCTCCACCGATTCACCTGTTTTCGAAACAGCTGATCATCAAAGATTTTTTCTTCTTGAATTTTTTGTATACATATCTCAGGTTTTAACGTATCGGTTATCCGCAATTTATTGACCTATTTTGTAAAAAATGTTTGCGGTGAGTATAATCCTATTGGGATATTTTCCGACGTATGAACTTTGTGCTGTTGCGCTATTGCCGGCCGCCGTAAAATGTATACATTTTATAATAAATTTGGCTAATAAAAACATGAATAATACTACTTGTATGTCACCACTTATATACCGTAAATAAATACTGTGACATATAAAAACTCTTTGAGGCGTTACAGATTTAGCAATAAAAATATACATTTTTCTAGTTCAAAATATTATTTTATTGATTATAAAAACTGTATAGAAAATACCATTTCCCATAACATATTTAAAACATCTCATCTCAGAATGATCGCATATTTCCAGAAAGCTTTTTATAAACATAAAATCTCTATCAAACATTCATTCACAATTATTACAGCGATGCTTCATTGTATAAATTACACATTTACAGTGACACCGAATAGAAATGGTACAAAAATACGTTCGATCATTCCCTTCTTGTTCAATATAAACTCTCGGTAAAATGGACAAATGAGCACGTATATCTTTCTTCGATATTGCTCATATATGACATGTTACAGTTCTTATATCTTATAAATCAATACCCAACAAACAATAAAGTCGATTATTTAATAGCAAATAAAAAATACGTCTTACGATAACAATTCAATGCAACATATCCCAAACAATACAATCACCACAAAACAAATACGAAATAATAATTATGATTAAATATTTCCTTTAAAAAGATTATATTATAAATTACTTTTAAGAAGTGGTTTTAAGTATTTTTCAAAAGACAAGTTCACAGTTTCGCGGTTCAGAGGACTCTTCATGGCTTCTTGGAACAATCGTTCGTAAACGTTACCATCGTAAGCACCCAAAGCCGAGCAAAGAATGTGGTCATCGAAATCGAAACCGTCAACGATTCCTACAGCATTTCGACGAATTGTCATCAGCAAATATTCCAAGCGTGAATGAAGTGTTTGAACATGCTCTTTCTGCATAGAAGAAAACTAAAAAGGAGAAAGAGATGAATCACTCTTGAATTCAAATTATCCTACAAGATATAGTCATACATTTTTCCTTCTTTCGTTGTCCTCTGCGATTAGATTCGAAAAAAATCAATACTCACCCGAAGAAAATTACCAACGTTCCTCAAAACCCAATATACGATATACAGTTCACAGAGTTGAAACAATACTTGACGAAATTCTTCAGACTTTGAGTTTAACTGTTTAATAGCTTTTGCAAATGTTTTTACAAGGAAGACTCGAGCGTGAGCTTCCGCACACTGAACCAGTTCGATACTCGTTTGGTTCCACGCCTCCTCCGTCGGAACTCCATCACGTATCCTGCGATCCAAATGTTCTGTTGCTAAGCGAATAGATCTACGAAATAGTAAAAATATCGTAAACATTCTGACGAATATCTATGTAATTATTCAGCAACATTTAATGCATTCGGAAACAGTATACCCTGCGGCTACCGCTTTATACGCATCGATCAAACATTCCAAATCGTTACTCCAAGGACGATGTTTTACTCCTTTTGCAGCTTCGTTAAGATACTCTACAGATTCTGGCAGTGGTTCACCATCCAGAGCTTTTTTCCATGATTTTACGAGGTATCTAGCTGTTTGCAAAAGTAGGACTGTATTTTCCCCTTCGTAAGTACAGACTGCGGTGGAAAATCCGTAAAGTGCTGGCAGATTGCTGGCAGTCATGTATCCGTGTCCACCGCAAGATAACCGAAGTTGCTCTATTCCAGCTGCTGTATCCGCAGATAAAACTGCTTTTAGGCAACATGACAAAGAATGCAACTGCAAAAGTAATTAATAGAGCTAGAAATATAAGGAAAAGTATATTACTATACAGAGTATAAAAATATCAACCTCCGGTAGTGTTCCATAATCAGCCAGGTGCAATTGACTTTGTACCGTATTATACATATCCCAAACCCAACTGGCAGTAACTTTTATTGCGAAACATGTGGCAATATGAGGGAAGATCTTGTATTGTTGCGTTACGTAATCGAGAATCTGCACCTCTGGTTGTCTAAAAACAAAAGAAACGCAAGGATAATTTAATATTAGTAGGAGAGGTAATCTGTAGTTAAAACTCTAGTTCAAAGTAACATTTCTCATGGGAACGATTTTTTAAGAAAGAGACATAGGGCAGTAGATGTTACTAGAGATTGTTTTTAACAGAACATACTCCGGATTTATTTGACCCTGACGTCTTACTACGCTGTATCGAACCGCAATCGTAACAGCTTTCGTTAAATAGTGTAGGAGGTCCTGCAGCAACATTACTCGAACGAACACCATCGTACCATACGTTAACTTATCATTTGTAGATTTTACGTATGTTCCATCTTCGAATACCTATAACAAGAAATGTAACTTTACAATTTGCTCTATCGAAAATTAGAATTTATGAACAGTTCTGTTTACACGGATTACGGACATAATTTTCCTTTCAAGTTCACAACCACCACTTGATATTGCTCTTCTTACAGCACTTTATGAAAATTTACCTTGGAATTCTTCATCAACATATTCTGCCGTGGTATCCTAAAGTCACGAAATCCGAGAAATCCATTGTTAACGCCGTTCATCCCCAATTTTTTACCAATTTCTCCAATTATAATGCCTAAGAATTACATATAGATTAAATTTACTTTTTACTATATAGCGACACTCGACAGCAAAATACCACCACTCGACACCAACTAGTGTCGGATGGCGGCAGCACAGTGGTTAGCCACTTAAGTTACTAACGTTCGAGACTCGAGTTCAAACTCCGCGATCGGAGTCCGCTTTTTCTTCTGCGGCCTCAAAAATGAGAAAAAAATACAGCAGCAGTATCCCAGCAGCGACACTGGCGACTCGCAGCAGAATCTATCTCATCCTACACACTAGCAGTAGCGCACTATCGTCACAACAAATATACAGGCTAGCGTACTAAAAAGAGACTGCAACAATATCACCTCAAATTGGTGACCCTGACGTGATTGACAGCGAAAAGAAAAGAGGCGTGACCGTGATAGCGCTACAGAGACTCCATCATCGCGAATCTACGACTGTGGCAAGCTGGACCTACACCGCTACGACGAGCAAAGGCGAGAACGGCGAGGAAAGGCGGCCCTCTTTCATCTTCAATAAACCTCGATGCCCCACCTCCGCTGATCCACGCAAGCAGGTGACAGGATACGAGACGATGACCGAAGCCCAGGAGTTGATGAGACCAGTGCAAAGTCCATGGGCAATCAACCACCAGCGCGTCATATTAAAAAGAGGAACAAAGGCCTACAAACCGCACGCGAAACGTCCCGCACCGTACCAACAGGTATCCACCACCACATCGAAGACTTCGCGCAACATCTGCACGGGTTTGACAACAAAAGGCCTAACGCTTTATCACGCATAAAAGAAACGTTATCGCTGATAAGGGGGTACTGTGGCGGCACTCGACAGCAAAATACCACACTCGACACCAACTAGTGTCGGACGACGGCAGCGCTGTGGTTAGAGCTTAGGTTACGAACGTTCGGGGCCCGGATTCAAATCCCGGCGACCATAATCCGATTTTTCTTCCGCGGTATCAAAAATGAGAAGAAAATACAGCAGCAGTACCCCAGCAGCGACACCGGTGACCCGCAGCACAACCTGTCTCACTCTACACACATACAGGCTAGCGCATTAAGAGACTACCACCACACCTCAACTATATCCATTGTTCAGCAAATTTGATCTAGATTATAAACAGAAAAATTGTTTGATTTCATAGTTGTTGTTTGATAATGAGAACAGTTTGTTCTCTTTTCTACATATTGTAATATAATATATAATTAATTACAAAAAATTAAGATATTTATTTGTGTACCCTTCAAAGGTTTATGTGTCTCCACGTCTCTTAATTGTACAATGAAAAGATGAATTCCCCTACATTCTCCCTGGGTGTATAATTGCGCAACGACTATTGCATGGTTTGCACTGTGACCCACTGAAAATTATAATTGTAAATAAATCATACTGTTGTAGTGAACAACATTATTATTATGTTAAACAATTACAATACACTTACGTCCGCCTGGCCACCATTTGTAGGATGTCAAAGTTGGACTATTCAAAACAAACTCTTTCGTTTCCGGATCGTACGTTGCGGTAGTTTCCAAACCCCTGAGAAACGTTCCATGGCCTAGTTCGGTCTAAAGCAGAAGCGCAAGATTAAATTTATTTGAGAAACTTTTAGAATCTGTGACGATCTTGTTTAAAAAGAACGTTCTCCCTCACGTATTACCTGAGCATATGTTCCTATAACATCGCCGCTCCACGCTCTGTTTATCCAATATGCTTCCTGTTCAGAATTTGCTTGTTCCATAAGAGCGGGTACAAACATACCATAATGCAGGAGCAATGGATTTCCGTCTACGAATAGTGCAGTCCCAATTCTTTCTCCAAAAATATCTCTGCAAAGAGACTACATTATATAATCGAGGAAGTTCTGTTATCCTTCAACACTGAAAGAGAATATATAAATAATATAGAAGAAAAAGTAGTTTAATCGTTATTATAATTATTCTCTTATTCGATGACATTGAGAGCAAGTGGAAATATTTGCATATTTCTTTTTATCTAAAAAACTAGCAATATCTTTTTTTCATATAAGAAGAAATATTGGAATTTGCTGGTTCCGTAATAGTTTCCTTGAGGTGAACTTTAAAATGCTTACAAAAGAAGATGAATATCTTTTTTTCCTGAGCGTTGCAATTCCCTAAGTTTGTGAAAACTATTGCACGCAATTCGTAAACTATTTTCATATATTTTTTTATGGCTCTTATATCTCATTGCTTCATTTTCTTTTAACGCCAGATCATCCAAAAAATATTGTTCTGAAAACAAAATATGAACAAAAAATAATAAACTATAATGCAGAAATGAAAGTACTGGAAGGATAAAATAAAATAATAAGACGCGCGTGTAATTTTTATTAGTAAACGTTATAAATGGACAAATTATGTATTCACATTTAGGATACAAGTAAAACGAACTTTACTACATACTGCATAATAATGTCGTAAATTACAGCTGCTTCTATTGCCTTCTACGTGCAATATATTCTGTCTTTTTCTTGTTAATATCCCAATGTGATTTATAAATATGATATTTTCATGTTTCCATGTGGATCACATTAAACTTTAAAATACGACATTTATGTCCTAGTAATTTATTAATACTCCTAGTAGAAACACGAGGAGTAGTATCAATGATATAATAGAAAAATGAACAAATTAAACATATTGGAGAATAATGAAAAGAATAATGTTTCAATTAATTTATAGAAAGTCATTAAATAATACAATTTACTGCTTAATACTTAATACTTATAAATAATAAATATCATAAGCACGTACATAACTATATGTAAATACAAAAATATGTTTGATTTATTATATGCATAAATCTGTGGATAAATATAAAATTCGAACGAATAGTTGACCACATGAATACAAGAATTTACGCAATACATTAAATTTGCAAATATAACAAGATATTTGAGGACCAATCTAAAATTCTTCTCAAACTTATACTATTTCAAAATATTAATGACGTTAACACACTAGTTCTATGCGTAAATCGATAAAATAATATTACTCTATCTTTAATAATTAATTGTCTGTGCAGTTCTTAATTTCGCTGAATCAAATGCGAACCCTGTCACCTGTGCAATGCATATATATATATGTAAAATTTAAATTGATATTAACATTCACCATGCACCAGTACAGAGTCTATCCATCATACACCTGTTTCCTAGATATAAAAACAACAATTTTTAAACGCTGCACAATTTATTGTTTGATACGAATAAATTTCTTTTCTTACATTTCCTGAGAAACACACATTCTAAGAATGTTCTCTCCAAATTATATGTACGAAAAGACGAGTCAAATTATTTTTTATGCTCAACGTTGCGTACGCGCAACATTATACCTCTCTAAGTTGCCAATTACCGAAAGGACAAAAGTATTTGTATTTTTATTTACAAAATTACTCGATAAAATATGGTCTTGTTAGCGACAATTATTTAACAGAAAGCAATCTTCCTCGCGCGCTAAAACAACATTCACATCTGATTATTTAATATTTTTCCATCGCTATTATTGTGACACATCTTCAAGCTTTCAATTAGGAATTCGTACTGGAAATATTGAAAATATATTATCGAAATGCTACATCGATATTGTGCAAACCATGAGGACGTGTAATATAAAGAACATTTTTTTTTTAAACATTGCATTACAAATTAGGTGTCTTTGAAATATAGGGTATATTTTAAAATTCTAATTAATAGTAAATAACGCAAATGATACATCTAGTTAAGAGTATGAATTAAAATGATATGTCGCTCATCTTAGGAAAGACGTACCCCTATAGTATCATTAACGAATTTTTTAATTAAAGATTCTTTCCTACTCGTTTTATCAACGAAACCGTTCAGTCTTTTCGTAAAAAACGATGCAAATTTTATTTAATACCTGATATTATATAGATTTGATAAAGATATCAATAAATTTATTAGTGATAACGTCAGGAATTTTTGTCTCAGATTATAGTTACAATTTACGTTCCGTGACGAAATAATAGGATAGAAATTTAAGAAATGCCCAGCAATTTAGTATCTTCCCAATTTCTATGTAATATAATATGTGTATTTAACTACTTTTGATTTCCAAAACTACATAAAAACTTGTTTGTTCAACTTATTAGTAGAATAAAAATCTTTGGATAGAAAAAATACATTTAGCACATACAAATTGTAAAAGTATTTAAGGAGGGTGGCATCTTTTTGTCGCGAGCTTTTATATAAAGCCTGTATAAATTACAGGGATCTACCTATATTTCTAATCTGAAACGAACTTTGTTGACTTCATTATCGACCACATTGACTAAAATAATTTTCTTTCTGTACATTTTTTATGAGAAACGGTTTTCTAACTGCTGGAATCGACATCTTTTAGAATCGATATCTTAATTACTATTTGGTGAGAAACCTATAGTAACTCTAAGCCAAGAACGTTTCTAATGCGTACCCAAATACGCTAATTATATTAGAAATTGTATATTTCTACAAATATAATAGGAATATACAATTATATTTTGATCTCGTGGAAAAAAGATATTAATTTTACTAAAATTATTTAGTTCTTAATAACAGTGAAAACGAAAGAAACTGAAATTATTTTAATTAAGAGGATAAATAAAAACTACCTGTACCTTGATTACGACGTTGTCTCGTTTTTTCTGCATTGCCATCGAAAAAATACGTGACTTCCACAGGATCGAACATACATCTACTTCGTTCATATTGTAAATCCTTGTTTACCACCATTTTCTGTTGCTTCATATTGTGTAGACTATTTTACACTAATCACTGACAAAATAGTGTGGTTGTTTAATCTATCGCTGCACGTATCTATCTAGATAATTTTCTTTCCAGACGCCTGATTTTCATACTACCGCGTCAAGTTAGAAATATGGGTGTCATGTTCACGCTAAAGATTTCTTATATTACCGCGTACGATAGCTTCAAACCTTTGTACCTAATTCGCTATTTCCATTTCTAATCCAAGTCCAAACACATGCCCCAGAAATGCAATATATATAAAATTATATAATATAATATAACGCAAGGAATTTATAGCGAGATATGAGTAATCAGGTAAAATTATAATCTCATATTCTAAAATTATGCATAATTAGTTATGATAATTCCTAATTAACAATGTTTTGTTTATCACTAGAAAAACTTCAAATGACTGTTTTCATAAATTACATATATTACATGAAATAAAATATATGAAATATCTTGACTCCGTACTACAAATTTCCTGGTACGATCTTAAACAAAGTACTAATGCCTTATGCACCCTCGTTTCTACCTATTGCCGGAAATATTGTAACAAAGAAAAAAACCGGTTACTAACAATTTTGCACCAAACATGTACATCGCGAGTCTGACTCAAGGAATCTAATTCAGTAATTAAGATCGCGCTCAAATTGATGATGTTCGGGCCGTATCTACCGAGGATTGATAGGGCAGATAACGGTTAAATTTTAAACAATCACGGCAGTGGGCAATCTGAAAAATAAAACTTATAAAAGAACTTTGTTTAATGGACCATTCGCTGAGAGACGCGATCGCGAGAAAGCACGTCAACAGGAGTCGTAAATTCCCGTTACGATTAGATAATCGACGCCACGAACTGATCGATCCCCTTATTTCTATTAGGATAATAGGGGATTTTACACTAAATTATCAGGTATAAATTACAGTTTATTCCAACAACTTCATATAGAAGCTAGTTACGCTGGTGCGTATGTGGCGGATCAAGCAGCCTCGGTCGCCAAACGGTCGAGGAACGAAACGACGACGGCACAAACCTCCCACGGCAACACCAGGCTGGCGATCGCCACCAGAGGGCCAACGGCGATTGGACGAATTTCTCGCTGGTGGTCGAATTGGATCCGCATTAGAATATATACCGCAATTAGCGAGACGTCCTCTGCGTCTAAGGTAGGGACTACCGGGCATAGCCTTACCGACGAGTCCGCCGATAGTCCCGGGACGAAACGCGACGAACATTCTTCTTTAGGAACCATCTACGAGGATCGGCCGACAACAACACAACTGTGGAAACGGGATCAACCGATCCCCTTCACGTATGTACAAGTTAAGTAGGTGGATTGATCTAAGGGTAAAAAAACCCGGTAAAGATATGTTGACTATTTCTAACGATGAGGAATAAGTGAATAAGTGACGATGCTGGGCGGAGGAAAGCTATAGCCGATAGGTGTGTCTAGCGCACGGGACCATCGGATTTGTTGACGACAATTTTGATTAGAAAAGTGAGGAGTCGATAGAAAGTTGCTAGTGCGAAGCCATCATACGTGAGAAAAACTAACATTCCCGTGTCTTCCCGTAGTAATAAATGTAAAGAACCCTTGAAATAAAAGATGCTTGTTTGGTCTGAAGGACATTTTTTTTTTCTTCTTTATTTGGTAAACTATTTACAATCAATTCTCATTGAGAATTATAAGTAAATCATTTTGGCGTGGTACTGTAACTTGGATTATAAGAGTTTATAATATGTTTGATTCTAGTTGAATCTAATGCTTCCATCTAAAGGGTATTGTCTTTTTAGTCTGCGAATCTGATGAGTCGTGTCAAGTAATTGCGTAACTAATGAATTTTTGTGGTTGTTAACTATTATATCTGTTTATGAATTTGGATATTTCTTCTTTAACTGTAGGTATCTTAAGGTCGCGATGTATTGTTTCGTTGGTAACATACCAAGGTGCATCTATTAAGGAGTTTTTAATTGGAATCGTTCAATAATTTCCATGTTGGAATTACTCACTGTTCCCCATAGTTGGATCCTATGGAACGTGCCCAAACAGGTTTTAATATGGCTTTATATAGCATTATTTTACTCTGCATGTTTAAGTTGGAGCGTCTGCCAATGAGTCGGTAGAATCTTTTCAGTTTTGTTTTCAGTTCTTTGGACTTCTCTACGATGTGCCGTTTCCATGTCATTCTTCTGTCCAGAATCATGCTCAGATATCTGACTGTATCTTTGTGTGGTATTGGAATATTATTTATGGTCACCTGTGGGCAGGATTGTTTTCGCAGTGTGAAAGTTATACGACTGGATTTATCTTCATTTGTTTTGAAGCGCCATTTGTGGAACCATTTTTCCATAGAGTCGAGACCTCGCTGGAGAGTTGAGGAGGCAATTATTGGGTCTGAGTGGGATGCTAATGAAACTGTATCATCAGCAAATGTCGCTGTGGTTATCTCTGTTAAGGTTGGTAAATCGGCGGTGTAGATGGTGAACAGCAAAGGTCCGAGGACACTGCCTTAGGGTATGCCAGCTTGTATTGGGAATGTTGCGGTTATAGCGTCTAAGAATTTAATCATGAACAGCCTATTGGTTAAATATGATTTTAAGATGGAGTAGTAGGTGTGTGGTAGGATTTTCTTTAGTTTGAACAAAAGTCCTTCGTGCCACACTTTGTCGAACGCCTGCCGAATGTCCAGGAATACCGCGGAGCAAAATTTTTTCTTTTCTATGTCTTGGCTGATCTTACGAGTTAGACGATGAATTTACTCTATCGTAGAATGTTGCTTCCGAAAACCGAATTGATGATCCGGCATTGTTTTCAAATCCTCTAAAGGCGGAAGGAGTCGTTTCGTTAGCATCTTCTCAAATAGTTTGGACAAAGTGGGTAGAAGACTAATTGGACGATAAGAGCTAATTTCGTGTATTGGTTTTCCAGGTTTAGGGATAAGAGTAATTAATGATATTTTCCAAGACTTAGGATAGTATTCAAGGCGAAGAATTGCATTAAAAATAGAAGTAATGAGAGCAATCCCTTTTATGGGAAGCTCCTTGATAGCTTCGTTACTTATCTGACCGTGTCCCGATGCTTTCCTGGGATTTACACGACGGATTAATTCTATAACTTCCAGAGATGAGAAAGGTTCAATAGGAGGAGACATCTGGAAGGGAGAGTGCAAGTATTCCGTTATTTCGGCGGCAATAGCGGAGGAATACGGTTTGAAGACATTAGTTAAGTGACTTGCAAACGAGTTGGCTTTTTGTATAGGGCTACGCGTCTATCCACCTTACGGACGGCGAATTGGAGGGATTATTTGCGGAGGACGAGTGAGTTTCCTGGATACCCTCCATAGTGAGTAGTTGGAGTTGTTGAGGAAATAGTGGGTTAGTATGATCATTAGTTCCTACAACCTAAGTTGGTACGACTTCTAACGACGCTCTTTTGTCTTAGACGCCGTCCACGTTTTAATTATCTTTGTGTATCCGATGCGTTAGCACGTTTGTACTTGAGTGTGAAATACAGATTATACAAAGTAAATCCGAGTGAATCAATAAATACCTGCACGAAAAAATTATTGATTAACAGGAGTCAGCTGTGGGAGACAGATTAGCAAGATATTTTTGAAAACAGTCATTTTTGTAATTTTTAAGGATTTTGGTTAGTTTTATTGTTGCGTTATTTAGCTTACGCTTGTCTTCAGGTGTTCTATGACTTTGCCATACTCTTCTAAGTCTGCGTTTATCTGTGATTTTTATTATCATGTAATGGGGGTATTCGTGTTTATTGACAAAACACTTAGTAAGGCTGGAAGAACGGATCGCGTTTATTATACTGGTGTTTAAATATTCCGTGGCTGCTTCTATATCTTTCGTTTGTTTTTAGAAATATTGAGGCTGATGTTGAATGATTGAATACTTCCCTAAAGAGCTGCCAGTTTGTGAGTTGGTTATGAATAAAGCCATTAGGTTGATTGTTGAGTTAATTGTTGCTATGACGGGTGAATGATCTGAAAAGAGTTCCACAGAAGAGTTGATTTGGATATATCTTGGCGAGATGTTTTTAGTTATAAAGAAGCCTAATAAGTCAGGTAGTTTGTTAGTGTCAGTGGGCCAGTAAGTGTGTTCGTTTGTACCGAGGTAGTTAAGTCTGTCGGCGTTTATGCATTTCAAAAGATTTTTGCCTCTTACTGTGAGAAGTCTGCTGCCCCATTGCGTATGTTTAGCGTTATAGTCTCCTCCAGCTATGAATCTATTGCCCAAGTCTTCGAGGAATTTATCGAAGTCTTCTTTGGAAATAGAATGTCTAGGAGAACAATACACTGCTGATGTGGTGATTGGACCATGTCAATCTTCTATCGCTACGTTTGCAGCTTGGATGTTGGGTATGGTAAAAGTTATAACCATTTATTTTCAGGTAATTTTTATCGTTGAAGTGAGCTTGAGATATAAGCATTACGTCAATTTCTTGTTGTTTTAGGAAGAGTTCTAGATTTCGAATTACTGCCGAGGCATCCCTGCGTCTTCTCCTGTCTGAGGGTGTCGTTCCTTGGTTAGTTCGGGCATTGGAAGGGACCACCCCTCTCAACGCTATCCCCTGGGCCATCGTGCAAGTCTGAGGAGGTCCAGATCCTCCTCGGCGTGTCAGCCTCTATGACCACCTAGGACGGCGTAAGGCCGTCCTTCGGCGCGGAATCCTGCAAGGGTGGGATGTTCTCACCCTCTCCCGCTCTGTTCGTTCCTTTACGAGCATTACGCTTTCGCGATATGAGCGTACTGCGAGGAGCTCCTACGTGGGGCCTCCCACGCCGGACAAAATTCTAACGTGGGCTGGGCCGTGTCCTCGCCCTCACCGCAATGGTGACGAGCACCTGTCACCTCTCTTCCGATTTTCTTCAGGTATTCCCCGTCCATGTCCTGCGAGCGCCTGCGTCATCCGGAAGGATAGTGGAAGCCCTCCGCCATCTCTCCAAGCCTCCCAGTTTGGCAAGACCGATCTAACGGCTCGGTGGCCCCGGATCTGCTCTTCGGTGAGTAGGTCGGAGCGCCACTACTCCCACACTTCTCGTTTAACTTCCCCCCGAACGTTTCGGGCCTCCTGCTCGGTGAGGGGGGGGGGGGGAGGGGGATTTACGCTGACGCAGACCGTTAACATTTCAAAGAGCTATGCGTATTGCTTTATTTTACGTCGGAGACACGTTGCTTCTAAATCGATCTTATCAATTTGTAAAATGATTTCTACCAGTTCCACGAGTATTTAGATGCGTATTCTGTGTCTCCCGTATCCCTCCACCCTCTCTCCTAGTGTCCGAGAATTTCTACTCCTCTCCTGGCACTGGCGGAAAGAAACCTCGATAGTGAATCAGAATCTTTATAATAATAATAATCATAGGAAATATAGACAAAGGATTCTTTGTTACATACTAATTAATCGCACATACAGAGATGTGGAAAAACGCAAAACTGTTCCTTTTAATCAACAGAAATTTTAAAAGTTTCCGATACGCGATTTTGAATAATTTTGAATTTTATTATTTATAGATGAAATATGATTTATTGAAACAAAAGATTTGACATTTTTTGCCAATGAAGAAATGAATTACGTTTCTTTCTTTTATACTGTATCATGTACAGGAATATTCCTATTTCAAAATATTACGTACTTGATACTCATTGGATGTAACATACGAAGCGATGAACATCAAAATTCAAGACCATGATACCGTAGCGGTACCAATGAATCTTACAAGCCGCATTTTATTCCTGTACAAACAGTATTATTTCATTGCAATAGGAAATTAACAATAATTGCAGTATGTTAGCACAAGGAACAATCCTACATGTATGTCACCATTTCACCTTTCAATTCTAAAATGCAATTTTCTTTGAGGCGTTACAGGTTCAACAATAAAAATATACATTTTTCTAGTTCAAAATAGTATTTTATTGATTATAAAAACTGTATAGAAAATACCATTTCCCATAACATATTTAAAACATCTCATCTCAGAATGATCGCATATTTCCAGAAAGCTTTTTATAAACATAAAATCTCTATCAAACATTCATTCACAATTATTACAGCGATGCTTCATTGTATAAATTACACATTTACAGTGACTGAATAGAAATGGTACAAAAATACGTTCGATCATTCCTTTCTTGTTCAATATAAACTCTCGGTAAAATGGACAAGTGAGCACGTATATCTTTCTTCGATATTGCTCATATATAACATGTTACAGTTCTTATATCTTATAAATCAATACCCAACAAACAATAAAATCAATTATTTAATAGCAAATAAAAAATACGTCTTACGATAACAATTAAATGCAACATATCCCAAACAATTCAATCACCACAAAACAAAATACGAAATAACAATCATAATAAAATATTTCCTTTAAAAAGATTGTACTATAAATTACTCTTAAGAAATGGTTTTAAGTATTTGTCAAAAGACATGTTCACAGTTTCACGATTCAGAGGACTCTTCATGGCTTCTTGGAACAAACGTTCGTAAACGTTACCATCGTAAGCACCCAAAGCCGAGCAAAGAATGTGGTCATCGAAATCGAAACCGTCGACGATTCCTACAGCATTTCGACGAATTGTCATCAGCAAATATTCCAAGCGTGAATGAAGTGTCTGAACATGCTCTTTCTGCATAGAAGAAAACTAAAAAGGAGAAAGAGATGAATCACTCTTGAATTCAAATTATCCTACAAGATATAGTAATAAATTTTTTCTTCTTTCGTTGTCCTCTGTGATTAGATTCGAAAAAAATCAATACTCACCCGAAGAAAATTACCAACGTTCCTCAAAACCCAATATACGATATACAGTTCACAGAGTTGAAACAATACTTGACGAAATTCTTCAGACTTTGAGTTTAACTGTTTAATAGCTTTTGCAAATGTTTTTACAACGAAAACTCGAGCGTGAGCTTCCGCACACTGAGCCAGTTCGATACTCGTTTGGTTCCACGCCTCCTCCGTCGGAACTCCATCACGTATCCTGCGATCCAAATGTTCTGTTGCTAAACGAATAGATCTACGAAATAGTAAAAATATCGTAAACATTCTGACGAATATCTATGTAATTATTCAGCAATATTTAATGTATTCGGAAANCTTTATACGCATCGATCAAACATTCCAAATCGTTACTCCAAGGACGATGTTTTACTCCTTTTGCAGCTTCGTTAAGATACTCTATAGATTCTGGCAATGGTTTACCATCCATAGCTTGTTTCCATGATTTTACGAGGTACCTAGCTGTTTGCAAAAGTAAGACTGTATTTTCCCCTTCGTAAGTACAGACTGCGGTGGCCAATCCGTAAAGTACTGGCAGATTGCTGGCAGTCATGTATCCGTGTCCACCGCAAGATAACCGAAGCTGCTCTATTCCAGCTGCTGTATCCGCAGATAAAACTGCTTTTAGGCAACATGACAAAGAATGCAACTGCAAAAGTAATTAATAGAGCTAGAAATATAAGGAAAAATATATTACTATACAGAGTATAAAAATATCAACCTCCGGTAGTGTTCCATAATCAGCCAGGTGCAATTGACTTTGTACCATATTATACATATCCCAAACCCAACTGGCAGTAACTTTTATTGCGAAACATGTGGCAATATGAGGGAAGATCTTGTATTGTTGCGTTACGTAATCGAGAATCTGCACCTCTGGTTGTCTAAAAACAAAAGAAACGCAAGGATAATTTAATATTAGTAGGAGAGGTAATCTGTAGTTAAAACTCTAGTTCAAAGTAACATTTCTCATGGGAACGATTTTTTAAGAAAGAGACATAGGGCAGTAGATGTTACTAGAGATTGTTTTTAACAGAACATACTCCGGATTTATTTGACCCTGACGTCTTACTACGCTGTATCGAACCGCAATCGTAACAGCTTTCGTTAAATAGTGTAGCAGGTCCTGCAGCAACATTACTCGAACGAACACCATCGTACCATACGTTAACTTATCATTTGTAGATTTTACGTATGTTCCATCTTCTAATACCTATAACAAGAAATGTAACTTTACAATTTGCTCTATCGAAAATTAGAATTTATGAACAGTTCTGTTTACACGGATTACGGACATAATTTTCCTTTCAAGTTCACAACCACCACTTGATATTGCTCTTCTTACAGCACTTTATGAAAATTTACCTTGGAATTCTTCATCAACATATTCTGCCGTGGTATCCTAAAGTCACGAAATCCGAGAAATCCATTGTTAACGCCGTTCATCCCCAATTTTTTACCAATTTCTCCAATTATAATGCCTAAGAATTACATACAGATTAAATTTACTGTTTGCTATATCTATTGTTCAGCAAAGTATAAACAAGGAAGTTGTTTGATTTCATAATTGTTGTTTGATAATGTGAACAGTTTGTTCTCTTTTTTACACATTGCAATATAATATATAATTAATTACAAACGATTAAAACATTTATTTGTGTACCCTTTAAAGGTTCATGTGTCTCCACGTCTCTTAATTGTACAACAAATGGATGAATTCCCCTACATTCTCCCTGGGTGTATAATTGCGCAACGACTATTGCATGGTTTGCAGTGTGACCCACTGAAAATTATAATTGTAAATAAATCATACTGTTGTAGTGAACAACATTATTATTATGTTAAACAATTACAATACACTTACGTCCGCCTGGCCACCATTTGTAGGATGTCAAAGTTGGACTATTCAAAACAAACTCTTCCGTTTCCGGATCGTACGTTGCGGTAGTTTCCAAACCCCTGAGAAACGTTCCATGGCCTAGTTCGGTCTAAAGCAGAAGCGCAAGATTAAATTTATTTGAGAAACTTTTAGAATCTGTGACGATCTTGTTTAAAAAGAATGTTCTCCCTTACGTATTACCTGAGCATATGTTCCTATAACATCGCCGCTCCACGCTCTGTTTATCCAATATGCTTGCTGATCAGAATTTGCTTGTCCCATAATAGAGGGTAGAAACATAGCATAATGCACGACCAATGGATTTCCATCTTCGAACAGTGCAGACCCAAGTCTTGCTCCAAAGATATTTCTGCAAAGGTACTACATTGAGGATGTTTTCTTTATTTGCTATAATCAAGGAAGTTCAATTATCCTTTAACACTAAAAGAAAATATCTAAATGAAATAGAAAGAAGCTATTTTAATCATTAGTATAATTATCCTCTTATTCATAGCATTGAAAATTTCTGACATTTCATATTTCTTTTTATCTAAAAATGTAGGGATATTTCCTTCGTCACATATGGAGGAGTATTGGAACTTGCTTGGTTATATAACAGATTCCTTGAAGTGAACTTTAAAATGCTTACAAAAGAAGATCAATATCTTCTTTTCCTGAGCATTGCAATTCTCTAACTTTGTGAAGAATATCGCAGGCAGTTCGTAAAGAATTTTCATATATTTCTTTATGGCTCTTATATTTCACTGCTTCATTTTCTTTCAATACCAGATCATCCAAGAAATATTGTTCTGAAAATAAAAATTGTCATATGTGAGTACATATAAAATAATGAAAAAGAAAATAGAAAAATGGAAACACTAATAGTGTTCCAATAGTGTTCCAATTCTAATAGAATAAAATACAACAATTGAATATGTGTGCAATTTTTATTAGGAAACGTTATAAATGTATAAAATTTTTAACAATTACTATTATTCATTAACTGTTAATTTGCAGAATTAAATACAAGAAATATAATAGATATGTATTCACGTTTAACATACATATGAAATGTAATGTATTACATACTGCATAATGACTACATTGTAAGCTGCAAATGCATACCAACTTGTATTGTATTGTATTGTAACTTCGTTTAATGTTTAATATGTATGAATATGTTTCAATGTAGATGAATGTAGATGTAAACTCAATGTTTAAAGTCAATGTTTATGTCTTAGCAAATTTAATAGTATTCTTAGTAGAAATATGAGGACTATGTAAATTATTTTACAACAGAACTGATTTCTATTTTTATTGTGTAATAAATATATTTTAAAAAATGTTATTGTGTCAGTAATATAGTAACAAAGTAAGAAAATATTAAACTTAATGGGAAATAATGAAAAGAATAATGTTACTCGATTTATAGATAATTAATAAATAATATATAGCAATAATTTACTGCTTAATTATTTATTTATTTAATAATTTATTGTTCATTAGTCGCTTACAATAATTTTAGTTTATAATAATTCAATTTCACATATAAATGATACATATTACAAGTATATACATAAATAATTATGATAAAAATATTTTTAGATTATGATGTGCGGATTGATATGAAATTCAACTATACCGTTGATCACACGGTTGTTAGAATATATGTTACATCATATATTAGAGTTGCAAATAAAATAAAATATTTGAGAACTGGTCTAAAATTCTTCACAACATTATCCAATAATTTAAAAAAAAATCAGAATCGCGAAAAAAATAGCAGGTCTTTTTTTATAACTTTCATATCTTAATCTGTAATGAAAATTTAAACAATACGTTTTGTAAATTTGTGTCAGTTATATCCATGCTGGAAACTTCATCGAAATCGGTTGTTGCAGAAACAAGTGACAGGCATTGATAAGTGGAAAAAGATATAGATGTATTACAGTTATACGCCGAAAGTCGCGGAAAAATACGATTTGCATGACTCTTAACCGTTCGTAGATCATAGCAACGATTACCAATTTCAATGAAATTTTCAGCATATATATTCATGTATAAATAACATAAATCTACAAAATTTATTTTTAAAATTTTTATTATAGACTCAGATAAAAGAGTTGTAAAAAGCGACGTTTACTGTTTCGTTCGCAATTTCGACCATAATTTCTTCAAAATCTTTTTACACATCATCTAATAAATAAATCCTTGTAACTCAGAAAAACTCAAGCCACGATCGGTCCTATTTTTAAAAAGTCATTGCGTTTTAAAGGATGTGCCAATAGTATTCGATACTGTAATTCTTTGATAAAATAAATTTTTTCCTTACATTTTCTGAGAAGCACATATCTTAAGAATGATTTCTCTAAATTTTATGAAAAAATGTATAAAATTATTTCTTTTACGTTCGGTGTTGCGTACACGCAACATTGTACTTTTCTAAATTACTAATTAACTAAACGACAGAAGTATTTATATAATCTATCGTATTTAAAAAAAAAAGCTTACCAAATAAAGTGTAATTTTATTACTGATACACTTAATAAAAACTAATTTTTCTCAAAGCCGAAAAAGACATTTAGATCCGATTATTTAATATTTTTTTCATCATTATTATTGTGGCACAATTTCAAGCTGTAATTTAGAAATTCGTACTGAAAACATTGTAAATGTATTATTACAATATTATTAAATTATGAGAAGCATTATAAGATATTATGAGAAGCATTAAAGCGTACAATATAAAAATCGTTTGTGAAGAATTTTCATAACAAATTAGGTGCCGTTGATTATGATGATTAATAGTGACTGAATTGTGTGAATTAGCAATGGTTGACAGATCTGAATCCTGATTAATAGTAAAAAATGTAAATAATACATCTGTTTAACATGAATCAACCTGATAGATTAGTTATTTCAAAAAACAGAATAGATCACTTATTATCCCTATAACATCATCTAGGGATTTTTCTATTAAGAATTCTCATCTATTCATTCTATCAACGAAGCTGTTCAGTTTTCTCGCGAAAACCAATGCAGATTTTATATACTATCTGATATTACATAAATTTGATAAAGATATCGATAAATTTATTAGTGATAAT
Source organism: Bombus difficillimus (assembly GCA_014737525.1). Classification (NCBI taxonomy): domain Eukaryota; kingdom Metazoa; phylum Arthropoda; class Insecta; order Hymenoptera; family Apidae; genus Bombus; species Bombus difficillimus. The sequence goes on along the minus strand of JACXIT010000116.1, from coordinate 406,569 downwards.
GTAAGAAAATTTTATCACTGATTATAGTTACAATTTACGTTGCATAACAAAATAATAGCATACAAATTTAAGAAATTCCCAGAAATTTAATATTTTCACAATTTCTACATAATATATATGTATTTAATTACTTTTGATTTTCGAACATATATAAAACCTTTTTTGTATAATTTATAAATACAAATGAAATGATACATTTAGTACATATGTACAAATTGTAAAAATATTTATGGAATGTGCTACCTTGTCGCGAGATATAGATGGTTATAGATTATAAGAATCGATTTATATCTCTAATCTGAAACGAACTTTAAAATGACTTAATTTCCAACTTCATTAACTAATAACATTCTCTCCATTTATTTTCAATATTGGCAATCTCGATAATACTTTAAATTTCGAATGAGAAACGTTTCTTTCATTAGTCGAATTGATATCAATTACTATTTGGTGGAAAACTTATAGTAAATGTATATAGGTCAACAACGTTTCTAATGCGTATCTAAATTCTATATTTTTACAAATAAAATAGTAATATACAATTATATTTCGATTTCGTTAAAAGCAAACATTAATTTTGCTAAAATAGCAAATATTAATTATGCTAGTTTTTAATAATTGCGAAAAAGAAAAAAATCACTATCATGTTTGATAATTGATGTTAAACTAGGAAAATAAATAATTTAAACTGTGTTTACCTTGTTCACGGCGTCGTTTCGTCTTTTCTGGACTGCCATCGAAAAGATACGTAACTTCCACAGGGTCAAACGTACATCTACTTCGTTCATATTGTAGATCCTTGTTCATGTTCATTTTCTGCTGCTTCGTGTTATAGAGATTACTTTATACCGTCTGCAAATGTAAAAGTGAATGCCAGGTCGATTAACGCACTTATCTACCTTAATATTATCTGCTACTCAAATGCACGATTTTATATATAAATATACGGTTATACGTCACAATTATGAACTCAATGTCATGTTGTCAATAATGATGGATATTTCCAGTAAAATTTCTACTACAATTTTATATTATATGTATATGTCTTCTGTATATGTATATATCTTTCTCTATAATACGGGCTACGACATACATATGTTCATACATCTGTACATACAATACCATCTGGCATTTTAAGACTAACCGTCCCTATGTAATAGCTTGTATTACTTTAAGATTTACTTGCTTGTGATAATTACTTGTAATAACTCCTAACTAACAGTCTTTTATTTACAACTAGAAAAACTTCATACCATTATTTTAAGAAATTACATATAAAATATTTTATACGTATACACAGTACCTTGATTCTGTATTACACATTTTTTTACACGGTACTGACCAAAGTACTAAGTCCTTATGTACTCTCATGTCTATCTGTTCCTACCAATCTCTACGTCTTATAAATGAAGTATGATTAATATTCGAACTTACTACTACACTTGCGCTGTATTTGCAACCTTATCAATGCGAGAACGGTACCCACATTCGACATAACAATATAAAAAGGATATAACCTATTCTATATCACATTTTTGCTTATTGACCAGTCCTCTCATTGGCGGGAAATTATAATTTCGAATATGTCTCGATCATATATCAGGTCATATGTCAGGACCCCTTTGCACAATTGGACTAGTATTATTACTGAAATTTTTTCAAGTAAAAAATTACAAGTTATCAAAAAAGAGGAAAAAGAGGAGGCAAAAATATAATAACAATTCTTCATATTCAATATATTCCAACGTGTTTTAGAAGTAAGTTAGATTGGAAATATATTTCATAGAATATTTTCGTCATAATTCCTTAACATAATTTGCCGCATTTTATTGTTATTATTTAATAATCTGAGCGATATGTTTCACATATTATATAAATGTAGACATTCCTCTATAAAATAGTGTTTGAATTTTTGCATTCCATGTATTCATTTCGAAATTATGATCATTTGAAGTTAGAACTCCAATTCACCTTCCGGGGCCCCATCAACTTCAGCTTTGATACACATTACAAATTACAAATCAGCTTATTGTGTTAGTTACCATAAAATAAAAGAAATACATGCATATATTAAAAAATATTTTTCACTATAAAAAAAATGATAAATGATGTTTTTTTAATTTGGACTATTTTCATAATCACCGATACAATAGTACTGAATTTACAAAATCATTCAAAATAATATTGTCCTCCTCTATTACTTCCGCTTAATGTCGATACGTAGGAAACGTTGATTCCGCCATCTTGCAATTCTTTGCTGAAGGGAACTTGTACACTTCGTTATGAGGTACGGACCGTCCAGAAATTTATAACTACATTTTAACAATATTCACTCAAATTTAATTCGTATTATTTACTATATCAATAGAAAGATCTATATTATCTAGTATTTAGTTGAAATTATTATATTTTGCACATTTTATATTGAATAATTTGTTGACGACTGACCACATGGTTTCATGATTGAGATTTGTGTATTTTAAGTGTATAATTTCATGTCTAGAAAATTACAATTAAATTGTAGTAACTGTTGTATATATAAATCATATCAGAATGACGTTTTAAAGCGATAAAAAGCTGTGTTTGATATTAATAATTGATTATCATAACATAACCTCACTTTTTGATGTTTCAGTTCGTTAAAACTGCAGAAGAGGCTTGCAGCCTCTGTTATGCGATGTGGTAAAAAAAAGGTCTGGTTAGATCCCAATGAAATCAACGAAATTGCAAACACAAATTCTCGTACGTTCTTCTGTGAAAATTAAATTCTGACTTTTATCGATGTATATAAGTTTTTATTTACTTATTTTTCTTCTTAAGGGCAAAGCATTAGGAAGCTGATTAAGGACGGTCTTATTATTAAGAAACCTGTTGCTGTTCATTCGAGAGCTCGAGTTCGCAAAAATACAGAAGCTAGACGTAAAGGGCGTCATTGTGGTTTTGGTAAAAGGAAAGGTACAGCAAATGCTCGTACACCTCAAAAGGTAAATATAAATTTTCATAATTATCCTTTGGAAAATCATTTTTTCGTTACATACATAAATTATAATAGTGTACTAAAAATAAATTATATTATTTCTTTGCAGGATCTTTGGATCCAAAGAATGAGAGTTCTTCGTAGACTCCTGAAGAAATATCGTGAAACAAAAAAGATTGATAGACATCTCTATCATTCCTTGTACATGAAGGCTAAGGGTAACGTGTTCAAGAATAAGAGAGTTTTAATGGAATTCATTCATAAAAAGAAGGCTGAAAAAGCGAGAGCAGAGATGCTTTCGGATCAAGCAGAGGCGCGTCGTACTAAAGTTAGGGAAGCGCGTAAACGCAGAGCAGAACGTATTGCTACAAAGAAACAAGAATTACTGCAGTCATACCAGCGTGAAGATGAAGCCGCAGCAGCGCAAAAAAAGTGATGTAACAATTTTACAGATTGTTGTATAAATAAAATCTAAAAAATATTTACTTCTTTTAATTTGATTGCTGATTACCATTTTTATTCTTTGTAAGGATGTGAGATACATGTATAGTTTGCATATATAATACATGCATAAAGATAAATTCATATAACATGACATTTTACTCAATAATAGTGAAACAGTTTTTTAAGTAAAATTTGCATATATAATACATGCATAAAGATAAATTCATATAACATGACATTTTACTCAATAATAGTGAAACAGTTTTTTAAGTAATTATTAACATGTCATTATTATTTATTTTAATTATTCCAATTGTTCATCATAATAACCTGAAGTGAGATATTAGTCGTGTTTTGAATATTTAATTTTTGTTTGATATGTTTTTCAATTTTATATTGTAATGAAATTTTTTACATTAAGAAACACATTTCCTTCAAATAAATTTTTATTTACTGCTAATATATTTATAAAAGAAACTATCAATTATATATGTAGTTCAAATTTATGTGTCGAAATCTGAATATTTATTTAATATTTCTATAAATTTAATTTCCGTAAAAATTATAGCATAAACCAAGGATTTGTTTTTGAAGCTAATATATAATGGTGTCTGCAGATGGAAGCACTGTTATTTCCTAAAGCCATAGGATATAGCGAAGGTATCGAGTATGTAACCAAAAATTGACTATAAGTTGAGGAACACTATTCTTTCAAAGACACACGCTTTTAAGAAATATATATTGCAATATAAAAGGTATTTATGTCAAATGTGGAATATTCAAATGAAGAATTATTTTATTCTGATGTCCATTAAAAATAAAGCACTCGCAATAGGTTAGGAACATGAAATTAAGGCGTACGAAATAATAAAATCTTGAAATAAAAAAAATAATAAAATATCGTTTGCCAAAGTAAATAACTTTTTTACAAAATTGTATGTATGCTGCATCCGTATGAAGCAATTTATATATTCTAACAAATAGGCTTATTCAATAATAAATATTATTTCGTAATACATTTTAAGTAATGTAAATTGTATAACGAGTCGTCATGTCTATATTTAAAAAGTAATATAAGAGATATATTTAATATTTCGTATTACATGAATGATAATTATTTTAATAAATGAATAAATATTTCCAAGGAAAAATGATACTTTAATCAATAGTTTATGGTTTTTTAAAGTTGAATTATTGTTTACAGCTGTATACTCCTCATGTCTTACTGAGAACTGATACAGTGATAATGGAGCAAGAGGAACATGTCCGTAAATATTTATATGTTTCACCTTAGTGCAAGAATTTCTAATTAATTTCTTTTCATATTGTACGATTATTTTCCTATGTAATTGAGAAGATTATTAATTCAAGTTCATAAAATTGATGAAATTTGCAGAGGTTATTGAATTTGAGAAATCAGCGGTTACACCAATCAAAATGACCAACAAAAAAGGAACTGTTCCAGAAAAATCAAGAGAGGAAATAAAAGCAGAACGCGAAGCAAAGAAAGCTGCTAAAGCTAATGCTAAGGCAAAGGCTAAATCCACTAAAACGTCAAACAAAGACCCTTCCAATAGTATTAAGATTAAAAAAAGCAATGGTATACCAGAAACTGTAACTAATAAAAATATTGAACCTCCTAATGAAGTACTAGTACCAGTACCGGAACCAGTACCAGTACCAGTAATCAATAAGACTCCAAATACAAGTGAAAAAAATGAGAAAATAGTACCAGAAACCGGTAGTGAAGGGAAGAGCAAAGCAGTATTACGAGCTGAAAGAAGAGCAAAGCAAGAAGCACAAAGAGCAGCCAAACAACAAATTTTATCAGAAAAAAATAAGGTTAGAAGTAAGGAAGAGGATAATAATAATAATAGTAATAAACCTGTAACACACATTACCAGTGTGACAGATATAGTGAAAAAAGTATCAACACAAAAAAAAATCATTGAAAAAATTAACACTCATGAAATAAATCTGTTCAAACATTTATATCACGAAAGAGAACAGGCAATTGCTGATGTATCCTTTGTCAATTCGAATATACACCCGGCAATAATTAGATTAGGTACGCAATATGCAAGCAAAGTAATTGTAGGCAGCAACGCAAGATGTGTTGCTCTTTTAGCTGCTGTTAAGCAACTTATTCAGGACTTTGAAAGACCACCACAGGCTGACTTTATTCGAGGTTTCGAAGCAAATTTGCAAGAATCTGTAGCCTACTTGCATCATTGTAGGCCATTGGCTGTTTCAATGCAGAATGCATTAAGGCACTTAAAGTGGCAAATGACACAGTTTCCTTCTTCATTATCTGATGAGGATGTAAGTAATTTTATATACATTTTCGTTTGATATATGTTTGATGATATTTTTGAAATGAAAAAAAATATCGTATGTTTTAGGCAAAAAATAAATTAAGTAATGCAATAGATACTTATATACGGGAGCAAATAGAGCTTGCCGATAAGGCAATATCGATAACTATACAAACTAAAATATCCAATGGAGATGTTATCTTAACTTATGGCTAGTGAGTTCTTATTTTAAAGACATCTTAGAAAGCCTCTGTATATTTTCAACATTTGCAATAAAATTTATATTGTTTACAGTTCATCTTTGATACATAAAATATTGTTAGACGCGCACACTGCGGGTAAAGAGTTTCGTGTTATTGTCGTGGATGGAAGACCATGGCTAGAAGGGAAAGAACAACTTAGGCGTTTAGCGAAACATGAAATTGAATGCTCTTACATTTTAATTAATGCTTTAAGTTACGTGATGCCTGAAGTAAGCAGAACTGAAAGATGATTTTTATATTATTTAAATACTTTTTAAGATTCTTGACAATAATAAGACTACTGAATAGGTGAGCAAAGTGTTTCTTGGTGCTCATGCAATATTAGCGAATGGTGCGGTAATGTCGAGGGTTGGTACCGCTCAGGTTGCCTTAATGGCCAGAGCGTTTAATATTCCAGTGTTAGTCGCTTGCGAAACTCATAAGTCTTGCGAACGCGTACAGACAGATTCTATTGTCTATAATGAATTAGGTAAGCGGCGAACTTTATGCTTGTTTTTATATCACCAATTTATTTATTCATAATTATTCTATATTAATATAGTGTATCTATATATTTTTATTTTTTTCTCTATTGCTGATTCATTCATAGGAAATGCAGATGAGCTAGTACAAGATTATGGAAATGGTGCGCAAAAATCATTATTAACAAACTGGAGAACAAGAAAGTCGTTGAATCTTTTAAATATTATGTACGATGTTACACCAGCTAATTTAGTGACAGCTGTTGTTACAGAATTAGCCATTCTACCATGCACTAGCGTTCCTGTGATTTTACGTATTAAGCCATCAGAGATATAAATTTTACTATGCCTCGATTATTTCACATAGCGTTCAAATATCAATATAAAACGTGTAATTACCGCGTTCTCTATACCCGTGTATATAAATTTGTTTTTAGCCGAATTTTCAAAATTGTAACACTTCAAGAACAGGGAAATATACACTGCGACCTGCTTTTTTACTCATGCCTTTAAAGGAATTATTTTACATACTATTATTGTATATTATGTTGTATACCTTAAAATAAATTTCTGAAACCTTAATTATATAGTTATATTTTGTTAGTATATTTCTGTGCTATTAGAATAGAGCATTATAAGAGATAACTGAAAGATATAATATAACATACTACTAAATTTATTTAAAGAAAAAGACATCTCCACATTAAAAAATTGTAATTTTGTGATATCTCTATATTTGTAAAATTACTATTCACATAAATTTTAAACAAATAATTACTTTTTTCAAATAATTAAAATACATCACATCCTTTCTTTTCTACTACTTCATAAACTAGAGTACACAGAAGGATATAATATTTTAAAGTCCATTTATAATTTATTAATTTTATGGACTTGTGAGTAATTTTATGGTATTGTTTTATGGATAAGATTCAGATCCATCTAATCTCATGATGGTTTTTGGAATATCACTAATAACATAGAAGAAAACATTTTATCATAAATTGTAAGTATTATTTTTTTATAATCGTATAAATCAGTGACATCAAAAATAACTATGAATTATTCATATATGCGTTTAATTGAGCTGAATTTTATAGTTTAAATGAATAAAAATAATATTTTTGTTTTGTAGGTTAACTTTCAAATATTTTAATTGTTTTCGTTCTTTCGATGTCTAGGTAATTATTGTAAATAAATGTAAACTAAAATGCTTAGTCAAAGATTTCCAACAAAATACGTCATAAAACAATTCGGAAAATTAATTTCCCCTTTTTCAACTCAAATAAAAATTAATGACATATTAACTACACATTTAAAACTCGATGATAATACTATTAAAAAACTTTATAAAGACGGAAAGAGGAGTAAGATTATGAAAATATCGAAAAACAAACTTGTTCGGAATTCTATAATATTGCAGGTAAGTATGATTTATTCATAATATTACTGAATGTTACACAATCTGTATTTATTAATAATTCGTTAATTTCATCCTGTTTTACTAGAATTTCAATGTAAGATTAGAGCAGAACGACTATTTGCTATCCTGCTTAATACTCGACCCGAAAATCTTGAAGAATAGAATTCTTGTGCTTAAAGAAATGGGCATAGACTCTATAGATTTATCTTATATTGGACGGTATGTCAATTTTTTTTTAGGTAAATAAGGCCATACTTTAAAGCTCAAATATAATATTTTGCAATTATAAATTTTAACTTATAATATACAATTATTTCTTTATTTTAGGTTTTCAATATTAATGCAAAAAACTGTGAGCCGGTTCAAAAAGTTACATGGCATTTCATCTAGTCAAAGTATTATGAAAATTGTATTTTCTAATGTAGGCATGAAAGTTAATATGTCTGATAAAGAAATGCTAAAAACAGAGAGTCGTGCGCGAATTGGTAATTATTATCAATTGTGTTTGACATACCATAAAACATATCATATGAAATTGCATGGTGAATTGTTTTATAAAAACAAGAAAATGAAATATTTAAGTCTTAAGGAAATGTCAAGAATACTAGATGTGCTGAAAAATAAATGTCAGTTTGATGTAGAATTTGTAAGTATAATTATTTGGAGAAAAAAATACATTAATTTATAAATGGCCCAATCTAATACAATATTTTTTACAGTTAAAACAACACCATTACCTTCTACATGTGGATATTGATAACGTTGAGCAATTTTTAGATGAATTTAAATACATAAGAATAAATAATAAAAATATAATTGAAATAATAAGAATGTATCCCCGAATCTTGTTTTGTGATACAAGTGAAACAAAAGAATTATTAAAACTTTTCCAGACCTTAAAAATACCAAATAATGATCTATCTTCTCTATTGAAAGTTTGGAAAATGAAAAAAAATACGTTCTTAGAACGGTATACATTTATTGAAAATAACACAGATTTAGCTATATGGTTGAAGCATCCACGAATCTTGTTTATGATCTATCTCTACAAGGTGGTCATAGATCGTTTAACATATATGAAACATATAAACGTTATAAACAATGCAAATATTAATACATATTTATCAAATAAGAAATTCTTTTTGAGGTAATCATTCTGATCAAATAAGATATAAGTGTTATTAATAATTGTAGTATGATGTATATTTAAATTCTGTAATAGTAATTCATAATTTTAGATATGTGGAAGGAGATGTCTCTTTTACAGCAGCAGGAAAATATTTAACATATGTTTTGAGGAAAGAACTAGGGCATGACAAGGTTCATGTTATGTCTTCTATTCGAAAACATCCTTATTGGAAACATGTTCCACTGATAAGCATCGATAAAACGATACGATATTTGAAGAAATATTTTTCAATAGATGATATATGTAAAAATATTCACATTATACTTTATTCATCGTAAGAAAATGTTTACATTATTTAAAAATATTGAAATATATTATATATAAATATTAAAGTACATATTATATTAATATAGGTTGGCAATTGATAATACATTAAATTCGCTGTACAAAGAATATTCCTTACAAGGTGGACATAATTATACTCCTACACAATATTTGGCTTTATGCTTGTATAAGTTAGAACAAAAACATCATTTCAGCGGAGACGGAGTGTGGCAAACCGAAATATCGGTTTTCAAACCAAATTTTTTGCAGGATATATATGAGCTTGATAATCTTGTTGATTGTATAAATAATAATGACAATGAAGTGATCAATTTAAGTGGAGTAGCATGGCTTGAACATTTACTACAATAATACTAAGTGCGTGTGAAAGATATATAAAAGGCTTCTTAGAGGATAACAATGAAATATTTCTAGAAATATGAGTAATGTAAAATCTGTTAATAGGCAAAATTAGAAACTAACTCTTTGGTTGAACAATTTTATATGCGATAGTATCATAAGGATTTTACAAGATTACTGACATTGTTTAAACAACGTAGTATATATTGTTTTATTCAAAATACATTTTAATTGAATCATAATCCATATTCTAAAACAAACTGATTTAAAGATTTGTCTAAAAATATTTTATTTTTATTTTTTATTACTTTGCAGTTTAGTTATACATATTTTCAACTGCCATGCTTTATGTGATTTATGTAATGTGTGGGTTACAATAAACTTGTTATTAATCTTTCAGGCAGTGTCATAATTCCATGTTCATAAAACTTCTGATTTTTGCCAGCAAAAAACTGAATTAAATGTGATTTTACATAATCAGTGTCATTAAAAATTTTACCATTTGAGGAGTTCTGCATGGAACGAAATAAATAGTAATCTGAAGGCGCAAGGTCAGAGCTATATGGTGGATGTGACAACACACCCCAACCTAGTTCCAATAATTTTTGGCGAGTGGCCAAAGATGTGTGGGGCTTTGCATTATCATGCTGGAAAACCACACCCTTACGATTTTCCAACTCTGGCTGCTTTTCTTGAACTGCATCGCTCAGTTTAGGGAGTTGTTAAACGTACACGTTTGAATTAACCATTTAGTTTCTTGGTAAAAGTTCAAAGTACAGAATTCCTTTATAATCTCACCAAACTGACAGCATAATCTTTTTTTTTTTGCTGAATTTCAGCTTTTGGTGTCGCCTGAGCTGGTTCATCTTGCATCACCCTCGATCTTACCCGATTAACGTTGTTATAAACTATCCACTTTTCGTCGCCAGTAATCAGTCGTTTCAGAAATAGATTAATTTCGTTGCGTTTCTGAAGCGAATCGCAGATGTTAATGCGTTGCGTCAAATCAATTTCCTTAAGCTGATGAGGGACCCATAAATTGAGCTTCTTGACATAGCCAAGCTATTTTTTTGAATGCATGTATGCGATACATTGAGTTTCCCTGCAATCTCACGTGTTGTGCTATGATGATCTGAATCGATAATGGCCTTGATATGGGTCTCATCAACATCAACTGGACGGCCAGATCGTTGAGCATTTTTCAATAAAAAATCACCAGAACGAAATTTAGCAAACCAACTTTGACACTGCCTTTCTTTCAAGGCTTCATTTTCATATACGGCATATTACTTGTGTGCTTGCGATGCGTTCTTGCCTTTTCGTAAATAATACAATAAAATATGTCTGAAATGAGCGTCGTGTTCTTCCATTTTTAAATTGGGATAAAAACAAAACTAAATAACTAATCGATACAATTTTTTTACTAAATTAAATTAAATTAAAATTTCATTTTAAAGGAAGTTCAAACAATAAGAAAACAATATAGGTTAGGTGCTTAGAACACATTGACAAAACAAAAGAATGTGCTAAGACCACCTATTGACAAAATCTGCAATCACTTAGTTGCCAACCCAATAGTATAGATTATATATCGAAACAAGATTCCTCTCGTGATATATTTTGAATATTTATTAAAAATTACTTTTGCATACAAATTTAATATTAACATACAAAATTACAATAAATTGTGTCGAATTTTTTAGATATTTCAAAAGGAGTTAATTATTTAAGGCACGTTATCGTCAAATAATTGATTACATGTTTTCATTTTTAAGTGTATTTAAATGCGAGTAATTACAAACATCATAAAAAGATGGGCAGAGTACAAAATACACACGAAATATTTCTGTAAAAGACTTTACAAGTTCAGGTGATGTTTTATACTCTTTACATATATATGTACATGATTCGGTATACACTACAGAGTATTTGAATAAAATACAACAGAACATGTTCATTTTCATTCAGTTTTTCTTAATAACTACGAACAAGGGACAAATAATACAAAAGTACTCACACCTCATACGAACTTACACCTTTAAGGCACTAGAATGCTCTCATTCAATTAATTGCTTCCCTTAAAATACTTTATTTCTTACACATATACGTTTATTATAAAAAAACATATTTCTTCCAGGGCTGCTTTCTTACTAAGAAGAATCAACGATTGTCATATTCTTAGTGTTAAACTTTCTTTTACAAATGTAATTCCAATGAATTTCACGAATCTTTTAAAGCTATATAATACAAAATAGAATTACATTGAGAACAGAATAAACTTCATAAATAAAAGAAACTTTCAAGATTTCTCAAAGGACTCTATTGAAGACTTCCATTCCCAAACTTCTTTCTGTCTTTAGAATAACAAATTATAATAACTCTAATTAACCTCAAAACCTTGCATTATCATCCTTAACTTAACCCAAATGCTAATAAATCTTCCTAAGCACAACTGATCAAGACTTTATGTTCAGCCCTGAAATTCCTTTGGCAAGAAAGATCCATTCCAAACTGGAACCGCCAGTTGTTCTAGAGTAAATTTAGACTGGAGGTTTCGAGTCAGTTCAGAAAAGGAGGCAACTGCACATAGCTCTGCTGGCTGGTTGGCTCGCTCTTCACCATCACCTGTTCCTTCATTCCTTGGCGACCTTGTGGTGAGTGCATCCCGTATTCTTGTTTCTGATCCTGTTGTTGTTGTTGTTGTTGCTGCTGCTGCGTGTAATCAGATTGTTCGTGCTGATACTTATCCGCTGGACTGAGACCACTGACATAATCCAATTGCTTATTCTGCTGATGTTCTTCCTCTGACATGGAGTTAGCTAGGTGAGTGGGTGGCGAATGCGTGGTCACCATAGTCTGATAATCGTTGCGGGTTAGAGGAGGTGGTGGACTGTTACTGGCGTTCATGTAGTCCTGGTGTACGCGCATCGTGTTCCCTGATGGTGTAGAAAATAACGAGGCATCATGTTGCGGAAGCATTGTCGCGTACGAATATGCCGACCCGTTGTTGCTCGGTCCACCGAAAGAGGTGGAATAAGGGGAATTAGTTGGGCTAAGTAGATTCAGGTGTGGCGCCAGATCATACGCTGGAGAATACGCCCAAGCATCCGGCGGTGCTGTCGCTGTTGTTGGAGAGGCGAAGGGGTTGAGGGTATTATTCAGCGAGGTAAATGATCCTGGTGGAAAGAGAATTGCTTTTATTAATTTTTTTAAGTATAAAAATAATTCTTATAACTTTTATAAACAAGAACATTACTTGTATTAATGTACCAAGTGTAAGTATAATTTTATAAAAATCTTTAGAAATAATATAGTAATCTATGTGAATTTTAAACTAGTATTAATTGCAAATATATAGGATTATTTTATAGATTTTTGTAATACGATGCAATTGGCTTATTTTTGCAGAAAGCGTTGATATTGTTTATAACTATGTATGTATGTATGTAAATGGGAAATCGATGAATTAACTGCGGTTGGTTTTTTTGTTTTTTCTTTCTTTATTTTAAACTTTGCTAAATAACTTCACTCGATCAATAATAAATAAAATCTTCAAAAGAGTAAATAATTTTCTCTGTATAATATATTAGTAATTTCTTCTATTTATTGTAAAATATTGTCTGTTATAGTTACTTGTTTTGATAATAAAATAGTACTATATACAAATACTATTTTATTAGTATAATAATTTAAAGTTTAATAATTTAATAATATAATAATTTCTAATAAAACTGACGAATAGCAATAAACGATATAGGTAGAAAACAGTTATCATTTTTGTTGTGATTACCTGATAAACCGGGACTTGCTGAACCAGCAGCCATGTATCCGGCGGTTTTACGCGGAGGTTCTCTCTTACGCCATTTTGCACGCCGATTCTGGAACCAAACTTGAACCCTTGACTCCGACAAAGCGAGTTTTAGAGCAAGCTCTTCTCGCGCGAAGACATCAGGATACGGTGCACGTTCAAATGCCCTTTCCAATTCTTCCAATTGATAAGCAGTAAATGTCGTTCTGCAATAATTAATTTGCACAATAAAATTAAAATAATCATCGAATAATAATAATAGTTGTAGCTTCAGACTGTGTAATTTTCTTTTTCAGCGGAACGTGACTAATGTTGAAGATATTATAGTATTTTTAACTTTAAACTAGGCTTTTATAAAGATCCTGTTGTTAATATTTAAAAAGATATGATCAAAATCAAAGTTAAGAAGAAAACATCAGGAAGTAATAAATAGTTAATCTAATTTTAAGTAATTTTAAGGAAATATATACCTGGTTTTCTTCTTCTTGATTCCATTGTTGTCGGTCTTCTTTTTGGAATCTTTTTTAGCTGGCTGAGCCTCGCTACTGACTATAAATATAAATTAGTGTAACGTAAAATTTCAACAATTATTCCTCCAATAAATATCATTTCACTTAAAGAAAAAAAAATCACAATTAATAATTCTATTTAATTCTATAATGATTCTCTCCTTAAACCAATTTACTCATCAATCCAAAATTTCACAACACTTTTTAAGCTAACTTTTTCAACGATTTCTTCACTTTATATACATATCAATGTATATTTCACAAGTACTTTTAGAAATTAATAGAATCACTCTAATTCTCAATTAGTCGCTAGAAATATCGAATTATTAAACCAAATTTTCCTGTAAAATTTTCAACGTCAAATACTTCAAATATTTAAATATTCACTAAAAGCACAATACTAACCTGGAGCAAGAGTGTTCATCGGATCTTCTGGCTTCCTTTTCAAAGGATTTCCAAGCTGCAGACCTTGCTGCAACGTCGTCGAGGTCGGCGTCGCAGCGGTGGACGTCGACGTGGTGACATCCTGCGTCTGAGGAAGTGGCGCGTACATTCCAGCTAATTCCAATTCCTTCAGCTCTTTCTGTTGTTGTTGTTGTTGTTGTTGCAGATGATGGTGAGACGTTTGATGATGTGGCGGTGGACTATTGGAAGAGTCTAACTTGTGAAGATGACCTCCAGTGGGCATTAAATCGCCACCATGGTGTCCACCATGAAGGCCAAGCATCACTTGAATACTGTGGACTCCGGAACCTCCTCGACCACCGAAGTCAGAGAAGATCGGATCATCGAAGGGACCTCCGTCCATCTTTTATAAATTTTTTTAGGATTGAAAAATTTCAATTATTTTCTCCTTTCGATTCTTCAAGTAATGAATAACAATGTTATATTACTTTTCTAGTGTTAAATAATAATTGAAACGCAATTATTGGCACAGTATTTCTTTAACTAACTCTTGACGTTTTAAAAGCACGTGGTTTCGTTATCAAAATCAGATAGGAACTTCTCTTCTTTTTAATAAAAATATCATAAATATCAAATTCTTTCAATCTTTAATATAAATTCGTATCTCCTTTTCTTCAATCTCTAATAGTTTCACAAACTGTAATTGTGCTTTTTGTTCTTCGATCACCGTGCGCCGAATACAATTTCTTTTCCTCTTAATTATATACACTTCTTCCTCGACAGTTTTTTGACTTCAATTATCTTTCTTCTTTAATCCTCATAGGATTAAAGTTAGAGCAACTCGACAGGAACCATTTCTTTCTATTAGTAAATAAACATTGAATTCCTCGCTTGGATTTTCGATACAAAGTATATGAGAGTTTCCTCTTCCTCGATGTTTCTTCAACTTTCTTCTTTATCTTCTCTTCTCAGTAGTAACAAATGAAAATTCGTCGATCGATGATCCAGTCAGGGTTTAAAATACCCTAGACAACTGTGTCCCATTCACTTCCTGCTCCCTTTATTACCGCCGATTTCTCGGGTTCTTCGTCAAGACCTGCGGTTGGCCAATTATGCAAAAAGGCGTGCGCGGTGTGCAGGATGGCGGTCGCGGCGTTCGCGCGTCCTCCGTAATGGAATCCGAGCCAATTGCGATCAATTGTTGCCCGGGTTATGATTAATTTTGATTAGTACAAGCTAACGAAGCGAGAGCCAGGCATCGTGTCGTCGGCACACGAACAGATTCAACCAGTCGATCCGAATTATACTTTCGAGAACCGGAGGAACTATACTCAAATGTTAATTTGAAAACATTTTCAAAATAAAAGCAGCGATAAAAAAAGAAGAAAACAAAAGAAAGAGAGGACGAATGATTTTCCAAATGTTTACGTATATCGTTTCTCTTGCGACTGAACGGATTTTTGTTGAATTTTCTATATATCGACAACCGGGTGAGTTGATCGCGCGAAACAACAAGAGCCGCCTAACTAACCGGACACTGTCGCACTAAGCGACGATCCGTTCTGACTCTGGCTAATCAACCGACACTCACACACGCTTATATTTTCAACGGGTTGCTGGCCAGGCCGCCCCCACACATAGAAACCAACCAATCCTGTAGCACCTACTACGCGTTACGTGCTCCACGAGAGGACGGCCGTTTTATGCGGGCGCGGTATATACTGTTCTCCTGTATTTCTTCCTCTTTCTTTCTCTTTTTCTCCCTTTCCATTCTGCACCAGAGTCATCCGTCTGTCTCTCTTTTTAATCCCCCTTGCACAGAAGAGTCACTTCCCCCTCCCGCCCCCTCTCAGTCTCTCTCTCTCTCTCTCTCTCTCTCTCTGTATGTTCTCTTTCATCTCTTTGATTCTTTCTTTTTCTTTTTTTGCTTTCTTGCCTTTTCTCTGGCCTGGTACCATTCCACCACTCCAAATAAAATGGTTCGTCATGGTATTGGCTGAACGTATATAGAGGTATATGTGCATTGTATCTTTGTCGTTTATGTCGTTTCCTCTGTCTGAAGTTAGGGTTCGGGAGTCTCTCTTTGGTCTCGTGGCCACTGCCACACCATTGCGACCGCCTCCCGGCAAAGAAGTTGGAGAACGCCGCCTCGATATTATGATGTGTGTTAGGTGATGTTGCAGAGGAGCTTGGAGGGGCATGTGGGAATCGGAGCGGGTTGGCTTGTGCACGGTCCACCGCGATGGGAAAATTGTGTACATCGCGATTCCACTTCGAATATGGACGACCTGCGCTTGACCCACTGCGACCTCGATATTTCTTGGAACGGAGATCATGGTGGAGAGAATGCTGCATGCGCGCTGTTTAGAGGAAATAAGGTGGTTTTAGGAAAAATTTAATTCCAAAGTAAATTTAACAATGATCTAATTTGTCTACTTTCTGTTTCTTTGTTACAGCATCGTAGAATACACTTTTTGTTTAATTAATGATGTAAATTTGTATAGTTGGTATAGTTCTAAATTCAAGAAAAAGAGTACCTTGCATTTTTGGACTGTGTGGATGAAGATGAAGTGCAGAATACTGGAAATAAAGGTTCTTGGTTTGGTTGGTTGGTTGTTGGCACCATCGGAGCTTAGATTTAGGAATACTTCTTTTCAAAAGAAGTTTAAAAATATTGGTAAAAGAACTTGTCTATAGTCCGTTTTGGGGTTTTATAACTTCAAGAAATTGGAGATATCAAATTGAACATCGTATAGAAAAATAAATAAACCTTAAAAAAGAATAATTTTTATAAAAATCTATTAGCAGCCAAATTTTTGTTAATTAAACAGCATAAAAAGGTATATAAAATATAATAGATTTGCGTTTAAGACAATACGAGTCATTGTATAGTTTTATGCAGAAAGTTGGAGCAGCTTACGCAACATTCTCCGACGATGACGTTATTTATGCATGAAATTATCCAAGTCATAAGGTTTAAGTTATTCATAGTTCACGTTTCAAACATGTACTTCTTACTTATCATTCTTTACTTATAATCACACTTGATTTATGATTTACAGATAAGAAGGTGAAAAATAAAAATGGACATCGAGGCATAATTCGAACAATTATTACTTCTATAAATTACAAAGGTTTCAATTGCACACGTTACCAGTGAAGAGCAAAAGTATCCAGAAAAAGAACTAGACAATCTCATACAATTTAACACGAGTCAATCTTAAAATACTCGAATCAAATTTTCATAAACAAAAATATAATTAATATATTACCTGAATTTCTAAGTCCATGTATTTCCATTTTCTAAAATCACACAGCATCAAGTAAGTACCACCTAACCCAACTCCCATAAATTCCACTTAGTTTCCACCCTAGCCTCAGTCACATCGAACATATCAGCTATCCATCTCGTGTCTCTGTTCGCAGAAGTCCTTGAACCGGAACCTTGAACCTCGATCAAACGATTTGAGAGATCACAGAGCGCTCTCGGCGACGATCGACTTGCGTACATCGCGTCACCGATCCTCTGTCTACCGAATGCACGATCCTCCCATCGATTTGCGTCCCATGCACTATCAATGATTCGAATTGTCCCGCAATTTTACATCCACACCGTTTCGACTCGTCCTCGTATCAGTCGTATCCGGTATATACTTGAATTGAGAGGTTAGAGACGGATTAGAATCGATCGATCGATTTATGAGAAGATGATCGATCGGAAGGACGAGAAAGGTAAGAGTACCTATACTTTCCAAGAGATCCATGTCCGTTGACCGGCAGCGTGGCACTGAGCTCTTAAGCGCAGGCTCAATGAAACCAGCAATCGCCAGGAATTGCCTCGAATTGGCCCAATCAAACTACCCCCATTCCGTGTGTACACGCGTATATTAACTGCTAATTTCATCGGCGGTAATTAGCGCGCGCGAGCGCGCGCCTGTCACGCGCTGATTTAATTGCACTCTCGCGGACACTCTTTACTTCCTCCCCTACCATCCTTACGGTGCATCTTTTCCGTTGCGCCGCGCCAAACCGATCGCGCTATCGTTCCAGCCGCCTGGTCTCCTCGTTTTCGTCAATGAGTTTGTTTACACCAGATCGATGGATCTCGTGGCTATCTTTCTCAGTGGATGTTATTTAGAAACGTCAAGATTGGACAGAAGAACGGAAGAAATTTAACTAAATAGGTAAAGACGATTTTAGAACGATTTTGGAGGTTAGGGATGGTTTTGCACGAAGTGGATGGATATAGAAATCGATATAGATCTCGTTTCTGTTCGAGTTTGTTCAGTAAAGTTTTCGTAAATAGATTTCACTATTTAGTTAGATGATTGTATGCTTGTTTAATAATCTACAATCTAAATTTTATTTGATCATGAGAAAAGATAGTTACAATTGATCAGAGTTTTCTAATATAATATGAAACTTTTCCATATAAAAAAATTGTTAATGATACATTAATAAAATATAACAGTATATTAGTAATCTATTATTTAATGATCACACTATATGGTAACAATTTCCTACCTACCTACCAGGTTATATCCTGACAGTTTCTTTTTATTCTAACAAATAAATGTACACCGGCAACACTTCTTGATATACTACAATAAATATCTATTACATTATATTTGTACGTTACCATATTTCCTAAATGTTACTTCGACCAACCAAGATTATCATTCTAGAGTACAATCCTTAGCAAAATAATTATCACTCAATAATACACATCCCCAAATCTTCATACTCGTACCATCTCGCACAAAATTTCTGCCACTAACCAACACTCTCTGTCACAGACTTTCTAAGATTCATCTAACCTTAAAATACCTTCAAACAGAATTCATGAACCAAGCAGCAGAAGTTTCAAGAATCTTCAATTTCCTTCATATCCAGACTGAACCGACTGGATCAAACTTCAATGAAGTTGAAGGTGATTGAATGCGGGTGATCGAGCGTGCGCGCACTCATGCTTGCAGGATATCCGCGGATGCAGGAGGCGGCTGACCGGGAGGATGACGGCAAGCGCGCAAGAGCGAGAAGTCGGTAACTTAACTGGCCTAAATGGGTTTAACTCGATGTGATTTTGCTGGCGAACCACTAAATTGAACGAATACGAACTAAACTGAACTCAACTAAGCTAATCATATCACATTACTAGCGTTATTAGCCGAGAGACGATATAAGTGAAGGTCCGGTGGTGCCGGGCTGCAGTAACGGGTCGCCTCCTGCACTGACCCTCTGCACGACTTTCTTTTCGACCCCTTTTTCTCGTTCACACCATCAAGAATTTTGTGTCCTGTATCATCGATCCGTATCTAAATCATAGAAACGCGTTCATTCTGCATAATTGTTACGTTTGTCGTTGTTTACGAAATCGTTTTTTAGGTTAGTTTTGTGAAACTTTGTGGAAGGTGAAGTCCCTCGGAAGAAACAGACGATTCTCGATGTACACGAGGTCCGGCGAACGATGTTGGCCGATCCTGGCCGAGCCGCAACGCTACCTTGACTGTGTAACAGGAAACACGTGCGTCCGGTGAAAGTGACAGCTCGGTGCGCGCCAAATTTGAAACGGAGATCGAAGAATCGCGTTGTTCGTGTGAGTAAAATGTTCTTATAAGTGTGTAGTGATTGTTGAAGAATTCTTTGTTGAAAGTTGTGTATGATAAAAATAAGTACATATCTTGACTTGAAACTGAACTATCTTTTTATGACAAAGCATACTTGTATCTTGAATTCAAGTGATATGATTTAATCTAAGCTATGAAGTTGTGATTCTTTTATCTTGTTGAGATTTCTTGTATATGATTCATTAACAATATTTTACATGTATAAATTCCTTAAGTGCTAATTTTATGAAGATTTTATGTGCGCTATTTAAAATCTTCGTAAATATTATGATTTTTATGTAATAAAAAACTTTCTATATGTGAATTGTATTTAGTATTCAATATTCACAAGTTAGTCAAAAATCTTCTACCAAACTTTTACTATTATTATTTGTTACAATATTAAATTTAAATATTTTTAATATACCACTAAATTTTCATTGAAAAATGTTAAGGTATATTTTGTAACACAAAATGTAATATCGAAGAAAGTGAGAAAGACTTGTTATCGAAGTGGGGGATATCAGCGGTTAAAGAAAGAGAAGACAGAATGATTATCTCCCACCAACCACTTCGAAGCGACAAGAGAGGGGAATAGACCTGGAGGAAAGATAAGAACGAAATGGACGCGATACGTTCCGCCCCCACCATTTCTACCAGCAGAATAGAAGGAGTTTCTCGGCTCCACCTCTTCCCCTTCCGATAATACCCTCCTTCAACGGTGGATGACGATTTGACTCTGACTTACTGTACTTGGGTACCTCGCTCTTCAACCCCCTAAGACTTCTGTTTACATCTCTCATACATCCAGAAAGTAGTTTTCCAACAACCTTCTGTAATCTTACAATTTTTACAAAACTGATCTATAACTCCTAAAGTTAATTTACAATTCAAATACACAATACTATTATTTTTCAATATTAATTAACGAACGCAGTAGAGGAATTTTTCCAAAATATCTTTTCTTATACTATAATCGAAATTTTATTGAAATTAGAATCTTAGAATCTTAGAATTTTTATTTCAAATTAGAAACCTCCCTACTTTTCAATATTCACGTTTTTCTAACTTTGTTTCTACGCTATATCTTATTCTTATATTATATTTTGTACAGTATGCGATATTTTATTTTCATATTTATTTTTTAGATCAGAACAGACTAATATAATCCACATATATACATATACAATGTACACAAGCTTTTACATATATGGAGAACGCAGCGAGTTGATAATAAGCAGACAAAGGGAAAGAGACTCTCTTGTTGAGAAGTATATTTAGATCGAACGACACAGGGAAACGAGGTGAAGAGGAGGGTTTGGAAGCGACTTTTTGCACGCGAGCCGCTCTTTTTTACGTCGTAGGTATGCCGACCGGATAGTATTGCCGTGTGGCCAGGCTGGCAGGGCCGACCAATTGAGCCTGTTAACGTCAATTGAGCTGAATTAGTTCAATTGGACGTAATTGCGCGAAGGCGACGGGGAACCTTCGCTCTCTGTTCGCCAGCCATGCTCGCGTTTCTCTTTTCGCGCTGATATCGCCGTATTCTCAGGACTTCCTTCAAAGTACAGTCCAAACATAAGTTCGATATAATCGAACTATAATGTTGTACAAGACTGATTTGATACATAGATTGTTTAAAACACTGGTTTTATATAGGGATAATATTTGGGCATGGAGTCTTTTTGGGGCGTAGTTTTGTGACTATTTTGGGTAAAACGCTATTTTATCTAGACTTACTATGTTTCTCTGGAGCCGTTAAATCGTAGTCTCGTAGATTTAGTTGTTTAATTTCTCACTAAATCATGTCAGATAAAATTTAATATCAAAGATAAAATAGGTTTGATGTTGTTTAACGCGATTCTTACGTTGAAGCAATCAAACTTTGCTTTTATTTATTTTCATAATTATAGTAGATAATCCTTGGGTACAATGTTAACGCGATTATGTTATGTATGGGTACAATATCTATTATATTATTAAATAACAAATCGAACATACAAAGCAATAGATATCTTTCTAAGAAAATAACAGAATCACAAAAAGTTCGTTACTTGACAAATCATTTCATCGCTTCTATCAAAATTAATGAAAAATAATAAAAGCAACTCTTATATCGGTCAGAAAAATTCCACCCTCTTTATGTTCTCTAAGCTTCCCCCAAGCAAAACAAATTACAACATCACCGGTACCAGGATAATGGCCATCAGAGGAGGCAATTATGACAACCGTGGCCCAAGAATTAACGTGCCCACATGAGCGTCGCGAGATTACTGATCGAGATCACAATAAACGTTCCTTTCTCGCTTTTTTCCTTTTTTTCACCCCCATGGAACGTTAGCGAACAAGCAACAGTCATTGATATTAGTCACTTTATATCATGCTGGTATATTTCACGGGTCAAAGCGTAGAGAGATGGCCAACGACGAAGACTTTTTTATATGTGCTATATGTGTTTTGAGGTGAAATACTGGTGGTCGATCCCCACCCTCGATCGGATACAAAGAGCTTGGGTATTTTCAATATACGCGCACTGTCTATTCAATGGTTGCAGCGATTCTACCTGAGATTCGATTCATACAGGGGATGAATTCCTCGTTTGAAATATGCTGGATGCGACCACGTGGATCGAGTGCATGCAACAGGTGTATATCGCTCGCTGGAGACTACCTGTTGAGTAGATGTAAATTAAGCCTTTCGCTTTCAATAGTTGTATCGCGCAGAAGTTATACTCGTTAATTCTATAAATTAAAAGGAAAAAAAGATGCGTGTTGGATGTTACAATTTTTATGAAATTTCTTCAGAATTTACGCTTATTTATATCATTTTCTCGCAATACAGATAAGCTTATACTAGAGGCAAATGTAATTTGTTTCTTCGAGAAGTACAGTGGTAATCACGTGTCCAGGCAATGAAATGTAGATCAGTCAGAGATGTAGAGTTAACGAAGTAGAGTAACGCGTGAAGAATGTAAAATACAGTTGAATTAGGATGTCGTGAAATTGAAGAGAGTAGGATTTGAGAATCGAAGGGTGTAGAATGAGCTAAATTAGATTATCGATGAAAGGATTGAAGGTATTTATAAGGGTCGAATTTGAGAGTTAAGGGGAGTGAAATGTACACTGTAGAATGAGATTGATTAGATTATTAATTATGAAATGTGAAGGTTGAGGGGGCGTAGAATATATGATATGAAATATACGCTATAGAATGTATATTGTAGAATGTTATAGATTGTATTAAATTAAATTGTTGATAATCTTATTTGTTAGAATTTCGGAGTTGAAATTTTTCATAAATTGTCTCGTTTAATTGTAATAATAATTAAGCTGGTATTTAATTGCACTTTTAGATTTGGAGATCGTGATTCAAAGGAGAAAATGTAACGTCGCAGCCTGATGACGTCGCATCCTTATTAACCCGACGTAGTCACATCCGTCGCTGTCCCGTTCTGTATTCACGTGCAGGGTGTTTCTCGTAATGATACTTTGATTTACATATTGAAACCAGTCTATAGAGTTACGTACTTCAATTTAAAATTCTCTAATACAAATCATACTCTTCAAATTTACGCTGGAAATCTTATTCTTTTTTAATTTCATACATTTTCTAATTCACCGTGATATACTTGTACATAAATGATTTATAATATATATATAATTATATCATAACTCTTCCTATATCTTTTTATAAAATCAGTTAAAGATTGTCCGCGAAATTTTGCGAAAATCAAATTATTTTTTAACGTTCCTCTTATTGTATATAGATAAATATTGCTATTCAAAAATTGGTCGCACATACTTTTATCCAAAAGAATGTTATTTTATTCAAATTTCTCAAAAATACACCACTTATACAGCAACATATTGGAGATGGATTAATAGAGATTACTAAATTATTATAATTAATTAATAACAAATTATTATATAGAGATTACTAAATGGATTAATAGACGATTATTAAACTAAGATAACGAATTTAAAATAGGTTTAGCTGAACAATAAGGTGCAAGTTCATTGTATTCTCAATATGAGCCAACATCGCTATATCAAGGTCTACGAAGCAGCTCTGGATAGATAAAAGAACAGATGAAATATTAAAGTACGTAGTTATAGATTCTCACGCAAAACGAGGGCGAACACATTCGTTGTGAAAAGGTACAGTGCACATTGACGAGCAATTAGTCGAGGACCTATGCCCTCATATTTCGTGAGAACGAGAAATTCGGACTCAGATACATGCTACGAGGTTTATATCATCCCGCATAAGATCATCTATGTACAATAATATAACAGGACTGCGGGTGGGAATTTACGAGGACGTCTTTAGATCTGATTACACGAAATTTTGGGTGCTCGGAGAATCGGTGGAAAACTGCGCCCATATACAGAAATGTGGCATAAAAGTGCCGTTGTCAAGACTAATCTCCCTCTGAGATCGTTTTCGAAATCGACATTTTTCTTCGAATAAAAACGTAGATCTCAGAGTCTAGAACTTATTTTGTGATGGTTCAATTCGTGCATTTGAAGAATTTAAGAGCAAAAGTGGCAATTATTATATTGATATCTTTGTTGATTAATTCTATTTGTTGCGTGAATTAAGCATCGCACAATCATGAGAAAGAATTTATTTAATGTAAGAATTCTGGATGTAACGATCTTGTTCTACCTGTTACTTTAAGTAGAAGACCCTACGATCTTTAAGGCAACGCGAGACAAAATTAAGCTACAACGTGAAATAGCGTAGACTAAAATGTAAATGTACGAATTGAGAATTTATTTGACAATAATTTAATTCGCCTATTTGAAGAATATAATAGAAAAACGAATGGAATTACTTGAATTTCTTTGTATTATAATTCTATTTTATAAGATCCTCGTGCGTTTCTTTTAATTTCTTGTTATTGAAAACTGTAAGAAATTATAAATGTTTATATTTGTTAAATGTAATATGAGTTTCCATTGAAATATTTATAAAATGAACGAAAGCAGCGACAGTCGAGGACTCCGTACAAAATTGTTTCGTCGAGTGTCTTCGGGGACTCTGCACTCTGAACCCCATGCAGGAACCATATGTTTTTACGTATGTTCATGCTGGCGAAGATGACTCTTCCTGACACGCGACCCGCAGCCACCCTAAATACTTAATTGTCAATTCGATTTTGGTGAGGGAATGATATCCGTGGAATTCTCCGCTCCGGAATTCTCTCTTCAGATTTCTTCACAATGACAAAGAACACCATGAAATTAATAGCCCTTTTATAATTGTACAAAATATGAATGGTACTGAAAGGAATTTTTATTGTATAAGGTTTGTTGGAAATTCTATTGAAACTATCTAGGATGTAAATTAATGTTAAAATACATAGTAATTACAAAGAAAAATAACAAAATTAAAATAAGTATAGCTTAATAGTATATAAGTATAAATTCATTGTATTTTCAGTATGAAAGCTCTTCAAAGCATCTTTGAATAAATAGATAAATCTTTATGTATATATAGTTCAATAAATTAGATACTAATCTACGAATTTAATCTATGAACAACATTTTATATATACAATCTACGAATTAAATAATTACTCTACAATTAAATAGTTCTTGAGAATAAAATTTTATGAATTCATTAAATCTCTATACTTCTACATTTTAAATCCGTTATGAGATAATTGATACAGTGTCATTGGTGAATTTATAGGAAAAATAGTGAAATAATTAATTATTAAAATCTTCGTGGATTATTCACCGATTTAAATTATTTTAAAGGCATATTTTTTAATTTTATTATGAGATCATAATCAGTTCGAATTTAGTGTGTGAAGAAATCTATATTACCCGCTTAATGAAATAAAATGCTCGGTGGAGACATCTACCGATTCTTTGGAAAGTATCGTAATCGTAGACTCTCAAGGTGCATAAAAATTGTACGGAACTCATTTTCAAAATTGCATTCAATTGCATTACAGTTTCAAATAATTCTTTGCTTAAACGAAATATTGGAAACAGTATATATAATTATAATCAAAGCTTTCATTCAATCACAGTTCGAAATAACTGTTGAAATTTTGCTACAACTTATGAAACAAAGGAGCTTTAATAACCTACATAAAATTATACATCATACCTTGTACTACGTTATAATACTTGATTAATCAGTGTAAAAATAATAATTGAGGATGAACAAAATGTAATTCTTTATTCGAAAAATGGAATTTTAAGTGTATAATAGTAGCAATCTATACAATTTATTACCTGTAATTTCATTCAACACAAAGTTTTAATTGTATAAAACGCTATATAATAAATTGGCACACAATTCATAAAGTGTCATAAATTTTAAAGTACATATAAAGTATAGTGTAACAGAAATATAGCTATCGCTTAAAATACCACAGCCAATCGTCGACAAACATTCGTGAGGTCAGTCCACCGAGCTCTCGTGAAATTAGCTGAAGAGGGAGAAATAGAATGCAGCTAGTGAATGTGGCATAACAGAATAAAAGGAACACGGTGCATCCTTTACTGATGAAAGTCTGACTCGACCTACAGGCCACCACAAAATTATCTTCTTTGACTCTCGTCTCTAGAGGAAAAATTTTGTCTACTCCAAGTCAAAGAAAACATGAATGCAAATGTAAAAGCATAATTACAAAAATATTTCATAGCATGAATATCTGATAATATGATAGACCTTTTATAAACGATAGAAACTAACCTCCTTTCAGAAAGAAATGTTACCTTTACCACGTGCTTTTAGGAAATAGAAGGAATGAAAAATAATGAATTATTTAAAACGAGATGAAGTAAACCATACTCAAAATCGTATTTTCAAGAAGCTAAAAAATATTGGAATATTACTGTTGTATAAAATAGGAAGAAAATTAAGATACATATATATAATCATTTTAATTATGTTGTACAAACACATACAAGTAAGAACCATTTCTAACAAGGATAATATAAATATTTTTTACTTACAAAAATCAGAGACACAGTTCTGTCGAATATAACAAATTCTGATAGACTACAAATACAGGCTACAGTGTAATAAACATATTTGGAATAAGTTTTTCCGTTAGAAATCCAAATCACAATTATTCTTTCTTCGAATGATCAATCTTTATCTGATATATTATTAAAATTATCTTTGATCACTTCAATTATTAATTTTAGCCACTACATGCAAAGAACTAATTTATCTTTTTATCACTCTCCTCCCAGAACCTTGAAGACACTGCTAAAGATAGACCAGAGGATTTTCGCGGGTGGCAAAGGAAGGCAGTCGGCGAAAGACGAGCTTTCTTCGAATCGAAAGAGGAAGATCGAGTGACGGAGCGTGTCCGCCCGACAACAGCGAATCCTCAAGCTCGAAAATAGATCGCATAGCTTTCCCGGCACTTCAAACGACGTGTATCGTAATAGGCAAGCCCGCTGCTCACCGAAAAGTCTTGGCCACGGATAATTAAACGTTTATAAACACCAGAGATTCCGCAAAACGCTGGTCGCACATGACAACATTATTTGGCGCGCTTCACCGAAAGAGCAACGTGCAAGGCCACGATAAAATCTGCATTTATTACGCGAATCATAAATACGAGAGATACAAACTGGGTAATATTACGAGAATTTTGGCTTCGTATAGATTTAATTTAAATATAACTTCAAACAATTTTTTGCTAAGTAATTCAATTTCATGGATTACTTGAAACAGATGAATTAAAATTGCATTTTGATAAATATAAGAACATTCACTTTCTTGGAATAAGTACTGTTATACATGTTATTTAAAATTTCCACAAATGTAGTCATTCGCTACGTTTGAGGAAATAACTGAGTCGAGATAAATTAATTGTGTTTATGAATATAATTTAGTTTAATTGAGTTTAAACAAAATATTTTTTATGAATATGATATAAGTATTTACAAAACTTTTTTGCAATAGCAAAACAAATACTTTAACAGAATAAGAGAAGTATCTCAGTCAAAATGTTTGTTAATATGTTTGAGAAGATTAATTTTGTTTTAGTTCTGTAAAAGTTAAAAGAAATTCTTAATAGAGTATAAAGCTATAAGAGTATAACTGGGTTAAATTGAAAGTTTTAATTTAATAAGTATTCATAAAAAATATCACAAAAGATACAAGTTGTTAATTTTACAAAATTAATTTGTTTTACGGGCGAATAATGTGGTCTACAACTGTTTGGAATGATAATACATATAAGATTCTCAAGTATCACGAATGTTTTAACGTGTAATAAAATGTTAAGCCGTAGTTTCTGATTATTTTGAGCGATGTACGATTGCGTAACGTAAACCTTCAAAGCGTTCGAAAGCTTTGAAAAATAAGCTTCCGGATTTTTAATGCCACTTATCTTGTATCCTTTTGATTTAGAGATATAGTCTGAAGTTCTTATCTTACGAATTAGTGATAAACTTTATTACGTACTTTTTAGAGACTTTAATAAGTTTTCCTTAGCATATATTTCATATAAAGTAAGAATAGCATTTTAAACGATGATGAACTTTTTGTTAAATATCATAATTGCAATATATCTATAAACAAAAAAGTGCGTTCAGATCTTAAACATTTTAGATTATTTTATATGAAATGTTTATTTGAAAAAAATTCAATCTACATTTGGATGTTATTAAATCATGATTTTGCCGGTAATTCGCCTGGTAACAGAAGCTGCAATCAGCTTGTAAGCTAACAAATCATTATCGTTTAGCAGTTATTACGTGAACTACTGACGTAATACAAGTAGGTGCACGTGTACGATTTAACGATTTTTCGAAGTCGCTTCAACTTGTTATAAGCTCTCTAACCAGCACAAAAATAGTATAGCTTCCATATTCTTCGTTTTATAAAGCCTCTTTCATTTTTAAATTTTTATTAGAATTTAACGTAAGAGACAAAATCCAAGGATTTATTACAAAATAATTTGGAATTAGCTGTGTTTTAATAAAAATATCAATGAGTGTTAATTTTCTTATTTCTCTCTGTTTAATCTCTCATAAGACAAAATTGAAAATAAAGCTAGCATCTAATTCTATCTAATTCTTTCCATAAAACAGTTAAAAGTAGTTATCGTTTTATAATAAAATGAGAAAGGTGGTATTATCAATACTTCCCAAAAAATAATTTGACAAGTGGATATTTATCCATATAAAATTATTTTCATTCTCAGAAATTGCGTTTCTGTCATTAAAATATCTTCATGTATAAACACCTTGTTCCATACTTTCACAAATTTGTTCAACAATTCCAAAATAACGCGATGAAAAAAAAACAGAAAATACTTGAACATTTATCACAGGACAGGAAACATTTGCCTAAATTTGAAGCTTATCAAGCGATAAAAAATGGAGCGATAAGCGACCAAAATTCACAGGTGTGGGCTACATCTGTGAAAATTAACAAGCATCGATCCGAGACCAACAAAGATACGCACGTCCCTTATAATCTGTAGCGTTAACGATCTGAAAAGGTAGATATAAAACGGCTCCAAATCGTGCCTCTCACATCTTGTCAGATAAATCAAAATATTCCGTTGTTCCTCTCCAGCGATTCGTCATGACTTGTCGATCTTCAAACAAAACGATTAATTTTACGATTCTCGAGAACGTTGCAATTGTGTAACAAAATGTTAATCGCAGAAATAACTAAATAACCGAGCTAAGCCTTGCAATATCAGGTTCTTTGGCATATTTTCAAGGAGTCATTGTTTCGTCTGATTGTCTCGTATCGAAAATTTGCCAGCAAAGGCATGAAAAGAAAAAAAAGAGAGAGAAGGAAAGATGGATAAACGCTCAAGATCGTGGGTTCGCACAGGTAAACAGGACAGAGCTCCAATTAAATTTGGCAAGAAATCCTGGCACGATTTTAGAATGGCCGACGTAGCGGATTTCACGGCCACTCGTGTCACTATACAGCGAGGGAGCGATGTCTTAAGACGTGAGATCCCTTGCGACATAAATGACTTGCCTTAAGCCTTAAACTATTGCAGCCAGTTTACTAAAATACAGCGACCATCCGTACCATCCTTCGCTTCTCTTACATCGTTTATGGGACTTTTTGATAATCTCGATTCTTCAATATAGTAATTCAAAATTCATACTAATCAATTCTATAAATTAAAATATACAGAGAAATTTTGATGCCGAGTATGCTATTTTTCAAAATTTACCTTGAAATTTATAATCATTTATATCATCTTGTCATAAATGAATTTATGAAAGCAACTTGTTTTTTGAAAAGTTGAACACTCATTATACATCTTGATAACGTAATTGAAAAATGTATAAAATGTTGAGGATTATATATGCGGATGGTTCCATTCATACGTGAATAGCTTAGTTAGTGTTATCCATCATTTACTTATAATTCTTACCTACAACTCTTAGATAAAGAATTTACATGTTATTTATGGTTTATTGTAATAATATATTGATTTTAAAATAATTATTGATCCAATGGATTTCACTCTATTGTTTGCTTACCATGCTTGAAATTTCACAGATTCTCAGGAAACATATAATAAATCAATTAGAATTAGACAAATGCCTGTGTTTCTAAAGTTCAAAACAGAAATATCTGTGAATTACTTATGACATACATGATGTCAAAATTATTTCAGTTGAGTAACAATGGACTTAATGTACTTATATTTTCACTGATTAATTCCATTTATTATATGTATATAATCCAAGAAAGAATTTCTCTGTCACAAAAATTAAAATAATTCAACTAAAGTCACTTTAACAGTAACTATTCTACTTTTCATATTATTTATGTTATGAGTAGAATTTTCATATCAATTAAAATTAATCGAAATTACCTATATTATTTATAATTATCTATGATATATGTATCCGTGTTACACGTGATTATCCTGTTAATTTAACATAATACACAGAGAAAACCACAACCAGAGAACTGCTCTCGGAAGATGATGTCGTTAAGACTACAGAGAATCTTTACGATGGAATTGTATGCCTGACTGTACCACGGCCACGAAGATTTACATTTGCAGAGGCGTATCTGTAACGGTGAGGGGAAAAAAGCCACATGCAGAGAAACAATTCGAGGAGTCGCCGGTATAATCGTCGTGTATTTCGGTCCCAGCACAGGCAGGGCCCTCCAGCCTTTACGTCTCGCCGACTTAGCGAAATTCCTCGCTAAATTTAAGCCTTGCTGAACCACTAGATAATTGCAGTTTGCATAAGAGATAGCAGCTTCTTAAAATAATGAATCGTATGCAGCTGATTACTCGCAATTTTTCATCAGGATATTATTGGTAAGGTGTTCCTTTAAACGATTCAATTGAGTGATGTTGAGTGATTGAGTTGATGATAATATTATTGCAGTGTTGAACAACAGGGTGTAGATGACAATCTGTAGTTAATTGGAGCATAAGATTGTATCTTCCTCCTCAACATCGGTCTTCTATTGATGTTGTGGTCGACTTGAACTGAAACATGGATACTTTTTTAATGAATTTTTCTTCAATAATATTGACTTTAATGATTCATATTTCTTCTTTAATATAAATTTCTATTCTCATAAAAATTCAATCAAGATATGTTCGATAATTCTCCAATAATTGTATCGTAACAGTAGAATTTAAATCATTATGTTATTGACATGTTGCTTAATGTAGAAGAAAGCCGATGAAAGATATGGAGCCAAGTAGAATTTCCTTTAGTTATAGACAACAGTTTGTGTCCATCAACGGCGACAAGTTTGTCTAGGATTTGTTCAACGACGCGCTTAATTGTCCTCCTGGCTAATTTCATTGGCAGCATATCAACTCGGCCTCATCAATTGATCTGAATGAGTTCACCGGGTTGCCGCGGACAGATTTCACAGTAAAGAATCTTATTATACTTTCCTAACAATCAAGGAAAGCTATTTAAAAAAAAAAGAAGAATAAAGAAATATATATACGCATTTAAAAATTTTTCGAAATAGCTTATCGATCTCGATAGTTTTTATATTCTAAGAGTTCTTTACATAATCTTTATAATTTGTTCAATGTAAGTAAAATTAATGATTACCATGAACGAAATCGAAAAATGTTTCGATTGAAATTATGTCTGTTAAATTACATAGCTGATAAAACTGCATTAACAGAATTTATTACTCGTATTTATCATACATAACTACTTTATTCTTTTGGTGGCGTAAAAAATCTTACGTGCCGGTCGTCACGTTCACTTATAAGACTGCTTCGTTAAAATTTTCGGTTTCAAGTTCAATTGCTTCATCGATAAGTTGTGTAAATATCAGATATTCAGATAAAGAAAGAAAATACACGAAGTTCTCGAAACATGCAAAATATACAAAAGATCTACGTGTAAAGAAGTAAGTAAAATCTAAAATTATTTGTTTTCTCATCATTAGCACATCGGTGTCACTTTACTAAAACCTCCTCCACCTACCGATGAAAATTAAAACCAAAGAGATAGATCGAATCATCAATAAAATCCTCGTCATACACTAAATACGACAGTTTAACTATTTTCGAAGTGTGGAACTACGTAAACTATGGAATGGCATTGATTCAGTGAAAACGATAAAAGCACGGCAAAAGATCGATAAGGAAGCGGTCTGGCATGGATGTTTTCCATGCTCGAGATGCCAGCAGATAATCTTGGCACGAGCGAACATTTCCACGGAAAGCAAGTATGTATGTATATCTGGGGTAGCAGAATCGTCAGCCAATATTATGCAACAAATAAGCAAGGTGGCCATCAACGGTGGTCACCGGTGATTTGCTCCCGGCGAACGTGTCGAAATTACGGAGCAGTCAGTGGTGCTCGATCGTTGCTGAGACATTGACATTGAGAACTGCCCTTAGTCAACGGTCGAACATCACACACCATTTTCGTACTACGTATTTATGGATCACGAAGGATTTACAATTTTGTTCTCCGTTTGCTGCTCTTCGCAAAAACGGCCATCTTTCTGATAGGTGTGACGCTGACTGAAGAAACTGGACGACAAATATTTGCCGTACTCGGTGCCAGTCACGCGATAAAGTCGCTTGCCTCTTGAGACGGTTAAATCGGCGAATTAATGTCGTTATAATGGTATTGTATTTAAAGCAGCACGACGTTCTTACGTATGCGATTCAAATGACAATTTTCTCATTGCTTGGCCTACGATATACCTGATTTTCCTTCAAAATGAATTACACGTCTTCTTATATTCCTCGTTCTTTCAAATACATGTATGTGTATTATATTTATATCCTTGAATATATGACGAACGAAACCGGAGTATCAAATTCCTATGTACGATAAAAAAAAAGTTTAATACGTATTTAATGTGGATATTAATAATTTATGTAATTGAAACTAGTAGTATAGTATTTACAGTTATAACTCGTGTAATGCAATAAGACGATTGTGCTAGAATACAGAAATAGTATTTGGTTCGAGGTCTCTTTTTCAAGGTCACTGTTTGCGATTTAAGGTCAATAGTAATTATCTTAGAGTTGTTCTATTTATACCAGTCTTCCAGTTTTTTCTTTTGATAATTTTTAGTTCCATATCTTGATCTTTCCTTTTAATTTGTTTTCAATTCTATTTTGATTATTTTTATTACAAAGCCAAGTTAACTTTATGGCTGCTTCTTTACTTGCTTCAGAAGTCCTTGAATCTGTAATAAAGATGTAAGAATAATTTATTTATTTTATCACTTAAGCATTTCATTATGAAGAAAAAAAAGCGAATAGAAAATTTGATCAAGTATTAATGAATATTTTCGTAATTTTTATTGTAATAATATATTAATGTCTTTATATAATATAATACTTTAAGAGTCCATGAAGATAATTCCGAAGCATTTTTTTTTTTTTACAATATCATGTTACGATTATTGTGGCGACACTTGTTGAAGGTGAGTAGCGAATAGATAAATACGAGAAGAGGAATACTGATTTCGTATGAACAAGGCGATGTTATATTTATAATCCATTCCAGTTACCATATCAATCTACTGAGTATATTTTATTGTAATATCAACTATTTCATGTTTTTCGATTATTTCATGACAATTTTTTTAGAATCAGCAGTATGAACCTGATATTTAATATATAATATACAATTAGACATTCTGAAGTTTACAAAACAAGCAAAGGATTGTTTGCTAGAGAACTGAATGGATGAGTCTGGTTCTCGTTAAACCATAACGGTGGAAACGGCATGAAACAGTTCTTAGGATAAAAATAACGGGCAAGCGAGGAAAAGTAATTTCCCCCCCGGCCATTGACGTAACCTTTCTCGTCAACTCAACCAGACTGGCCAGCTCATAGCGTTACATAATGCTTCTAATGACGATAATACGTTGTAGAGGGACAGAATTTTTAGAATGTTTTTAATAATAGCGGCGTGCAAAGTTGTCTTCGTTTCGAGACTCGATTTCAATCGGTAACTTCCTCGTTCATATCGTCGCGTCGCTGACAATTACACGCGTACCTCTTCCCCGAACACAATAATCGTTCCTTGAAACCGATCGATTTTCAGCCATATCGATTACAGGTAATAAGTTTCCGTACTGTCTACCACTAACTGACATTGACGACGTGAACTGTGGAAAGTGAAGTCGAAGAAGTGAAACACATACATATGTATTATCTAATTATAACCATCAATTCCATTCTTTAAGAAGTCCATACTAGATGATTGATATACATATTAACTGCAATCAAAATTTAGATAGAAAATGAAAACAAACGTTACCTTTTCGAGTATATTATCCACTTCCAATTAAAGAATATGAACTCTATTATAAATTTGACCTTGTTAGATATTTAAACCTTCTAATAAGATTTAACAAAAGGATGAATTAATCTGGAAAAAATTTGTTCATTAATAGAAAGAAAGAAATTAAATATCCTGGAATATTCTTTCTATAGCTTTATCAGAAAAAAAACAAGGTGTTTCAGTAGATTGTATATCACGCTAAATCTCCCAAAGCTTGATTATCACGTTGAGTACTTAATAAATAAATGTATTTGAATAAATACCTGTTCAAGGATTTCCCTGTATCAAAAATCAAAAGTTTTATCATTACTTGCTGTATTAGAAATATTTGGAATCTAATGAAGTACTGCATATAATTGTGTATTGGACACATATAATTATAATAAATTGTCCAATTTGAAAGGAAGGATTTAATTGATAAGACTATAGAAGAATAATTATTTGTTTAAGTTTAAGAAAGTAAGCAAATTGGGCAATTATATCAAACTGACTGTCTTGAACATAAAAAGATAATTAATAGATACGAAAAGGATCATTTTGGGCATTCCCATTGGTCCGATAGGGAAGGTAGGTATGTAGGTTTCGTATTGATCTCCACGTTGAGGCGACCTTTAATATCCCCTCTCCTCTAACTCTCTTGTTAGATGGAATGAGAGGAACAGAGCAGAAGGGAGGCCGAGGGGAGTCCTGAACGCGACCTACAACAAGCACCGACAGGCGCACAGCTGATTTCGTAACGGCCAGGCGACACTCCCGGAGTTCCACCGTTCTCCGGAAACGCTTCATGATCTATATATTCTGGGGAATCCAAGGAACAACGCGGAAACGAACCATCCACCAGCAAAGCATACCAAAAGTTCAACAAACAAACCTAAAAATTAAGAATATTCCTCTGAATTAAAATTGACATAAATTTTATATTTAGGAATTATTATATTTATCTAATACATTCAATTTAATCGTTTCATATACATGGAATAGAACTCAATGAGATTTAACCCCAAGCAGATTGAATATTTTGATAAAAATTAGAAATTACAAGGAAATGTTGTATTATTAAAATATAATTTGGAATATAATTAACATAATTGTTATATTTCAATGACAGTAATTTAGGCTAATTTCGAATTTAAAATATGAAAAGAATAAATTCCAATGCACTTCAAGTGAACAAATTACACTAGAGTACTTACCTACAGAAAAACAACAATCCTATAAAGTTAAAACCGAATTATGATGATGCAAAATATATTAATAAAAATTCTGTGATCTTAAACTTGTAATTAAAATTTAATTTAAAATTCAAATTAAGAAATTAATCGTCTTAAAAGTATTAAACTTTCATTCAAAAACATTTGATCTTTTTAAACAGGAATACATCATAACCCTTTGAAGGATTAGGTAAGGGGATTGAGAACGATGTTGACAGGTGACGTTATTTTTATGGTTTTAGAAAATACAGGGAGATAGCAGAATTAAATGGACGCAGACGTTACAAGTAGATTACGTGTTTTTATACGCGTGTTGTGTCACGGACGACAAACACGACGTCATAATCGGCTGAAGAAGCTCAGGTGAGAATATGGCATCCGTTATTTATAGACCGTTACATTTACACTTGTACAGGGGTCTGATTAAAATATCAAATAAGCATAGAAAGCATACATAGATAGAATGCATAAACGTGTTTCTGATTATAGCTCGGTCACTTCGAAATTCCACGGAAGTTGGTCGAAATCATTTTTCAGATCACTGAACTTCAATGCTCGTTTTTGCACGAACGGTGAAAGAACGGTCTGAATACGTTTTAGCAACGCTATGATTCATAAGATCGAGAGCAGACCTTGTCCTCTGTAGAAGGATCTTGTGTTACTTTGCTGAACCTCTTATAGTTTATAAATGGTTCGAGATTAATCATTCTTTACCTCTTTTTCTCTTTTGATTCCCAGATATAAATTTTCATTGATCCCTGATCTGAATTAAATTACGATTAAATTGTAAAATAGTCTTTATCTGTAATAACATACTCTGCGCATGTTAATTATTTTAATGTTTATTTTTTTCTTATTTTTACTATTTGAAATGAACTATAATAGAATTAAAACAAACATCAAAGAAATTTCTGTTGTATCTTTCGAGGTGGATAACAATCGAATGGTTATCTTCCTTTTATGTCGGTTCTTTGTTTCGAGGCCATTGACTTCGATATGCCGATCGTGTAATTAAACGAGATCGATTATCGATTGTGCACATTGTACTGCATCGTCTGTTGAAAAATATTGCAAATATTTTGCTTTACGTTGACATCATGAAAAAAGAATAAACGAGGAGTAACGGTTAAAAACATTAATATTCATTCAGTAAGAAATATTTTCAATAAGAGTTTTACCAATAAAAAAGATTAGAAAAATACATATTCATCGATAATTGGTCAAAGTTCTATCGTTCCATTAATTTTCATAAAACATTTCTCATAAAACATTCTCACACATACTTTATATTTCTTCCAAACACTCATAAACATTCAACTCTTCGCGTAGTGCTTTGCTCAAAGGCCAGCCAACTGAATTTGGCTCGAGCCACATCCGATCTCATCGATTCGGGTATCGATATTAATCACCGACAGCTATTCTCTCGAAATCATCTTTAACCACTAAAGAATAATTCTTATAGGTACTCAAGATACTCATTCTCAATCGCCTGCCAAAAATTACATCTACAGTAATTACGAAAGATATTTTTACATACCTGTATTTTCCAATGAATCTTTTTTTTACTAGGTCCCACATTTCATTTTCATAGTATCAAGTTTTAGTCGTTACATGAAAGTACTACCAAATGATAAGAAACTTAATATATTTGGGCTTAATTGATTAGTAAATAAATACTATAATAAATACAATGGTGTACAAATACTTTTTGTAACCATTGGAAATATTCCCATAAAATTATCATATACTCTGTAGCCTCATAGTTACTGGTCCACAATTTTTGTAAACTTCGAATATCGTATAAGTCCATGTACTATAAGAACTTTATTAGGGCTCGATAATTAAGACCTTGAAACTCGCCGTATATTCGATTGTATGTAATGACTTCTTCGTTTGTTTCCGCAAGAATGTGGCGGAGGATAATAATTAGGACGAAAAAAGTCGAGGTAGCAACCGGAGTCCTCGTAGAAACAACGGAACGAAGGAACGTGGCTGGACCGCGGACCGTCCCTAGGAGAGGATCGGGAGGCGGGGAGGGGATATGTACAAAGGAGGGATGTGATTGGCCGAAGCAGAGAGGAGAGGTTCTCGGCTGTCGCGAGGCGAGTTGATTCCGCGCCACTTCGTTTCCGACTCGTGTACGCGTACGACGTGCTCCGAGGACTAACTCTCAGAATAAATCCTTCGATTTTCTTTTGTCTGCTAAAGGTAAGCAATATGTATTACCATATTTTCGTATTTTCACATGAATATGTGTACTTACACATCTATAGGACGTTGTTCTCAAAGCACGCTGTGAAATTTATACTGATTAGGATAAGAAATAAAAATATATTCTCACCGGTCATACACGATATTATTTCCTGTGACCATTTGAATATTATTTCATTACGTCATAGTTAAATGTTGAGAATAATTATGAAGGAAATATCAGTATATCGCGTGAGAAATATTTTAGGGAGATTCGGTTACCAGTAAACAGTGGAAGGATTAATTGTCGCGACCGTTGGAGATCGGCACTTGTTCTCACGGTACGATTGTTGAGATTTAAGGAGGATAGAAATTTTTGCGTAGTGTACCGCATATTTGGGAAATGATTCATCATTACAGACGATCATCGATTATCTCGGGAGTAATATGCGTTGTTACGCTTTGTTACATCGAACAGATACCGGTTTTTAGGTTAGACGAAGATCGACCAAGTATATCAGATATATTCTCTTATAACAAATTACTTATAATTTTAGGTTGGGAATAATTTTATAGAATATAATTAACGCTATTTCTATCATTCAATAATAATTAAATTTTCGATACATTAAAATGCAAATATTGGAAATAGGAATAGTTTAAGTACATATTCAGTTGTATGATGGTACTTTCATTGAAATGGCGGATGATTATTCCTTTCACCTTACCGCGAAAGTAGTCTTAACCAAGTTTAATCTACTGAGATAATTATATAATAATTAATTCTGGTATCATTTACAAAAATTTAATGAAAATCTATATATATTGTTTCTATGAATGAATATCTTATATATATGTTAGTATGACATAATGATAGTTACTTCTGTGCCGTGTGAACGTACATTTCAATGAAATTAGTAACCTCCGTTTTGTGAGAAGCATCGCAGAATTCATAACTGACAGTGAAAATTGAGACTCGCTAAAAAACATGAGGCTCTCCTTCTCGTGTTTCAAGGTTATGTATTATTTTACACTACGAAAAATAATAATTTGCAGTTTGTATTATTTTGCACTACGAAAGATAAAAACTCGCAGTTTAAAATCTATATTTAAAATTGTATTCATTCATTGTATATCAATTAATATCTAGGCATTTAAATTATTTGGAATTAAGAAATTCCAAAAATTCAACGGTGTTAAATTTGAGGCTGTTCTTCAACAACAGTGTTTACTACGTTTGTACATACATACATACATACTTACATACATATATACATAGCTGCATTACTATCGATCTTATTTCTTCGGCTTCGATAATACTATATTATATCTTCGTGGTTCTTCTTCTAATACGAAACTCCCATTCTTCGATATTATTGGCTTTCGTTCTTGACAGAGAAAGATTAATGTCTGTAGTTTTTTAGGACTATCGATCATGTAACATTATCAATCGTATATTTGTATAAAAAATACCAAAGGAGGAAAAAATTCCTAACCAAATATGTACATATCTTTCATTGTATATCTGTAAATGAAAATTTATTAGAAAAAATTATAAAATATTTTTTAATATAATTTTTGTTTATTTTATAAGTAATAATGAAATATATCCATTGAATTGATTCATTAACATAATAATTCGCAGCAATTATTGCACAAATGTGAATCGATCGGCTCAATTTCCGGCGAACGTTTTCAGGAAAGATTCGAGAGTGCGCCGCGGTCTTGTTTCCGGTTAAAACTAAATCGTTATGCAATTTTCCAACCCTATAACCTTGATGAACGGCATCGAATTTGATGATTTGAAAATATATCGAATATGCAAATCACAAGGTGCGTTACATCGGATTTCCGTTGCAGGGATACTGTCAAAAGTAAATTGACAGATTACGGTCAGACCACTATACAGTAAAACGAGTGGGTGCAGCATGATTACGTAAGGCCATGGATGCACAGTGATTCTCAATTTCCTCCTTCTAACGAACTTCTTTTTAATTCTCGACCTTTTATTTAAAATATCAAGATAGCGTAGTTCATAATAATTAGCATTCGGTATATTAAATGCCTTAAGTGATAGTATGAAACTATTAGTACTTGAATATGTTTTATTTTTAATTTCATTTAGGTTGGTTAAAATAAACATTGTTTTTTGGCAATGAATAGTGTTTTTATTTGATCATAACAGTCAACCGATGACGTGTTGTTTTCAACGAGTTCATCAATCAGACACAAACATAGTACATGTGTATAGTAGTTTTCACGACTGACCACTTAAAAACTTTATTTCATAAAAATACTTCATTACTTTATCATTGATTTCGTAACAATTCAATATATGTATCACACCATGATTAAAATTTTGTATATATATATTTTTATTTCATCTATAAGATAATCTTAAAAGCTATTGTAAAAAAAAAAAAAGAAAAACAAAGCAGGAACATCTAAATAGACGAGCATGTCCTTTTTTATGTAAACTAAAGTAGTTAAAGTATTCGGGATACATCCTTAAATAGCGAACGTATAAAATTATACATAACCTTAAACTTATCAAACTTTTAAGAACAGGTTCGTTTATAAGCATCAATTAACATCAATCAAACTTAAAAAGCTTTAAAACTTTAAAATTTAACCGAAAATCTTCTGCAACGTTTATGTTCAATCGTCATTACATTAAAACACTATAGTTCAGTATAATCCAACCTACCTGCTTTAAGAATTTCGTTGCGATTTCGCAGCGTGCGAAACTGGTTTATCGTCGGTCGAAAAACGTGTTGTACAGAAGGAAGAAGGAGGCGTCTTATTAGCAAAGGAAAGTGCATCGATGCGTTTCTTAGTAGGAGGCTCGTTATGCCAGAGAAGACCGGAGATTCGTTTGAGCGGCGCGTGCATGCGTTATGGCGTTTGGTAATTCAAAACGGAAATTGATAGTTGGCGGTCTCCCGATCGGAGCTCTGCGTGCAAGGAACGCGTCGCAACGTTCGTTTGCGTGCATATACGAACGTGTACACACAATTACAGAACCGGAATGCACGCCTGTCTACCGGCGATGTTTCTCTTTGATCGATTCTTTGCGACACACACGTACAACCCTGTATCTCTTGCTCGATCGCGTGTTGAGTTTCTAAATAACTTCGAAGATGCTATAATTAACGCGATTAGCATAATTACTGTAATAATTATTAATGCTAGCAGTTTTTGCATGTGTGAATGTAAATTTAAGTACATATTACAATGAACTCTTTTAATGTATATACATATGTATGAAATGTTGCTTTTTCAGACATTTATGTAGAACAGTAAGCGCACATAGTTTCTTTTTAATTACAATGATTTCTACATAATTAATATTCCTTTTTCAATAACTAATTAGTTTTCTAACTATTGTTTTATTTAATGGATATGATTGGCCCGGCAAATTCAAATTTTGCAGAAACGTTTCATAGGTGCCAACTTAATAAAATCGCGGTGAGGGACCTGTATAACGGTAAAGGATCTAGAACTTCATCTTCTAATTTTCTTTTCTTATTACGTTACGAATGATAGAAATTCAGATTTTTTAAATTGTTTCATCTTTTGTTCAATTCAGTGACACGAAGCTAAGTTTACTCTATTCTACGGCAGCGATTATCGATATCGATTTGCGTTATCTTCCTTTCTCATGTGGCGCTCTTGTGATATTTAACTCTTTTACTCGACCATTTCACGGTGAATGAAAATCACGCTTTGCCTCGTATAATCGGATAAAGGAAACCTTTTACGACTTATTATACTTGCATAAGAAAATATCAATGAAACTGTTGAAGATAAATTTAGATTTAATCGAATGACGTTGATTTGATAAAATTAACTATGTTTCCTTCAACTATAATAGATATAATGATTTTCTATATACCTTCCCATTTCGAAGAATATTATTTTACTATTATTATATCATTATAGTAAGTTTCTTTGACGTTGTACATATTGACTTCGGTAAAGCACTCTGTTCACACGAGCACTAAGTACAGTATAGTGCTTAACCAGTGTCCACTATTAATCACAATAAACGTGTCTTGGACTGCTTTCCGACGCTCATTTAGAGTGCAATTATTTCTGTTCAAAAGAGGTCTTTGAACTCTCGAGGAGACGCTTCCGGATCTCCTCTAGTCGATCTTGATGTTCCAGCATTGTATATTCATATTTTAAATCATTCTACTTTACATTCTACTAAATCATTTTGCTTTCTATCTCATTATAAAGAGCTGTACCTTCTTCTTCTTTATCCATTTTCTTTCTTTGAATAATATATTTCTAATATTTCAATTTTTATTTTAACTCAAAATAGACCTTTGATGAATCAATTAAAAATTAATTGTAGTTCATAATTATTAAAAGTAGAAGATTTTTATCACACGGAAATAAGAATACATATGTGGTATTATCGATTAACCTTGGTCGGAGTAAATATTTCAGTCATTTCCGCCGTGTCTGTTGCACAAAAATTGACGTGCACTATTCTAAAGACACGTTGTAATTATGATCTCGAAGGTTCTTGCATCGCTGACTATAGCGCGTCCTAATAATTCATGTAGGCTCTTTAGATTTCAGTTTCTCCTTGACATTAGCCGTGCACGCACGTGCAAGTCGCTTAGAACTATCTGGAACTTACGTTGGAATTAATGATTAGAATGATTCGCGGAAAGAAGCGACACTCGACACTCGCCTTATAGAGAAATGTAAGTACGTACATTTTCTTCCTTCAGATAGCGTCAATAAAAAAAGATTCGCGCGAACGTTATCTAACGCTTGCATTTAACATAATTTCTTTCGAATACAAAGTATAATTTCAAATAACTTTTTATAATATAAAGTTAAATAGAAATTCTCGTAAACATAACTTTAGGTAAATTTTTATTTTGTAATATTTTATTATGATTAAATATTTCATATTTTTTAATTACTTTTATATTAGGATAATTTCCTATTTTACAAATTTCTTTGTTTTGTAACTATGAATAGTAAGTTGGTTGAGATTGATTCAGACTAAAACTCGTAGAGTTAAAGCGCAATTGCTGTTGAAGTGACAATGAGCGTGCCTATACAAGTTAAAATCTCGAGTCTAATAATTGAGGCCAGCGATGAAGTTACATGGAGTTTAAAAATACAAATTGGCTAACTCTTGTTGTGACCAGCGAATGGTTTGCTCGTCGTCTCCTTTTAGATATTTAGTTCGCGCGAGTACTTGACATATCAAATGCCCGTATCAGTGTTGGAACTATTGGGTTGGCAACTAAGCGATTGCGGATTTTGTCAATACCACCTAATGACAAAATCCGCAATCACTTAGTTACCAACCCAATAATAGAGCTTGATTCACGTTGAAATTTTAAGTTTATTACGGATACAAAAACAAAAAGAGAGATCATTAATGAAATATTTCAAGGGAAATAAGTATCTTACATTTTAAAAATAACTAATTTAAATCTACTTCTTTTTTTTTTTACATAAATGTATGATTTTAAATATTTTGTTATATTATGTAGATATAAAAAGATATCTTTAAATAGATATGTATGTGTAAAATCTGGTAAAAATATATTTTTACATTCGTAAATTTTTAAGATTATCGATTAACGTAGTTTGAATTACCGCGCGTGCTGACTCTGCGGGGAAGTAGCTTCGAGCTGTTGCCGACAGATTGCGACACTAATCGATGCGGGTCGAATAATTACGATCAATACATCGGTAAAGATGATTAAATAGAAAAAAGACGATATAAAGGAAAACATTATTGATATTTTTTTATTTAAACAAATATTTTTAATTATGACATTTTTGAACATTACGATCGAAGAAACTGAATTGCATCTTAATAATTAACTTATTGCACATACTGTTCTCGTTCTCACATGATACACGTTGTAGGCAATTTATCTTCATATAACATGAAACCGG
Source organism: Bombus difficillimus (assembly GCA_014737525.1). Classification (NCBI taxonomy): domain Eukaryota; kingdom Metazoa; phylum Arthropoda; class Insecta; order Hymenoptera; family Apidae; genus Bombus; species Bombus difficillimus. Next base: position 362,439 of record JACXIT010000116.1, on the reverse strand, counting down.
ACACTGTCTAATCACAGAAACGAGCCGGTAGAAATTTGCGAGGGTGGCGCTTAAGTCGCCATTTTGATGATATTGACATGCATTCCAGTCGAAAAACTGAATACCATAAAATATCGTACATTTTTCAATGATTATCTTAAAAATATATCATAGAAAGAAAATTATGAATTAGAAATATAAATTTCTACATCATTATTTTACATAAAATACTTCTAAAATTGAACTAAGCTTAAATTAACTAACGGTGTGCAATTTTGTGCATCAAGAATGTAAGATACGTAATAATATAGCGGATACGAAGCCAATTATCATAAAAGTGATAAATATTCGACGAATTCGCAGAATTCTACGCGATTCCATACCAGAATTAACGCAGTCGACCAGAACGACCGGCATCCGGCTAATTGTATGTACGACTTGTCCATCCATTTTCTAGCCACTTATAATGGCATATATCTTCTTACTCGGTTCCCTCATTTTACTTGAACTCCTCTCCATGCTTGCATAGAAATTAGGCACTTAAAAAGTTAGAATCTTTTGGAATGAGGTGATGGATAATTTTGGTAGTTTTAACATTTTCATAACTTTTTGAATATTTTATTTTTAAGAACAAGTAGAGAAGAAAATTTGTGAGAAATAATGCGGACATTTAATTTTTCACATGTCAACTATATATTCATAATTAATTTATGTATATCATGGAACCCCATCTTTGCATTTTGTATAACAATTTTCCAAAGTAATATTAATCTTCTTGAATTATTTGACGCTAATTTGAATACTTTCTGCAAATCTTTTTCTTTATTTTATAATTAATGTATCGTTCTAAGTCGATTGAACATGAACTAAGTGAAAAGTTATATGGCGTAACGTCACTGAAAAAATTCAAATGGCAGATAATTAAAACTGCGCGATATTTGCAGATAAAATATCTTGGACAAATATTTGATCGTAGTAAATTCGTGTCGTAACTCGTTTGACGATAATATTATTTATAAAACCGTGTTCCTTTTAAATGGACTTGATATTTACTTTCTGCTACAAGTCTGTCGCACAATATTCATCTCCAGTGTGCAATTACTCATTGTCAGACTTTATAACCGTGACGATGAACGCTTCTGGAAACCGCGTCGATTCATTTTTCACGGAATAATTATTTCTATTTTTATTCACAATCACTCGTAATTAACTGAAGGAAGGAAAACGTAAGCTGATCATTTCTAACACCTTATGAATTTTTCATCCGGTTTTTTGTATTATTTATTGGTATTAAATACGTTCGGTATAACTTTATCTGACTTGTTTAACGTAAAGTTTGTTTAATTTCGGAACTAAACGTAGGATAATAAATATTAAAAAATTATTTATGGCCTGTATACTTAACAAGGGCAAAAACAAATATTGTTATTATTAAAATAAAAAAAATGTTAAAGAAATTATTTATTTATGCTTTAAAAGGTAAATTTTTTAAATAGACATTTTATAAATCAGAAAATTAATATTTCCGAATACCCGCTAACGGTTTCTCATTTATAACATTAAAATTTAATTAATTTTCAGGTTATCTCTCAACATTCTAGTAGCAAAAAATCAAGATAATTCATTGTGTTACTTTCGTACAATAAAAATCTAGTCTATATATTTCAAGCAACCGATACTAATAATAATAATTACAACAAAACGAGACCAGATAACATAGCATCAACGCATATAGCATATATGTTAATTAGGACAATTAACAGGCATCGAGCAATTTGCAAATAATTTGCTCCAGACTATTAATCACGTTTATTTGAAGACAACTATTTTTTTCATTTATTCGAATAATTCTCGAGACTATTTATTGCGTGTTTCGCTATAAACACGAGAATTTGTCAATTGATAACAAAACGAGACGTGCAAACGAATCTTGATCGTGATGCTCCTTGCTCTTATAATTCCGCGCGATTATTTCTGCAAGTTTAATTGCTCGAAATAATCGTTTAAATTCATCGTCATCTTGACTGACTTATTTGCTTTGAGGTTTCGCAAATTGTATAGAATACGAACAGTGAAACGGTATCATTCCACTCACATGGAATTCTCCTAGTTCGTAAATCAACAAAGCGTATTAACCGGGGCCTGGAGAAAGTGGCTTTAGCTGTCTGTATAGGCTAACAGTGGTTCTCAACTTCTTGACCTCTAAAATATGTGTATTTATTACATATTAGTCTTTAACACGCATACACACGCACAAACTAATTTCTAAAATTTTTCATAGGATCAATACTAAATGGAATTTATTTTATATTACGTAACTCCTAGTTCTTACATTATCAAATCTTATTAATTCTCGTTTAAACAATATATTTAAAGCGTTACAAATTGTAAACTAATACATTCCAGTTTATATTAATTGAAAAATGTTAACATTACTTTTCATCATTTTTGTAATTAACAATTTATGAAACAACATCTAGAGATGTACAAATCGCTCAAGAATTGTAAATCAACTAAATTGTATAAAAGAATAGAGTATTTAAAACGTTCGAATTAAAAATTCTTTTATATATTATAATATGTATTTATATATATTTATAAATAGTCTTAAAGCTTGTAAGCTACGATTTATAAATACGTTTTCTCATTTCAAATGATTCATTTTTAAATACTATCAATAAATGAACATAACAATTATTTGAAATATCCGATTTATATAATTTCCAAGATTCGATATTCAACGTAATACATCCCATTTACAAGCCTCTACCACTAGAAGATTCTTCCATCTTTGAGTTTAAGATGTTAACAAGCTCAGTTTCGTAGAATTACGTTTATTTTACTTTTGTTTGGCACCTATGGAAGGTCGGTCGCGATTTTGCAATTCGACCATTCCATAGATCTCGATCGTCCGGATTCACTTGGGTAGAATTTATATTCTGAACAGATTCAAGGCACAAATAATGCGACAATGACGTAACAGGATGTTGCAGCGACGTTCTCGGGTATCGTCATGTTTACCGCGCATAATTTTCATGATTCACGTTGCACAATCTTTTTTTATCCTCTCTTCAGTATCGATTTAAAGATCCAATTTTACTTCTTTATTTATTTGATTTATTTTAAAATGGTCCTTTATATATTATATAGCCATTAGTGACAAAAACTACGTAATTAGCGATTACGTGTGTATAAGATTAAATGATACTCAGTTAGATGGAATCGAGTAGATTTGATGCGTGTGTACGTAGTCCCTTGCTTTTAATAAAATTCCTCGTGTTAAAATTTAATTATTTTTCTTTGAGAATAATTGAAATCTTTAATGAAAAGAGTGGACGAATTGAATTTTCTGAAAGAGTAGTAGGTTACATTGAATTATAATTCCTCTGTAAGTATTAATCGGATCATTTAATTAGCTCTTCTATAATCTGGCAATTTTTCGAATAAATTTCTGCACAACGATCATGATTACGAGAAATTAATTTCTTATCAGATTTCTTACAAGAATATATTTTTATCAATATTATCGATTACAAGATATCGAACTTTGAATTTTATCTTGCTTACCTGATAGTAAATTTGCAAGTTGTTATTCGTATTCATTTGTACTTACAGTCATAAAATATTCCTTTAGGATTTCTAATTTATTTCTTAAGTAACAGAAAGATAATTCCTTTAACTCCAAAAATTTACATCAGTCACTCTAAGATACTTTTTGCAGTCAAAGTAATATAAATAAATTATTGAATCATTATCAAAGAGAAATATTTAATTTAAATTTCATAATTTTGATTTTTCAAAAAAGTAGGATCAATCGGAGGAAAAATACCAAAGATTCTATTATCTCACGAAGGCCGTCGATTGTTATCACCTCGGTTATAATTTTCTAACGCGGAGAAAGGGAAACGAATAATGAAATCATGTGTTGCGAAGTCCATCTTATCTGATTATTATAACAAGATAACGAAATACAGTGTATTACGATTGTTTTATCGGTTAAGACGATGAGACGTTCTCGAAACTCGATACAAATCGTAATCGCATTTCGTATCGTTGTCCTTTGTGATTCACTTGTACTCGGCAAATAGCCTCGAATTGTGTCGCGTTACACCTGATAGAATATCTCGAAATTACTCTCCGAGTTCCATTATGTAACCAACAAATTGACGATCGTTTTTTAAAATTATCGAACGACGGATAACAATATTTCTAAAATTTGAGATACGCAGAGAAATTTTTATTATTAATTCTATTATCTTATACTTTCTATAAGACTTTTTTATATTTTTAAACCTTTTCCTACAATATCCTTTTATAACACTTCCAGATAAATTCGTTCAGTTCCCAATAAATTCTTTTACATGAAACAAATTTTTAAGTAATTTAACCAAGTACCTGAATAACTCAAGCACTTAAAAGATAATAAATCCGCTAATAAAAATGTTTGTATCTTTCACGCAATTCATTACTTAATTTAAGGATAAAACAATTTCAATCGGATCAAAACTTTCGGCTCAAATATCAAAATCTACGTTATCTCCGCATTAATTAAATTTTTTATTTATATACATCTTATCCCCAATAATTCTCCGGTTGCCCGATTTGCCTTGAAATGTCTCAAAAGAACAGAAAACATACAGTGACCGGCACACAAGGGTTGCTCGACGTTTAATTGATGCTCTTGACAGTAAATTAATCAAAAAGATCCGTTGAGATGATTACGAGATTCCTCGATGGAGAAACAAAAAGAAAAAATAAAATTACAGAGGGCCTAGGGCGAGGATACAAGTGGCCACAAGTCGGTCAACAAGTCGAAACAATGAAAACAAAGTATCCACGTTTACTCTGGGCTGCATGTTGCGCTTCTGTTCGCACCCTCCGTCGTTCTTTCATCTTCGTCCAAGCTTTTCAGGCTAACGCAAAAAACTTCAAAAGGGCAGCCAAAAGACGAGTCGTTACTCTTTGCTTTCATCGCGTTTGATTCCAGCTTGTATTTTAAATTGCATCAGTGGTTCTAGGTTTTAGGGGATGAAATTTGTGTGTTATGGTATTGAGAGATATAAGTACTAAAAATTAATTGAAGACTTAAAAGTTTAAGGTAAAATATATTTTGTAGTGTATTCAAGAGGAAAGACGAAGAAAATAGACAAAATTTTATATTCATTTTTCTGCGCTAGGTGTTTCATATTCATATTAATTTGTTACGTTAAGACTCATCTTTGGATGTATTTGTATATTCATCTTCGTGTATTCGTTACTTTTCTATATTAATTCTCGAATATTTGATATTCTTCTGTATCGGTCCAAACTTTACGCAAATTAGGTTTTTTAAAACCAAAAAGTTTGAAAACATTTTCAGATTCTTATCGCTGCCTGTGTTAGATTATACATTTATTCGTTACGTTAAATGTCAAACTATTTTTCCATAAAAATAGGAATTCAGAGGCACGAAGTTCAAGATTTTTTAACGAAGCTTTTCCTCTGAAGTAAAATTCATTTTCCTCTAAATTTTCCAAAAATAGACAAAAATATTCTCATTGTAAGTCATTCGATATGACTGTGTAGACTTTCTACGTTATCATCTAGTTTCATATATTTCAAATGGATTCAACACCATTATTATTTATCTGTTGTTAGAATAATAGAATAGACAACGAGTAATCAAGCGGCTGTTTACGCTCGATTGTCACGTACGAATAAGGATCAGTTCCGAGAATACATGTGGAAATTTGACTGCACGTGGCAGGAATGTGCGTGTGATAGGTGTGAAACTCTGAGAATAGGTTTGTCTTAGAATCGTGAAAGAATCATCAGAGAATTAATCAAAGTCAGAATAAAGAGAAAGTTCGCAGTCTACTATAAGCAAATGTAATTAACACCAATGAAGCTATGAACGACATAATTTATATTATCCTATGATTGCCACTATCAAATATAAACATCGTAAAAAAAATGATTAAAGAATTAATCAAACTCAAACTAAGGAGAGAGTCAGCAGTCTACTTGTAACTAATGCGACTAATATCAATAAAACATTGAACAATATAATTTATATTATCCAACAATTGACACTACCAAATAACTTATTTTAACAAACAAGACATTATCTGTCTTCAAAAATTATCTCTCTTTAAACGACCAACTAATTTACTCTACAGAATTACAAGGATCGCGAACGATACAGCGTAACCACGATACGCACTAGAGAAGCTCATGGTACATATTTAGTACACACGTTCATAGTGAATGCGCTTTTTAACCCGCTTTCATTCACCAGCTCGTCACCGTAGAATGTATGCGCGCACTTGTGACGTATAAGTACCAGTGCATGCATAATATTACACAAGTGAATGAAGAAAATGACATCTTACGATCGTTCACACCTCCATTATTGCACGAGGCCGTGTTCCTCTCGTAGGATAATCATGCATTTACTAGTGGGTAATCCGCATCCCTCTCCGCCCTGTGAAATTGCGTATTCGCACAGAGACATGGCACGCAATGGGAGATGATGCACCTTGACTCGATTCTCCACTCTTAGCGGACGACCCCTCGTTGCGGTATTTTATTCACTGTTAGTCAGCTTCGATCATGATTAAACAGCCTCTGCAATGGGAACGATGGTGTGTTAGGGGATTCAGATATGTTTGAGAGTTATTATTTAATTGGAAATAGGTATAGAGATCGTGGGAAGTAGATCGAGATAAAATTGTAGAATTTTGCTGATCTATTAAAGTATAGATATGAGTTTAGAGAAAAGTTCTTTGAAATTCTGAAAGTTTTTTTTTTTTTGTAAGAATGTTGGAAAATATATTTAGCAGAAATTAGTATATTACCACAATATTACAGAAAATACATATGTCTAGTAGAAAATCTGGAAAGTACTATTAGATATATACAGTAAATTTAAATTGACTTTTACTGTAATGATAATTTAAAGATTATGTAGTAATTAGAAGACGCCTTTATACCAAAATTATGTCAATAATTGAACGAGTTACACTTTCCTTGGTATTTATGACTTCACGAAAGCAATTTTACGAAACACGATATAATACGCGTGCATGAGTTTTTCACGCATTCATAATCTGCCATCAGCTTCTGCTAAGTTGCTCCGAGTAAACGTCGAACCATTTATTAGGTTCTACTGTATTATCGGTTTTCGTCGCTCTGTTCATCGTGATACGTGCACACGTTCGTAATGTACTTGCCTAAAGTAATTTGAATCTCATATATGTAACGAGAGACGAATATTAAATTCCAGGGAATAGAGTCTCGTTCGCTCTTTAAAATATGCAAGGAGATTCTTCGCTGTTTATTTCATATGATGCATTTAGGAGCCTGTATAGAACGGTACTATTGCTTTTTATAAATTATAACAATTCTTTGATCGCTACTGTATTTTTGTACTTTGATGTTTCAATTTATTTTAATTAAATAGTAGATGTATATTTATATAAATCGTTTGAGATAATATATTAATAAATTTAGAAATAATAAAGAAAAATTATAGATTATTGTAACTGTGTTATAATTAAAGCAGTATGATAAAAATAGGCAAATATTTCTACCTCGCTAAAGGACAATATTAATTTTGTTAAATACTTAACATAATTTTAATAGCTTTAGAAATAAAAATGTGGAATTCGTCATTTTGTCAGGCTGATAATTATCGTTAAGATTAATGTAACTTTCCGATATTATGTTAATCTTTAATTTCGATTACGTCGTGCTTATGCGAAAATCGAAGTGTTACGAAAGATTAATACGCAGAGAGCAAATTGGTCGAGTAAACGTGACCAAGTGTCGTTCCTCTTTTTTTGTTCTCGGGTGAAGTTTCGCTGAATTCGACTGGCTCAGCTCGATCCAGAATTTCTCGATACACCGGTTCTCCATCGTTTCCCGATCTCCGCGAAAAATTTAGAAAGTAACGCTTGCTATAGACAGATCATAGAAACGCGTCTTGAAATCCTAAAGAAAAAGAAAAATCAATGGAATTGACATTATCGACTAGATTCATTGTCTGTGTAGACACATTTATGTAATTCTGTCGTGGACATGACTTAAATTTTTCTCAAAAAACAAAACTGTTAATACAGAGCATATTAAGGCGAATACATATTTATTTTAGTAAAGCAATAATATTTATTTTTATAAAATGTAAAATATTCATTTTTGTTTTGTATGGCGCTTTGCAAATAGGGGAATAAGTGGGCAGTGTGATTCCCATCGATTATATCGGATACATTTTATTAAATCAAGACTTAATACAAAACAAATATTTAATAAAACTTGATCTTAATTTCTCTGTGGTTATTTATACAGTTTCGGTTTTCTGTGGTAACATACTTTCATAACGGGAATACATTTTCATATTGACGTTTGACTTTAGTTGATGGGAAAAGTATGTAAATCCCATTGCCTATAAAAGGGTTAACCGAGACACGTCTACTACCCTTTCAGAAGGAATATCGCAAATTACCTAATTTTAAATATCGATTTCCATATTAATATTCACATTAAAAGTAGTTAACAGTAATAAAAAATTTAATTAACGCACTCAACTTAGATTCCAAAGAAAGAAAAAAGGAAGATATTACAAATACGTTTGTATACATCTGAATTAATACCAACATACTTAAGTTTAAAACGCACCGCGGTGTTACATTGAACGTCATACGTTTTTAAGCAGGGCCGAAAACTGCCATCCTGACACATTCTATGACTACACATATAGTTTCTCGTCTGTTCGAATGAGTTAGACGCGTGTGCGTGATTTTCCACGCATACGTAACACGGGAGGCTGCTGGCTGGTGTAGGTGTAGGTGCGTGCTATCGACCGGGTATCCTTCTGTGCTGGACGCCGGTGTGCCCCACCCTGAAGTGAGTAGCGTGCAAGAGAGAGCGCTATACGTCGCGGGTAAGACGAGGACAACTAGCGCCACGAGTGGTAGGTTCAAAAAGGACAGACGATCACGAGCAAAGAGAAGCGAGAGTTGCAGCGAGCGAGAACAAAAGGGACAGAGGAGCACCGTGGAACCGGGAAAAAACAGAGATGGCTTTAGAAGAGGAAAATAAAAGTGGATCCGATGGGAAAAAGCGGGAAAAAGAGAGAGAGGAGGAGAGCGTGAATTCGCGAAAAGGGGGAAAGTCGTTTAAGGGGAGAGAAGGAGCGAAGTAATGACAGAGTGACAGGAGTAAAAAGAGAGGGCAAGCGGAGATTCGTGTGGACGAAAGGAAGAAAGGGACGGAGAGTCGCGGAGAGAGAAAGAGAGAGAATAGCGGTCTGAAAAGACAAGGACATAGCTAGCGAGGGAGAGGGAGGTAGCGAGCGAGACAGATAGCGAGGGAGCGAGACAGAGAGAGATCACGGCACGCAGAAATGCCTCCTGCTTAGTGATAGCGTAGAGACTGTAGTGTTCACATCACACGCGACACGCCGAGAATTTTTCGCAAGTTCGACGCGCGCCCAATGTATTATCGTTCCATTCCGTGACACGATAATTGGATACGTTACAAAACGCACACACTTAACGTGTATATACATATTATATAGAAAAGCGCGAGCGCGCGACCATCTCGACAAAACGCACACATATATAATACGTACGCACAGGACAACGCAGGAGACAGACCGTTCGAAGGACACACACGAACAGAGAGATAAAGTACCAGCGAAAAGGATACTTCTCTGGTGTAAAAAAAACACTATCTACCTTCGAAGGAACAACGACCATATACGCACATTCCTAACGACTGTGACTAATTTTTAGAAGGCGTTCTTTTTGCGAGGATTTTTCTCGCCGAACCGCGCTCTCTGATCGTTCTCTTTCCTTCTTTCGAGACGGTGAGTAAAAGACCATACATCGATTGCACTGGCTAATCCTTTTCAATATCCTCCTACATAATAGTAAATTATTATTTTACCATCTATTTATTACATTTTTATATCGTAATATTTTTTGGCGCGTTATATAAACGATATATACTTCCTAAAAAGGATCGCGAAGTTTTACAACCGGAAGTCGCGAGAATTTCTTCACGTTTGCGTACTCGATATCGATTGACGGCCGTCAGGGTTCCCCGGGACACACGCAATCCGCTTTCATTTTCACCCGCGACCAGGAAAGACATAATAATAGAGCGTAGACGCATTGATCGCGATTGCTACCTGTAACGGACGCCCATTCGCCGATTTTTCATTCTTACCGGTTCTCAAACGTTCCTTATGTCCCACGACCGATTTTAATCCTAATTCGAATTCTTTACGATCGAGGATCGCGTACCAGCGCGAATAATCAATTTTCCAATCGACCGTAGCCGGTGTACGATTGTGTCAGCGCCTTCCGTACTACGCTAGTCAGCCAGTGTGACCGGAACTGCACCGTTCAAGAACAGTTAGAGAATTTGTGTGTTCGCTAATCTAAATCGACGGAAGTATTAAAATAACCTATCATTTAAAGAGTAATATTTATATATAAATAATTATATATTCAACGGTATTATTTACATATTATTTACATAATAACAGTATTCCAGTGAATCATTTACTACTAGTTACAATTTATAATTCTCTAACTAAATTGCCCGGTGATGTTAACGAAGATAAAAATTGGAAAGAAAGAGGGGAAGAGACCGACAATCGACTTCTCGGCTTTTTTAAACCATCATTAGAAAGTTTATTGGCGAGAAGAAGAATATTTCGACGGATAATCCCGTGAAAGGGAACAACGATCGGAAAGACACAGGACCTTTGACTCTCTGCCAGGGGTGACTACCCCCCGTCGACGCCAAGGACAACCGGAAGTGCTTCGAAGTACACGCTACATACACAAGTATAGCGTGTCCCGTGTATAACACGCGTTCGTTTTCCGTCCATCTTGCCTCGTCGAGGAAGTGTGCCGCCACCCACACCCTCTCTTGTTCCCCCCCGTGAACTTCCGGTCTCGAAGATCCTCCTACAGGACGTTGGGGAAGGAGAAACGTGGTGAAGAGGTGAAGTTCGATTATCGAGAGGTGAACACACGAGGTTCACCGCTCTCTGTCAGTTTCTCGCTCGCTGTCTCTCTCGCCGGGGCGTCGTCATCGTTGTCGTCGTCGTCGTCGTCGTCATGGGCGGATGTACCTCTAAGGATACCACGTCGAACGACGAGTACGTATTTCTTGGATATTTATGGCGAGCTATTTGTAAGAACGATTACTTTTAGGATTTGTTTAATTTTTTATGACAATGGTATATTATGATGAATTATGTGTACATTTGTACGAGTATTTTTTTGGGTCCGTTACGTATTTATTGTCGTTGCATAACAAATTTTAAGACAGATTATTTGGGGTTTTTAGGTTTTTTGGGAGAATGCTGTATTATGTGTGTGAGTCGGTTTAGGGGTTCATCGGTGACGTCACTTGGCTCGGTGCCCGCCTAGTGACGTAGCAGGACGTCAGATCAGACATTCATGGAATTCGTAATTGATGCATCGAGGACTCGAGTGAGTCATCTAGAAGTGTGTAGTTATTATGTATAGGAAAATTGTGATCTTATTGGGGAGAGATATTTCTATTGTTCCTTTTTTTTTTTTAATTTTATTAATACAAGGAATGGTATTTCAATAAGGTTTTAAGGCTTCTGTCAGTCTTACAAAGACATAAAAAAAGTACGACTTTATTCTTAATAATTATTTAGAACAAACTTTTCTCAGAGTATAAAAAAAAAATTTGGTACCGAGTGGGTTACCAATATTTTAAAAAGAATCGTCAAAGTAAAATGCATCCTATCTATTGAATAGCGTTACAAAGCATAACCAGGATCTTTTTAAAAGACTTCTAGAAATATTGGTAAAATAAAACATACTGCATCTATTCAGTAGTATGAATACGAGAAGTAGAGGCAGAGATAAAAACTAAAAAGAATATATAAAACAGAATACAATCCCTCTATTCAGTAGCAAGATGAAAAGGAACCAGGGCTGGTTTGAAAAATCTCTAAAAACAAATCGGTAACAAGTATAAATAAAAAATACATTCTCCCTATTTGATAATAATATAAAACAAACTCAAAATTATTTCAAAAAATCTCCAACAAATATTGGTGCAAGATATAAGACTAAAATATTGCTCGTCATGTAAAAACGCAAGTTTTACGTATAAAACTCGTAGTATCGGTATTATGAAAAAAAAAAACAGATTTAATTCGAGTTATTCGTCAGCAAACCATCAAAGTTCCCATCGCTCGATCGTTAAACCTTGCTTACAAGTTACTCAGGACTTCATTATCCTTCGTGTTTCCCACGCTTTAAGTATCGAACCGTCAACAGAGTTTATGTCCTCCGAAGTTTGACGTACAGGCCAAAGATCCCTCTCGACTGAAACTTTTAGTGTCTATTATCTTAGACTCTAAGAGTTAGGGAGCAGTTTCATTCGCTAATATCAAATTAATTAGAAACCGCTTTTCCATTTATCCATATCTATAATTAGTGTATAGTTATTAATTTTCTTGATACTGGATCATAAGAAAAACTTATTAAATTGGAACTTTTTTTTCTACCTTTTTTTATTTCATTCTATTGGTTTAGAATTAAATGTATTGTTTGAACGTTCTCTTAAGTTCCTTATAAAGGAGCTTGGTCGAGTGTGTAGCCGACGTTTATAGTGGGGTAGGGACTACCCCTGTTGGTTCGCACAAAAGGGTTAACCCTCTGCCCTTACGCAGGGGCGTGGACGAGAAACAGGTCGACTGAAAAATTTTATTTGCATTTCGCACGATATATCGGCCTATGTTCACTTCGCCTGCCTTGTTACCATTGTTACACTTTCCGAATGAAATATGCTCGCTGGAAAATATTTCAAAGGTTTTTTTTTTTGCAATTTTTAATTCTCTCTCTTTTTTCGATTTACGAGGAATGACTAAAGAATTCTGTGCTAATATTTTATTGCAATTTGTAGAATACTGTTATATCTAGTGAAAATATTTTTTTAGGAATTGTTAATATCTTAATGTTTAGAATTTAGAATACTATTTTCTACGAACTATGCTCTAGTGACAATATTCTTTTTTAAATTGTAAAATAACAGAATGATGATAAAATATTTAGCAATTTAAAGCAACAATAAATTTTATTATAGATTCCATTTATTCTTTTGTGAAAACGAATTTTCCATCTATTTACAATGAGAGAGAACATGTACTCGATGGAAAACGTTTAAAACATGTTTTTCCCACTTTTTAATTTTTATTTTATTTTTCATTCTGTAATTTTAAGGAGTTCTTTGATAACGTTCCTTTGAACGTTCCTAACGAAAATATTATTTCTAAATTTTGAAATAATAGGTTCGTAATAAAATATTTAGAATGTTAAAATCATACTAGATTTTGTTATAAATTCTATTTATTTGTCGAGGACAAGACTCTCCAATTTTTTTAGAGCAAGGAAACTTCTTTCTGTTAATTAGTAACACGATAAATATAAGAAACTTTGGTTGAAATTAGTAATGATTAAGTGTAAGTTTAATTGGTATAATAAGTATTTGAATCTATTTCAATAAAGATATCGTGATGAGGTAAATTAAAAAATACTGTCAGATCATTATTTGATTCTTATCGTTTGCTGTTATCCGTCGTATTCGTAAAATATCACAAGGAAACTTAAGGCAACAATTGATTGGACTTGGTATGGGTAAAGATATTATCTGACAGCATAAGAGTGCAAGTCATTTCCACTGGCATATATGAGAGTATAAATAAATATGTGTACAGACTATTAAAAAAGATGTTTCAAGAATGTAATTATTAATTATAATTAATTGAGTAGGCTTAATCAACGTGGATCTGTCCGTTAACTATCTCAGAATATAAGAGTAAAATTACTTTTGTGTATTTATAAAGATTTAATAAATTAACTACTAACGTATAATTATTTCTCATATTAGTGACCGAAATTAATTTTCATTTTTATATTCTCAATTCTCCCTTTTTTTTTTTTTTTTTTGAATATCACGCTGTATTTGAAAAATGAACGTGCAATATTTTAATCTTTTAAATTATTTGTTTAGAACAGAATCGTAGATCGGTAGCTTATGGAATAATATAAAATTTTCAACACAATTCAAGAAAGAGATTTCTTCACTTTTCTAAAATATCTATAAATATATATAAATGTTGATTAAGATCATAAGTTAAAATGTGTGTTGTTTAGCACCTTATCTTATCGTTCATTATCATTCACTGTTTTTATTTTTTTATTAAGTCGATGGAAGATTAATGATTGATTGAAATCGTATCTAGGTTTATTAGATTGCTATGGTAACAATCGTTAATTTTTATTGGACGGCGTCTCCTTCTTCTACGTATATATTTAAACAAAACAGTCAATATAAAATATACAAATCTCTAGATTTATATTTCACGATTTATCAAACTTTCATATTACTTCTGACGATGAAACACTTTTATAGAAATCTTGATAGCTTCTTCCAAATGTAATAATCACTTATTATTTATTACCAAAAACGCACATCGTACAGCAGATGCTTTTCAATCGATCGATACTACCGCATAGATAAGAAACAGCTATAGAAATTATAGCGATATCAATAAAGAACATCAAACCAAGAAAATATGAAACCACTGAAGGAAATATGAGAGAACACAAATGAGAAATGACAAAATTCAAGCACAAAAATCGTCACTCAATTATCAATCACTAAAATTATTAATTCGCCATAAAATCCTCGGTGTCGTAAAATCTCGTTCGAAGAAGAAATACGGAAGAGAAGAAAAATCTCGCGTCTGAGAGTCTGTTTTCACATAGCGGGGGAAAAACAGAGAGGCGAAGCTTTGGAGACGCGATGGGATCGCGTCATTCTAATCCTGGTCGACGTCGAGTGACATCGTTGTGATTAGCTTCTGGCCGAGTTCTTCCTTCTCATCGTCTCGTAGTCGTCGTCGTCGACGGATGCACGGTTTCATAAGAGAAAGAGAAGATCGACCGTTAACTGTTCGTGTCGCTTATAAATAGACGCATAACCCGGGGCGATAATCGAGGCATAATCGGCGCATAATCGTCCACAATGGGCGTATGCACGTCGCTGGGCATATGCGAGTCGGATGAAACGAACGTCGAGGACGAGTACGTATTGCTGGTTGGCACAAGCAGTGTTTCGACTCGGTTAAAAAGCCACTCTCGCTCGAACTTTCTCTATTTTATATTTCAACCCTTGTGTCAGCAATACAAATTCTGCGATTATCATTAAACAGAAGCTACATTGATTAATTTTATAAATCGTAAGGCAGAGGGAAATGATGGTGTTGCAAATACTATTTTTTTTTAATTTACCTTGGAATCTGCTCTATTACGGGAAAAAACAAAAACAGCACGGCTTATCACGGTTCTCGAATAAAAAGGCAGAAGGATTCCGTTAATTTATCGTTATTTTCTCTTTCTTTCTTTTTTGCAATTTTTTGCAGAAATAAGTAAGTGAATCTAAATGAGAAGAAATCCGAAAGAGAAGAAAAATTTAGCTTGTAATTGTGAGATTTGTAATTTTTTTAAATAAAGTAGAAATTATTAATAATTATTGTGGAAATTGGACGAGATTGGAATTCCTCCGTTTTGTGAAATAAAGACACGGAAGAGGAGTAATTTATTTTGTATAAAAATATCACTCAAGATTAAATGTGATTATTGTACAGCGATTAATCCGTATTATTATCTGAAAGATGTAGAATATCGCGATTACAAATAAAATTCTACAAGCATAGATACACCTACATGTAATATGAGATTTACAGATTCTTATAAACAAACGTTGAAATACCATTAAGTATATTGATAATGAATTTCTTATTTCAAGTAGTATCACTATCCTTATATCAGTATCTGATGATGAAAAATCATGCGAATTTTGTATTTAATCCCAAATATAATCTGGCACTATTATTGTCAAGAAAAGTTCGAGCGAAATATTATACGTGTATCAAAATGTGTTTCAAAATGTGTTTCAAAATGTGCACCAACGACGAGTCACGCCTACGTCACTAATCGTGTAATAGGTACATTTTGCAATTTTGCACAAAATAATTAATCCGAGCAATTCTATGTTTTTAAAAATGACAAAGTTTAAAATAGTTACTTTATTGTAATTTCAAATGTTTTATTATTTTGAGCAATGTATCTGACACCTTGCAATACAGTCATACAGCATTAATAAGGAAATACATTTTGTTAATATAATATACTCTTATGTCACAATCTTATCTCTTAACGATGTGTCATTATTTATCGTATTATTATCTCAATTTTTTCATAAACGATGGACGTTTTCAATGTTTCAATTCGTAAAAATGATTAGACACTTAATGCCTAATGGTATTCTCTTTACTAATAACCGCTTGAACTATACTTTGTACATATTCGTGCCCATATTCATGTATAAAATCGACGCCATGTTTCGAGAACGCGCCCTATCCTCGTTCGATTCTAACCTAACAAACGCGAGTAACGATGAGTCCTTTCGATTCGCGAGGAAGCGCGATAGAAAAGTGCATGAGATCCGACAAGACAGCTGTTGCTATTGGAATTCTCGATGTCAGGCTCGTTTAAACTCCTTAAAGCCCTCTCCGCATCAAAGGATACCTTTGTGAGACCATTGGCTCGACTCTTTGATAATCCCATCTCCCGACAAACTATTAAACTATTTGGAACTTGGTGAGTAGCACCAAGGATATTCGATTGACTTCTAACAAATTTTTCTTTCATATTTTTGTACCTTTCCTTATTATTCGTACATCGCCATATTGTTAATTATTAGATGTTTCACGGTAGTTGGAGAACTTGTGATTTATTATGATTGAAATAACCACGTAGAGCTTATATGGGAGAAGAAAAATGGCCAAAATGTGACAAATTTGTATCCCTTCAGGCACCTAATATTCTAACAAGGCATCACGCATTGCATACTTTGTCGTTAACGATGATTTTATTGAAGAACTATCATCCGAAGAAGAGAAGAACGAAACGTAACAATAATTCTTCGTATTCGATACATTCCATTTGTTTTCGAAGTAAGTTATAATATAATAACAGACATGTTTCATAGAACATTTATATTGTAACGTTTTACCTTAATTTGTCGCGTGTTATTGTTATTAAGTAAGAATATTAATATCAATTTTTCTTTACAAAATAGCGTTTGAACTTTTACATTTTTTTTTTTTTTTTTTTACATTTCCCAGTTATGATCATTTGAAATCAGAAAGTTCCAATTTACATATTTTTGCCATAAGTAATTGTACTTTTTATGATACAATTAGGACTTATAGAATGATGTCTTACTAGAATTTTGTACGTGCTTGAAGGGGTACTTTGCCACTTTCCGACTATCATTCTTTGTTGAAGCAACGTTATCGTTGATGAGTTTTGAATATGTTTCGAGGATTCGACTGACTTTTAATTAATTTTTTTTTTTTATATTTTTCTATATTTTCTTATTGTTACTCATTAGATGTTTCATGATAGTTAGAAAACTTGTAATTAATTATGGTTACAATAATTAGTATATAGAGCGTGTATGGGGAAATTTGTTGAAGCATCGTCATCGTCGATGAGATTGTTTTGTGATCATGGAGTTGCAAGAGGGTTGCGAAAGTTGCATTACGACGAGGGTGATGTTACGTAAAAGTTATATGGGTTATGTACAACATACAGGGTGTCTCAAAGGAAAATAATGAAAATAGTGGGGGATGTTTTAGGGATGAATAATATGTAGACTATGGATTTTTATGCGTTTATGAGAAATTTAAATATGCAAAAATATATACAACATATATATAATACGCAGAAATATACAAAATATCCAAAATACATCACCTTTATCTAACATCTTACTCCTTTTCATTTGTTTAATTATATTCATAAAAGTTGCATAAATATCTGCGCTCTATTAATGAGGTTGTATTTTATTGGGTTTAGTGAAACTAATATGAAACGAATATTTTTATTAACAAATTAAGAACCGAGTAGTGAAATAGTACATAGTACGTAAAAACTAAAGAACGAAAATAATTTATATATCATTTTTAAGATACGAAAAATGCATTGAATCTTTTTCGTAGTCGCGATGTTAAAAAGGAACAGGATTTTATGATGTAAATTGCTTGAACAAAAAATTAAATAAAACATTGCGTTAACGCGTTAATATTTCAATAGTACACCGTAATATTTAATTTTTATAGAATTTATAGAATATTATTAGGTTGTAATAAAAATTGTTTATAGTTTATTAGCGCACTTTTTATTCTATAACATTATTTAACATTAAATTTTTAAACATTAGTAAACAACGTTTTGATAAGGTACGTTTATTACTTTAAATAGTTTGTTTAAATTAATTCCAGAAGAGAATATTAAACGTAATTAGCTTGAGATGATTATATCTCCTCGTATAAATAATGAAATGTAAAGAATGTGTTAGTGGTTATAACTCGTTCATTATAGTATAATATACAAATACTTTTTAGTGATAATAGATAGAATTTTTTAGATATATTATATTCATATATTTTACATATATTAATTAGAATACAATTTTTGTTAAATATCAATTAGCAAAATATATCTAATAAAAGAGAGGAAAATAAAGAGTATACTTCATCGCAAATATTCAGTTAAATTCAGTTTCACCGCAATTAAGAACTTCAATATTTGCACTGCTATCTTGCTGCTTATCACCAATTTCAAAAAGCTTCTACATTTATGATATGTACATAAAAATGCAACTGTTAAACCAATTTTTATACAAGGCAGATACTGTGTACGCATATCGATACAGCGGATTTTCTAAAATCTCGAAATATATTCCACTGTACTATCGCGGATATCGTAATATAGCGGACAATTATGACTATCGTAGACGATCTGGTACGAATAATACGTGCAAATAAACACGTAATTTTTCACGATAAGATACACTGATAAGAAATTAAACGACCTTGTTACAAAAGTCTCGTCTATCTACGCTATAATTGATTTCCAATCTATCATTGAAGTGAAAAACATTATGTATCGAATAGCAAAGAGGGAAAGACTAATTCTCCTGATTCTACTAATCTATTTGATATTCTTTTGCTTCATGTAAAATACGGTTATCTTATAAGTGTAAAAATCTGTTTGTAGATCCACTGCATTACTTTACATTTTGCATTCACGATTTTTCTATCTTACTGTCTTGTTCTTGTATTGATTAATTTGAAACAAATTTCTAGATTCGATCTAGTATATTTTTAAAAGTAGTCGAGAACATTAAAAAAATGTTCAAATTCTTTTAGAAATTATTTTCCACGTTGTATATCCTTCAGGAGAATACTTAATTTATAGTGTAATTTAATTGTTTATAGCAAGAAAAATAGCAATATGGTTGACCAGGCAGTTTTGGACAAACTGGAAGCTGGCTTCTCCAAAGTTGCTGGCTCTGACAGCAAATCTCTGCTGAAGAAGTATCTGTCCAAAGAGGTCTTCGATCAACTGAAGACAAAGAAGACTTCCTTTGGATCCACCCTCCTTGATGTGATCCAGTCTGGTGTAGAGAATCTGGACTCTGGTGTCGGTATCTACGCGCCTGATGCTGATTCTTACACAGTTTTTGCTGACCTCTTCGATCCCATCATTGAAGACTACCATGGTGGCTTCAAGAAGACTGACAAGCATCCACCAAAAGACTTTGGAGACGTCGATAGCCTTGGCAACCTTGACCCAGCTGTTAGTATTGATGATTGTAGTGTAGATGCAATGAAACGCACAGTATTTATTATAACATACAGGATTAAGATTGATATAGCAAATATTATTGCAAATTTATTTTTATTCGGTAGTAATTATAAAACTATAATTATAATAAATTCATACTCGTTCAGTAGTAATTACTGTGTTAAAAAGGGAACTAGATTTATCCTCAAATTTATTATTTCTAAAAGCTATAATTACTATTATTACATAGAAAGTAGAAGAATGATTCCTAGGTAACTTCTAAAATAACCATTCCTCTCAAGAATTCAATAAATATAAAGTATTGATTAATATTTTATTTTCCCAGGGTGAGTTCATCGTCTCCACCCGTGTAAGATGCGGCCGTTCTCTGGAAGGCTATCCATTCAACCCCTGTCTGACTGAAGCTCAGTACAAAGAAATGGAAGAGAAAGTCTCTAGCACTCTGTCTGGCTTAGAGGGTGAACTCAAGGGAACTTTCTATCCTCTAACTGGTATGAGCAAAGAAGTTCAGCAGAAACTGATCGACGACCACTTCCTGTTCAAGGAGGGTGATCGCTTCTTGCAAGCTGCCAATGCTTGCCGCTTCTGGCCCACTGGCCGTGGTATCTACCACAACGATGCCAAGACCTTCTTGGTCTGGTGCAACGAGGAAGATCATCTCCGTATCATTTCCATGCAGATGGGCGGTGATCTTGGACAGGTACAAAAAATAATTAAACGAAGTATGATTAAACAAACATCCGCAATCTAATGACTATATCAATGATCGTAGGAACAAAAAAGTCTATAGCCTTTTTCAAGTTAAGTAATTAACATTCTTTTTCTTGAAGGTCTACCGTCGTCTGGTGAGCGCCGTGAACGAGATCGAAAAACGACTTCCTTTCTCCCACCACGACCGTCTTGGTTTCTTGACCTTCTGCCCTACCAACTTAGGTACCACTGTCCGTGCCTCTGTACACATCAAACTGCCTAAATTGGCCGCTAACAGGGAGAAGCTTGAAGAAATTGCTGGAAAGTTCAATCTCCAGGTCCGTGGTACTCGTGGAGAGCACACCGAGGCCGAGGGTGGTATCTACGACATTTCCAACAAACGACGTCTCGGTCTGACCGAGTATCAGGCTGTGAAGGAGATGCACGATGGAATCGCCGAGCTGATCAAGCTCGAGAAAGAACTTTAAACAGCGCGCCAGAGAAAAAGCAACCACGCGATCATTTCCCTCTTTTATTCGCCCTTTAGACGTTCTTGATACATCGAGGATCTCCTTTCCTTCGGAAAACAAAGACGAAATTCAAACATCTTTAAGAAATCTTCATACTGTTTCCCGCATAAACTGAAAGAAACGCGTATATCGAAGAGGAATTCGAAAAGAAATTTTCGAAGAGCTTGTAGCGTGATAAAAATGTATTATAGTTTGTTCACGTTTTCAAACGTGAGGAAGGAAATTAAAGAATAAAAGGACGATATCCTAAAAAAAAAAAGAATTTCTAAAAGACAATGGGGCATTTCTGGGATTTCTGATCCACGCTTTTTGTCACGTGGTATAATAATGGTGGTATAATATGGTTTTGGTCCTCGATGTGCTAAGATCTCTTCACGCAGCTATAAAGCGCGTTCTTAGAGTTCCAAACGAAGACGATGTAAGCGCCGTTTGCGATAAAAATTGATCCTAGAAAACTCTAGCTAGCCTAGTCGAAATCTAAAGATCGGATCTTAAATATCCTAAATTTTTGCAATAATATCTAGAATTGTCGTAAACGGTGAACTTTTACACGTCTCTACGGTCTCCACCTCCCTCTTTACACACGCGATATGATTACTATTATTATTATTAATTAATATTATTACCGTTATATTATTATTATTATTATATTATTATTGTCTCTTACGTTGACTCAAGTTCCTTTGTATCAATCCGTACGAACAAAAAGAAAATGGAAAAGAGAAGAAAAAGCTTGTATTATAAGTTCTACATAATACGCATTATATTATATCTTTAACAGTATTTTAATTTTATTTCACCCTGTTTTCTTCTTTCTTTTTTTTCTAAAGACATGTAATATCCAGCATGTAGAAAAAATACACGCAGTATTCTTTCATTTTCTCTATTATTTCTTTCTTCGTTTTGCCTCGAACCTTTTGTTTTTCTCTTTCTACCACTATGAACCGGAAGTATCGTTGTATCTGCACCATGTTGTCTCGCGATGGAAATAATTCAACATTTGTAATAATGTCT
This sequence comes from Bombus difficillimus, assembly GCA_014737525.1. Classification (NCBI taxonomy): domain Eukaryota; kingdom Metazoa; phylum Arthropoda; class Insecta; order Hymenoptera; family Apidae; genus Bombus; species Bombus difficillimus. Next base: position 340,466 of record JACXIT010000116.1, on the reverse strand, counting down.
AATGACGAGGAAAAAAACGATATATATCGTTATGTATGACGTTTACATTGATCGAAAACTACGAACGGGTCATGAGACCTTTTGCTTAACACGTTGAGGACGCCCTGGATTTTTGTACGGTGTTCCATACGAGAAATCGATCCTTTTTAACCGTATTTTCGATGAAATAAGTCGCGTCGTTTGATATCAATATAAAAGACGAATTTGTATGGATGAAAAAAAGGCAAGAAACATTTTGTCGAAAGTATTACAATATCTGGATTTAATTATATAATTCTACATCTGAACTGCCGCCGCTTTGAGAACTGCCAAAACTCTTCTGGAAGTACTGGCTTTAACAACCTTTTATGTTTTAAAAGTAATATTATCTCATCTTTCTCCAAATGTGGAAGAATTTACGCTCAATCATTGCGACAGTTTGGTGTGTGTATAAATGTTATTCTCTTTTTTTATAAAAATTGAGGAAAATAATAAGAGAAGATTCTCGAGCGTTAAAAACTGGAAGATATGACGAAGAAGTGTCGGGTCTCCATTTTGATATCTAAATTTAGCGCGTGAATCCGGTCCTTGATGTGTTAAAAAAACGCAACGAGTGCAATATCTGCAGCATCTCGGTGGCCGTTTCCTAACGTGTGTAGGAAAGGATGTTACACACATATTGTTTTTCCATTCTCATTTTTTACTAAAACCAAGAACATCTGCGACGAATATAGCATACTGTGTGCTGCAGCTGAGGCGGTAACAGCTCCACTATCAGATGTATGAAGATGTGAATTTAAAACACGAATAAAGAACATACACAATAATTCTCCTTCTTTATTGAACTTGATTCCTTTTAATATCTTTACATGACGATAAGCAGATCTTTTAATCGTACAACAGAATTAAGTCTTTTATCGACAAAATTAACACTATTTATGATTAGTAATTAAAATTGTCTCATAAATATTCAGGCAGTTCAAATATTTAATGCCCTTCAACAAATACACAAAAATATAAAAAGAGTATATATAACCCGCAATTATAAAAACCTATGTATATACAGTGTTTCCAAAATAGTAGTATAAACAGAAAGCAGGTGATTCCTTATGTAGAAGTAAATCGAAAATATGATAATAAATAATATGATAATGAATAAATAATTCAACTAAAAATATGAAATGTGAGATATAGGAATTAACACATTATCATCAGTTCATGCTTCTTTAATTCGCCAAACAAGTACATAGTATCTATCTGTGATACAAAGACATTTTCAATAATTTATAAACCATTAAAATAAATAAGTCATTAAAAGTAACTATATTAGTTACAATTATACTAAATCCCGATTGATATTCATAAAAATGAATAAAAGTAACGGCAACTAACCAGATTGAGTGAAATAGGCAGATATGAACAAAGTTCATTCTATATTTTCAACTTACTTTTACACGAGGAATCACCTTCTTTCTGGTTATATCATAATTTCAAAAATACCCTGTATAATATATATATATATATATATATACTGTATACATATATTTGCATTAAAGGAAATTAAAAACTTATAACCTAATAATTGGTGTTCATAACACTAGAAATATTGCGGAAATCTTGTAACAAAAGTCCTAAAACATATTTGTTCGAATACTTCTGAACATATCTTTATAGGAAGATGAGCAATATATATACACACGTACAAATATATGATAAATTCGTTCCAAAATTGAATACAAAAATAGCAATGGTGCTGATAGCTTAATAGCACTTGTTGTACATCAAATTTGTTAACAATATTACGCGTATTCGTTAATAATTTGATATAAAAAATATGGCGAATTTTAAGCTTAGAAAGTTTAGGCAAAGTTGAAAGCTTTCAACATCAGTGATTCTTCACTGCAAATCGTTTACCTTATATTATAATAGAGCACAACAATAAACTATTCATTTCAGATCAGTAAATAGGATTCCTTTAAGCATTTTACGAATTCTATACAGAGCTCCTTTTGGCGCTTCGTTCGAAATACATCAAATCCTAAAACATAAATATTTGTAAAATCGATCAATTTATTGATATTAATATATGTACAAATCTGTCTATATGATAACTTACGATGAGAATACAGGCACCGAGTAAAACAGCTTTAATTTTAACATCTAAATCCACAGGAAAACGTAGGCTGAAATTATCAGCGTCTGTAAAAACTTCTGTAGTAAAACCACTCCATTTCTTTTTAATTTCTCCGACTCTATGTACTCCATCGGCAGACTTTATCTGAGGGAAAAGAGAAAGGAGTTATGTAGATACTAGTTAAATGATCTTTAAAAAGATGTTCTTTAACTATTATCACAATTAATATATATTACAATTAATATTCTACCTTATATGTCACGTTTCCGCAGCATTTAAAACATGGCCCCTTAATCCTTAAAACTGTTTTCCCAGATGCATCGCGAATAGAAAACGAAGGCCTAAAAATATGGCAATTTTCTGTTACAGAACCGAGAAGCATGTCTCCAGAATACACCTCCAGCATCTGAAAATAAATTCAAATTCAAATGCAAATTAAATTAAATTCGAGTTTATATTTAAATATATAACCTTTTATCGTGCAAGGAAAAAGAATGGCGGTAATTTCAAAATTCAAAACAACTATTAGGAATGATTGAAGGAAGGGAATAAATTTGATTCTAGTTTTAATATTTAAAAACGTTCAATATCTTTTTGCTAAATATTCATACGTTGCTATTAATAAATCTGAATCAAAGAATTCATGAGTATAAAGAATGTGAAAAAAAGGTTTGGTCAGCATGTTGACTATCTCTATCTTTTACAAGGTTGCGCAAGGTAGATGCACAGAAATCGGCATAGCGTGCTTGCTCTATGCATAATTCAAACGTGTTTCTTTTTAATCATAAATGAAAGCTACAAAATAACATTCACGATAACTAATAGAATAATTTAAAAATAAAGTATTTCAATTAACCACGTTACGCTCGTTATATCCAAAACATTAGTTCTTTCATATTTACAAATAGTAATTTTGAAAATATGAAAAAGTATCACAAAATTAGTATGTTTCAGTGTATGTGTAAATGATTGAAATAAGATAAATTTCATAGACTAACAAATGTTCAACAATGTGAATGACTTACAAAACATTGCCAGAAAAAAAATGCGCAAATACGATATACTAATATTTTGCAAAAATTAAATATTACGGTTTAGTATATTTTACTCTACTACAGCTTCCAAGGTAAAATATACAAAATTTACTTGTCAGTACAATGTGTTAATATAAAAATATCTTTCTTTATAAATCAAAATGAATGAAATGACAGATGTTTGAACCCCTGTAAAAATATTTGTTATTATGTCTTATAAGTTGTCCGTACGATTTTCTTCTGTAACGACTGTGCGTTCGAAGAGTATTTGTATTAAAGGGTTCTATTTACAGCAGCTCTTGTACGGGGATCGAGTGAGTGAGGTTCTTCACTAGAGGCCGAAACAACGTATCCAAAAGCGGCTTCGACGAGCGGTACCGGTCAAAGAGTATCGATCGTGACCGGCTTTTCTAATGTGCCGAATAACTTTTCGTCAAAGGTAATCGTCACAGATGGTGTGCACGTGCAAAGAAAGTTTGCGCGTCGTGTGCACCGCATGTTGGAAAAGAAACTCAGGTGTTTTGCTAACCGTATCTATTGCGCTCCATAAATTACAGTAACGCAATTGCCAGACGTGTCCTTCGTTAACTGATTTGCTAATTACGTGACGAAGCTTGTATAATATATTGTTACTGTGTATTATTTCAAAGAAACATATGTGGAATTAATATATTCTGCATTGCATATAGTAGCATTAAAATAGAATTGTTTACTATGAATTCCTGCTAAACATTTAAATACTAAGTTTAGGATAAATATGTAGATGTAGATATTTGTTGTCTATTCATACTTTATAATAAGTATAGTAACACATATTCGTTACCATCCATTTCGTATATCGTATTCCTTTTTGCGTTATACCTCTAACTCTTTTGTGTTATAACAATACTTTCAATGGCATATGCTATATCACATTCTTTGCTTATTCTGATCTTTAGAATATACTGACAACGTATGGCCGGAAAAAACTGGGACATTCTGTATATTTCCAGTAGGTGGCAGAGAGGGTATAAGTCAGAATTATTAATTCTGTAGAGAAGTATTTGTAATACCTAAAGTTATTTAAGATCAGGTATCAAATTTTAGATATAATATTAACACCTCAAATAAAAGAATGAGAAAGAAATGGATTTGAATTGCATTTTCTATTCTATTTATCCGTATGGTTACTGATTGTACGTATTCGATCGTATTCTCAGATTGATATTAAAGGATGAAATACCTGCATGCAACAAAAGCAACAGCAACCTGAACACCTGCAGGGTCGAACCATACGTAGGACTTCCCTGTGATTGGTGTCGCCCACGTGTAATTCACAACTACGTAGAGTACCCAGGCATAGACGCGCGCATATATTTGACTCTTCCATGATATAAAACAGTGGCTGGCCATTAACATTCGTTACAAGGTATTTGTTCTCAGTCTCCCATCCAACGACAACTGTAATTATTTAATCGATTCATTGACAAATTACAGATGTTGCAACTGTACATTTGTATTGTTTAGTAGAGGGATATAGCACATTGTGTTTCGAATGATACAACACTAACCTTCCAATAATTCAAGTTGTTGCTGTATGTACAGACGATCAAGGACTATAAGGTATTCCAAGCCGGGTGGACAAGTCGTATTCTGCGGTGACCAGCCACCTAAAATAAAAGATTTATTAAAATTTAAGTTACCTCTTTTTTTTATGTTCTCTTCTAATTACAGGCCATTTTTTAATATATTTAAAAAATTGATCTAATCCAATTTAGCCATACATCCTTTGAATCATTTTCCATACAATTGTCCTTTTTTTAAACGTTAAAAAATTCTTAAGTTTGAGGAGAATATAAATATATTATATTTATATTTATTATAACAAGAAATAAATATATTATGTAATTTCTTGTTTCACTTTTACGATAAAGTTTTCCATAACGATATTTATAAAAAGTAATAGCTATAAAAAAAAATCTAAGCAAAGTATTTATAGAAAATATTGATTATAAAAGATATTTATAAAAAATATAAAGACTAAAATACTAATTTCCTATTTCTCTATACGAGAACAAGAACGCAACGTAAAAATTCGAAGACCGTGGCAGGGTTAATTTAAATTCCAATTTCAATTTAGAAACAAAATGATCGTTAGTCTCGGTCGATCTGTAACGATCAAATTTTCAAATTTATTTTCATCGGGCGAAGGACCTCCGTAAATTTAATTTCAGGCCATTTAATCAACAGCCAAGCGTGTAATAGAATCACCTTTTTTCCTCGTCCGTAAGGAATCTGGTATAGCCCTTCTTCTTTGATCTATATCTCTTTAACGTATTTCTGACCAAAGCACGGAGCCTTCTTCGAATCTGTTGTATCTTTTCCTTCCAGGAAGTTTCAATATATTCCGACTCCATCACTCACACACTTTTTCCACAACCAAAATCTTCACCTTTTGCTTTTTATAATTATAATAAACATTTCTAACTTGTTTACTAGCTCCACTAAAAATTTCTCATCAATATTATAATATATACTATTTTCTAATAATCATTTCTTAACTCTTTCTCATTTTCTAACGAGCATTTGTATGAATAAAAAATGCATTTTACAGACAAAATTTCCCGCTCTTATATTTTTTTAGAATTATAAACAATAATTTAAGATCGTTTATTAGTCCCAGCAAAAATCGTTTGCTTGTATGTCAGTATATACTATTTTCGAATAATCTTCTATTTTTTCGCATTTTGAAACGTTTGAAAGAATGGACATGTACTTCACGAATTTATGCGATGCATGAAACCGCGTTACGGAATACCGAAACATTGGCAGCACTCGACACACTAATGTCGGCTATTTTCTCAAGTTTCCTCTGCTCAGCAAAATGATAAAACTTATGTACTTTCCTTAAAATAGTTTTAGTTAGAACGGTTTGCTTTTTCACGTTATCTTTGTAGATAAAGAAAACAATAAATGCTCCCCCTGAGTTAAAACTTTTCCAACTGTTTAATGTAGTATCTTAAAATAATCCCAATCTTGTCCCTATACTGTATTTATTTTTCCACATTTCTTTATCTTCCATGGATTATTCCATATATTATTTTCTTAAGATAATTCTGTTTATATACATGTTTTATTCCTATATAGTTTTTTAAATTTTATGTGATTTTTTGCACAAAGTATTTTTTCTAAATACAATCATAAATTGAGTTTTTTAAATAACCTTTTCATTGTCTTATAAAAAAAAAAAACGTCAAAACTCTGACAAAGTATTACGATAGAAGCGTCGCGTTAAGAAAGGGAACAGCAAAATTGAAGATTTTTATAGCGCCGCGAAGTGGAATTTTATGCAACATAAGTATCCAGCCCTTCGTCGGTAGCAGACTGCCAATCCGACGAAGTTTCATAAATTAGCCAGCATATTCTTTAATCTTTGTATAGCGTAAATTAGCCATGAATCACCTTAACACGCACCATAACTACACAACTGCCATTTTACTATTCGACTATCACGAGAATCAAAGATCGTTTCGAAAATTCCGTTCGGATAAAATAATTTTTCTTTCGTCGAGAATCCTTCACCACATCTTATTGAAAATTGTTTATAGTAAATATAATTGTAAGAAATTAACGAGTTCAAAAGAAATGTTAATTTTTAACATCTTTAATTACTAATTCCATCATTAATAGTTTATTTATTTTTGTAATAATCTTATTTCTTAGTGACTATCTGCTCAATGAAACTGCTTGAAGGACATAAAGAAGTGGCGAGTCAGTGATAAATAGATTGAAAATATTTGTACATTTCAGAGAAAATTAAATATGCAAAAATAAGTATATGGAAAGTATGTAACATTCTAAAAATATACAAAATATTCAAAGTGAAATAATCATCGCTATATTTCGAGAGCGCTGTATGTTCATATATGTTTTGCTTCTTTAATTGAACTTAAGTATTAATTTACATTTTGCATAATCATCCGCAGTCTAGCGATAGATAAAAGTATCGTATTACGATTTATTTAGAGATGGAGTTTCCATATATCAACGATGTAACGCTTCCAAAGAAGTACAATAATACAAAAGTAAGTATACGAAGTGCTGACCATCTTCAGCCATAACCAGATATTATAAATCAACTCTGGTCGTTAATTATCTACTATAATATCACTGTAATAACATTTCACTAATGAAAATTTTTATTTTTCACGATTCTTATTAAACGCTTATCACTGATAACACTTATAATTAGTAGCTGCTCAATATTTAACACTTATAAATAACCGCTCTACCGGTATTTACATAATACGTTTTTTTTTGTCGATCGCAAATAATATTAACTGATTTAAAGTAGTGACACACACGATCTATAGATGAATCATATTAATTTATTTACGTTGTACCTCTTTTAGAAAGATTTAGGAATCGATCGAAATCACAAATAGTATTTACTAGCGATAAGAGAACGATGCGAGCGAGTACACGAAACTGGATGTCACTTATCCTGCATACGTGACGCTTCCATCAACGAAGACGACTATTATCTACTTACTGATCGTCACTTGGCAAACAGCGGCTGTATCGTGCTTCGTTTATGAGCCTCTCTTCTCTTACTATATGTACGTACTCAGATAATATTAGTAAATGATAAATTCAAAGTCGAGTTACTACCTGAACATGGTGAAGAAGTTTTGAAAGTACTTAAAAAGCTACAGGATTGTTATGAAAGCATTATGTTTTATAGCACTACTCTAAAGTTAATCTTTAATTAAAATATAATATAACGTTTATATATTGTATATTTAATTTTATGAATATAGATCAGATTTATTCCTCTCGCTCGATAGTAATTATAATATTTATATATACAGTCTTTTAATTACAAATTTCATAACTTTGTTCTGTCGTTCTATGTATTTGTTTAAATGATATGTAATCCAAATGTACGAAGAATACGACATTAGGCTTAGATATTTATAGTTAGTTAAAAAAGTTGTATAATTTACTTCTGTATCAATGTATTATTACTTCTGTATTGATCATTTCTTGATAATTCACATATTTCAATTAACGTTTTAATAATCTATCTCTGATTAGTATAAGTACGGTTTGTGCAAACAAGTCTTTTATCGAAGACATTCTATGTAAAAAATAATCTTGACGGAATCTGATAAGACGCGGATATCTCAAGGGTGTTTTAATCGAGAATTTTACATCTACCTCGTCAACAATTTTATATTATCCCGAGTAATCGTTTTAAATTTTCCAGCAGTGAAAATTTTTGTAAAATAACGGAAACCTATAGAAATATCTGTTAAACATTTACAAATAGGTAACCATATTTATAAATACAGGAACTAGAAAAATAAATTTTAAATAGACAAGACAAATTTTAAATAATTTTACCTTGTGGCATCATTGGTAACTCGGGTTGTGGTGCTTCAGGTCCTGGCATTGATATTCCATATGGTGGTGGTGCAGGTTGTGGTACCCCAGGTGCCATCCCAGGTGCCATCCCGGGTTGTGGTATTCCAGGTTGAGGTATTGAAAATGCGCCAGGTGATGGTGCAGTAGCAATAGTCGGCGGATATGGTTGTAGCGCAGAATAAGTAGTCGAATTCATTTGTTTATTTAAATAAATTACTTTCTTAAAATCCACGACAAGATAAAACTTCTTAAACTCCTATCTTCCCTGAAACTAAAAAGAAAATCATGATTAAAAATCAATCTTAATCAAAAATCAATTAAAATTAAAATTAAAATTAATTAAATAAAAGTCAAGCTTAATATCTAATTTTATCGTTTTAGTAAAGAAGCTGCAAACATATAATTCGAATTCTTTTAAAATTTAGTAACATATGTATGTATATGGTATTCTTAGTATGTAAGTAATTTTATTACATGCATATAAAAATACGCATTTGCATGTGTATTTTGTGAAGAACTTACTGTATGTATTATACAAACATTAAGTGATATAATTCTATGTAAAAAGGTAACAATCAAAGCATTTCTCTTCGCTTTGTTTACTTTTTATTTCGGTATCTAGGTTATGTTTGTGTATATCCCCTAGTCGGTAACGCTGTTCGTATAACGACCTTTCTTATCAACAGAGCGGTTGCACTGAGCGTAGTTACGAAAAAGATCGTGCGGTGACGAAACTCTAATCGTATAATACTGTTTATGTTATTGAAATTGTCAGGTCATTGTCCGCTCGTAAAGGTCGTTGTAACTTATGGGAGGATATGAACTGTATGAACTATAGCCGATAAATTTCCATTCTTTCATTGATAACAATCCTTTGTCTCTCGATATGTCTATGATCGATAAATTACGCGGATATTGCTGGTCAGATACCAATTCAATCATAGTATAAACTATACTATTACAAATTCAATTAGCATATAATTGCATGATAGTAGCATTTGTTTTTATCTTTTCATTATCATTATCCATACATCAATTAAACATTATTCATCACGTTTTCATTGTTTTGCATATTGAGTGATTCGTAGTTATCTCAAGAATTATTAAGGGTAACAGCAAAATTCTTTTTTGGTGTCTCGGTTCAAAAACCTTTTGCCAAATACATAGGTGCTGCTGTTAACATCCTTGCGAGTATCCTATGAAAGATTCCAATAAATCGTAGAACGATTACTCAAAAAAAAATTTATTATTGTCTAACAATTTCCAAGATTATATTTTGTAACTTCATTACTAGACTGCGAATGTTTGCATTTTTCGGAAATTTAATTTTCAAGATTTCTGTAAATTTCCAAAAATCTACAAAATACGTATAATATATGCAAGAATGTACAAGACATCCAAAGTAGGATATATATTATGACATTTAATGAACGAAACAAATTTTTATATAGATTCGATTTCTTTAGTCAGGTTCATAAAAATATAAAATCGTACAAACATCCGCTATCTATCATTATATATAAAACACACTGTATATTTTTCTAAGAAATCTATATTTCCACTTTTATTCGCTCTATTTAGGTTATGTACATACATTTTTACGGTTATAATATATTTAATATGGGATAAATTAAAATTCTTACGAGTTCTTATGTCTTATTAAATTATAATGTAACACGATATAATTTAAAAAAGAAAAAAAAGAAGAAAAAATATAGTTGGTAAAATAAACATGCAGCAAAATAGGCAGGAAAGTGTAGTGCGAATTGAAAAGAAAAATAACACCTTAATCTAGTTTCAACCTCATTGAATGCACTACTTTTTAATAGCCTTGAATTAGATTTCATGAGACCTAATCGACGGTTTCCTCGTTTGTTACGAACAACCTCGATAACTTTTCGTTCGTACGATCTTTTTTCAATGCGCGCGCTCGTAACACGCACTGATTACGCTTTTCACGGTGAACGAACGACAAATTATACGAATTAGCGTTACACGATCGCAGCGAACCACATTTCGGTGATGCTCCAATTAATGACACTGAAAATCATCGATAAGCGTGGCGATAAGTGCACGTGCGTTTCAAGAACCATGTGCATTGTTCTGTATATTCAACGATAGCTGATTCGATGATATTTCCAAATAAATCATTTGCTTGCTCGTACAATTATCAATTCTAGCTTACATTCTGTTTATTTATTATAAATCCAAGCACCGACATTCGTAACATGTTTATATTGTATAAAAATGTGTAACATGTGTTATTATATATTTCTACAAATTTCTAATAAAGTATAATTATTTTACAAATAAAACCTAGCTATAATATATTTGAAATTATTAAAATATGACTGCAATATAATTATTTTTATCAAATTATTATATTACTTTTATTTAGATATTAGATAATTCCTAAAAAAAAAAAAAGAAATGAAAATTCTTGTATTGAAGATAAAAATTAACTAAACTACAATTCTTCTAATACGCAGAAGGATGGGACTTTTTAAAAGATTAATGAGTATTAACCTTTAGTAACTAATTATCATCATTCGTCACCAAATACTACGTAAAATGATGCATTGTTCAGTTATGTACACTTTCATCGGATGATGTCATCGTGTCTCACATGTGTCTGCGTTCGCATACCACAAGGTCGTTAGTGCTTGACTATAGGAATGACGTATATCTACATGGAGATACACCAATACAAAAGAAACGGGAGGTCTCTGTAAACCGCAAGATACGGTAGCAACATGCGCTTCCGGTTTTTCAGAAAAGTATTAGCTACGCCCTTTAACGATGGAAAACGAAACATGAACTTACTTGTAGCTTCTCGTTATCTCTTTCTTTTTCTTGTTCTCCCTGTTTCTCCCTCCCTAACCCTGTCTTTCTTTTTTTTCAACACTATGCAAAAGAAAGGGAAATACTCAATAAAAACATACGAAGCAACAAGCTCAATAGAAATCGAATGTTCTTGTCACGCACATCTCTTTAGATGTTTTTTTTTTTTATTGATCTATTTTAGGAATATCATATTTATGCGGTGTTTTCATGTAAGTGAGAAACTTTGTATAGACGAATAGACAACGCTTATTTTTCTATTGCTCAATGATGCAATATAATTGACTTTGCGAAAAAAGCAATTAAAATTGCAAATAATCAACAAAAAGATCAACGAAAAGTGGTTCATGTTCTATGAATCATTTAACAAACCCGGTATAACATTGTACCTTTATTTAACCACTATAGAAGGAAATGTGCAATATCGATGACTTTTCATAAACGATCAAATTTATGCTAATACATATTATTATTACTGTTCTTATTTGTGTTTATTGTAACAGGGATTAAAACTTAGTACAATCTTTGCTTACAAATATGTATGTTTAATACAACTTTGATTGCTTTTTAATTTATTACATATATATGTATTACTATAACTATGATTATAAGTTAATATAAATAACGATTATTCCAATTCTCATCTTACAACAAAAAATTTTGTTACCATAAAATTTATTAAAAACCAAAAATGAACAAAAAACAAAATTTTACAGAATAATTTGTGATATTAATAAAACTCACTGATGAATGCTTGGGAGTTCGTGGCTTTTGAGATCGTGGATAGTGCTGTCTGGAAGATAAGAGAATGACACTTGCATCCGGTAAAGGGAGTTTCCGTGATTCCTCTCTTACTATTTTCCTCGAGTGTACGATTATACACAAAGAAAGAGCGAACAGTCAGTCCCCTCATCGAGCGCTCCGATTCGTTATGACTTTTCCGACCCGATCGGTATTCACCAATCGTAGAACAGTGCGATCAAGCAAAAAGGAGCCATGCCGGAAAATTTGGAAACAGGTCTTAAAGCACAATTTTTCAGTCCCTTGCGAGATAAGTTTTGGAAAGATATATATTGAGTAGACGTAAACTAGTTATAGGTTGAAAGCGGATAGAGGCAGTTCAGGCAGTGGTCCGATGTTCGGCGCAGGAGGTACGAAAAGAAAATCCAAGTGTGATAAGATGGCGTCACGCACGTCAGATCTAGGGAAGAAGTGAGGGGTAGAGGAAAGACAGGAAGGAGGCAGGCCAGGCGAACGTCGCCAGGGGACTGCGGTGTGTGACAGAGAGTGTGAATACGGGTGCTGTCATGTCTTCTTCGGACCTTAAGAACGGCTACGTTTCGTTCACGGTAAAATCTTGTGCACGATTCATCGTTTAATAATATCATCAATGCCTTTGTCCGGCAATAAGAATCGTTCTAGTTCTAACGCGATCGTCTCAACGATACGAAGAAGACGGAGTTAATATAGCGGCAGTCAATTTTTGTAGTGTTCGAGAAAGAACAAACGTGCAACGATAATCGGCTAAAAGGTACTCGAGAGAGAGAGAACCTTCCTCTCGGTCCTGGACACGTCGAGGAGGAGGTGGAGACGGAGGAGACGGAGGCGAACTGCCAAAGAGATGCGCGAGTTCAAGGTAGTCGTCCTCGGTTCGGGCGGGGTAGGCAAGAGTGCACTTACTGTGCAATTTGTTTCGGGATGTTTTATGGAGAAGTACGATCCGACGATCGAGGACTTTTATCGGAAGGAAATCGAAGTGGACAACTCGCCGTGTGTACTCGAGATCCTCGATACCGCCGGTACCGAACAGTTCGCGAGTATGCGCGATCTATACATAAAGAACGGCCAAGGATTCGTCGTAGTTTATAGTCTGACGAATCATCAGACTTTCCAAGATATCAAGGCGATGAAGGAATTGATAACGCGCGTTAAAGGTACCGAAAGGGTACCTGTATTACTCGTCGCGAACAAGCTTGATCTCGAGCATCAACGCGAAGTGGATACCGCCGAGGGTAATGCTCTGGCGCAACTCTGGGGTTGTCCATTCGTCGAAGCATCTGCAAAACATCGCACGAATGTGAACGACGTGTTCGCGGAGATTGTACGCGAGATGAACGTCAGCCCTGAGAAAGAGAAGAAAAGCTACTGTTGTTGCAGCATCCTCTAATAATTAATCAAAATCCTGAACCGTGGGCTAATTGAGCCATATTAGGTAAAGGAAATGCATATAGTGGCTGGATCGCAGTACACTTGGTGAACATTTCATTCATCCAGTGGCTACGCTCTCTCTCTTAGGCTCAATGTTGGGCTTGTGCTGTGAATTCGCCAATCTGTAAGACTAATATTATGATTGTAATGCCTGGATTTTTGTGAATTCAAAATACGTCAAAGACTCATGCCGTCTCTCTTGGTTCTTTTTCTATTGGAAAATCGTAGCCTGCTATTTGGCTGGCTGTTAAATATTTTAATATACATGGATAGTATTATGTGTAATATTATTGTAATATATAATAGTAGATATAAGTGGGCAATGAAAGAGGTAACTCCGTCAGCAAAGGACCAATACTCGAGAGAGAAAGAATGAGAAAAGGGAATAGCGAATGGAATAGGAAAGGACACAGATACCATCGAGGGTAATAACAGAACTGCCCTGCAGTAGTTGTTACTTGTTAACAGCAAAACCAAACTCGATACGTCTAGCTTTCTGCTCAATCTAAAAGATACACCCGTTGCGTATTTGTTCCAGTCCATGAACCTCTATTACTCGCAGGTTAGATTAACAAAGCATTCAAACTATTTGCAGATATTGAAGGAATCACTGTGATGGTCGGCCATTTGAAATCGTAAAAAGAATTGGAAACATTAGAATAAATGTTGTTTACAATGTACAGTCAAGAATTGGAAAGAAGATGGGTCGTTTTAGATACATTGTGCAATGATTTCCATTAATGATATGTTACCTATGCTCAATGTCAGAGGCTGCAGTACATTATATAGATGGCTTGAATGGTGTGTCGTTAATGGTACTGGTATTGATTGTACAGTTCCAATATTAGAAATACATTTTATTGAGGTGAACATGATGGAGTATTGAGAATGGTCGCTAATGAATAGAATTTTATATTTAAGACCAGAATATAAATATCAAAAAGATTCCATAGTACACCAGATATTGTGCGTATTCTTATTTCAATAAGAATTATCTTGATCAGAATGAAAACTGAAAGCGTAACACCCAGTGCTTTAATTGATCAAAGCATGAAATGAAAAGGAACAAAAGAAAAGAAGAGGAAAGAAAATTGCAGTAATATTACAGAAGGACAGTAGTGCGTAACATCAATCGTAAACATAATTATAGGATTTACATGGTAAAGTGCGAACGATAGAAACAAAAATACAAGATCTTTATACAATTCCAAAAAGTTTTATGGCCAATTTGAAACAAAAGAAACCAGCAAGAGGAGAGAGGTGAGACTTTGAAATGTGTTTTTTCACAAAGGCTTGCTGGTACATTGATCCCTTCAACTGCAAAATACGTATGTGGTACTCATAATAATCAATATATCCATTGCTTTGTACGAACAAAAAATCTCCTTTCGAAACTGATTATCATTGAGTTTGTGAATGTAAACAGATAGATGTAACAAAAAAGAAAAAAAAAAAGAAGCAATGGACTCCCTTATAAGTAGTAGTAGGTCGTGTGTAATTTTTCTCGTGTGATCAAAAAAAAATCATATTATCCGATGTTAAATACCGCTTTTATACCATAACAGTCATTACATTAGCTCGATACATTATTATTTAATGCCACCATCGAAGTCATTAATTTCCGTGTGATCGCTGCATAACGTACCTTAATAAAAAAAAAAAAATGAGGGTTGTTCAATTTGATTATCTTCTCTTTTTTTCTTTTTTACAAATTTTAATGAAAGGATATTAAATCCTGATTTTATAAAAACAAAAGAAAATGTGAATTTATAGTTTGTATAATATCTACTTGTTCGTCTCAATTATCTGTCTTTCGAATCGATTACGAATGTTGAATTGTACACGACCGACAGCGCTTCCCGTATTCGAACGTGTCGAAGGGCCGCGATATCGAACTGAAAAGTTTCAAACGAACTGATGTACAGTATTTCTATCATTGGTAGTTAGAGAGGACAAAAAAAAAAAAAAAAAAAATGAGTCCAACGATATAGAATTCTTGGGAAGAGTTATCGATCGTACACTTAATTCGTTCTCTCCAATTGTCGGTGCACTTTTAGAAATGTCGTTTCGTAGCGAATATGCGGGGCTGGATGTTTTTCTTTCTAACATCGCAAAGCATTTAACTTTGTGCATTAATAACTATTATACATGGTTCGGAAACATCTATGTTTTTTTTTTAATTTCTCATATTAAGTTTAATTATACGTTTCACGTTAGATAATTATATATTATAAGTTTAAACGATTATTTGTTATTTTTTACATTTTAGTCTCATTCCAAAATATTAGTATTTATAATTTGATACTTTAGAAACCATTATACATCATATATGTATATGTATATGTATATGTATTAGGGGAACGAAGTACTCGAATATACAGTAGAGTATATAGAGGGAGAATCCGAAGTAGCCTCGCGTATTCGTCTAATGAAGGGTGCTAATACGTTTCGTCAGTTTAAGATTGATGAAGCGTATACCGACGTAGCGAATCGGCCATTTAATATATTTCGTTATTGTACTCAAATAATATAAACACAGGCAAGGAAGAAAAAAGGGGGAAAAGTGAGTGGGAGGGGGAACGGGAGGTGGCAACACAGATATAATTATTCGTATCCTCTATTTTATCACTCGGAAAATTCATAGTCTCGCTGTGATCCCGTAGATTATAACCGCAGTTTTTCTATTAAAAGGCGACGATAATAACCGCGTATAGAAGCCTTTCAACGGCGAATCAAAGGGCCTCTTTGTGAAACGTGTAATCGCTCTCGCTCTATTATCGTTACGTTTTTTTCGCCCTCCTGGGTTTTTTGTGCTTCGCGAAAACCATAGATCGGCAAAGAGAATAATAAAAAAAGAAAGAACGAAAAAAGGAAAGAAAAATGGTAGAGAGAGGGGTTGGACACGGGGGTGGGGGAAAAGTAAAGGACGCTCATTGACTGCCCGCGGGATAGCTTTCTAAGTACATTATATACACACTAAATGCACGAGAAAAAAAAACAGAATAAAGGAAAAAAGAAGTTTCTATATTTGTATCGCTTCTGAACGTACACGCACACGTTTCTCCGGCGTGGGATCGCGTTTTAAGAATATTTTTCTAAAGAATGCACTGAAAACTTTTGTACGCAAGAGAGAGAGAAAAAAAATGAAGAGAAACCCCAAAAAAACGAAAAATGCAAAAAAAAGATGATAAAGTACTACTACTAATAATAATGATAAAAAAAAAAACTGTCCTCTTACTTGGAAAGCTATCGAGCATTAAGAAAAAAAAAAAAAAAAAAAAAAAAAAAAAAAAAAAAAAAAAAAAAAAAAAAAAAAAAAAAAAAAAAAAAAAAAAAAAAAAAAAAAAAAAAAAGAAAGAAATAGAAAAAGAAAAAAATCGAGCTTCGCCTGAGTGAGCATATCAAGTGTCAAGGACCAGGTACGTTTCGTTCCCTTATTTCTCGGCCAGCAAATATTTTTTAGTATTATCTATCGTTTCTTTTTTTTTTTTTTTATTTCTTTTATAACAAAAGCGAAAGAAGGAAAAAGATTAGGAAAAGAGAAAGCACAAGAATTCACCACCTATAAAAAAAACGATTCGCATACGATTTTATAATTAGATATAAATAAATGAATGAATAAATAAATGATATAAATATAAATATATAAATATATATATACATACAATATATATGTATACATGCAGATTTGTTACGCAACTGGGTCACATTAATTCGAGAAACACCACGATTTAGATGTATATCGGCCTTTCAGTACTACCTGCGTATGATATTGAGTACGAAATACGTTATATTTTTTACAATGTGAAGAATCTGTAAATATTATAGCGTCGAATTATATATAATAATAATATTAATAATAATTAATAATAATATTAATATTAATGAAGGAAAAAAAATTTGAAGGAATACTGATCTGACATTCGAAAAGACAACAATGAGAATGGCTTACAGTAAAAAAATGTGCATTTCATTGACAAACAACCTTCGCGAGATATAGTTATGTTCTTTGTTGTTTTAGCCCGTCTTTCTTTGGTTCGTTGTTCTTTGATCGGATTAACTATACCGTTCGAGCGATAATATCACTTGGGTAGACAAGAAACAGATACTCGAGACCACTCGATTGTAAACGACACCATCCGCAAAAATTGCTCGCTGGTATTTCGAATTCTTTTTTTTCTTTCTCCACCTGAGATGTTTGTTAATCGTGTCGATAAAGGAAGCGGGAGAAATAGGCGAAACGAAAACATGCGTTATTTTTTACCAGTGGCGAAAGAAAAAAAAGAAGTAAAACATAAGAGGTACGTACCATTCGTATATTTCCCTTTTTAAAAACGCGAGTGAAAATAAACGAGTATCTTTTTTTGTGACAAAATATTCTCATTCTTGATTTCGTTTTCATTTGTCAAAAATCTACTTTCAATTGTCAAACGTTGTATTGTATTCCATTTATATTACCAACATAAGAATCTAGTCACTATAGAAATCTTGTAACTCAATGACATGGAAAAAATGTATGGTTCTTAACTTGGAGAAAATAATGGTTTTATTATGAAAGGCATGACTGTACTCTACCCTATTGTCTAATTAATAAAAAGTCGATTCTTTATATTGAAATTATTTTAAATATTAATTTGTTGATATAGTCTAAATAATGTAGCATGGATCTAATATTTGTAGATTAAAGATAGAAATCATAATTTAATTTCAAAGACGATAGACTGATACAGCAATTTTGTCTCATATTGCAGACCAAATTTTTTTCCATGAAAGCATTGAGACTATCCAGAGGAAGCTACCCACTTGATTTTTGCCTGTCTCAATACTGGTGCACATTTTTTCTTTGTATGCAATTTTTTCACATTTTTTTATTACTAACCATTGTACTGGCATTTTGGAAATATCGCACAAATATAATATAGAATAAAAACAAGCAACTACTTTAGTACTGATTATAAAAAAATCCTTCAGGACGTAAAGATGAAAATTTGACAATTTTAATAAGATGTAAAACATTTTTCGTTACAAAGATTGAAAATACATACAAAAAATCCCTATAATTTTTAAACTTGTAAAATTTTTAATAAATTCTTTTACATAAAGTGATTCAGCAATAGAATAATCGAATCAGAAATTTATTGATCGTGAAAATATTTAATATTCATTTGCGTTAGTTGTTTTATCGTTTATTATGGAAATAATTTTTTAAATACTTTATAATTCGATAAAAATCGCACAAAAACTAAAATCTGTAAATCTCCAAAAAGGAAGAAAACAAATTGTGTAACGAATTAGTGGTAAGTATATATATTTATATGTATATATATTTACAAATATAGGGTGCGGCAATAATTCTGATTACTTAAAAATATCTCGAGTTTACCTCCGTTTTTTGAAATTCCGTGCCATACTTTGGTATGACTGATAGAGTAGGGAATGATTTCAACGACTCCTAATTCAATATCATTCAACAAGAAGTAGAACAGTAAACAACGAACCTTACGTCATAATAAATGTTCGAAGTGGTGCCCATTTACATCGATGCAACTTTGAAATCGTCGAATTGTCAAAGCCCGTGTACTTGTTATCACTTCCGGATTGATTGTGGCACATACTGCAATGAGTCTTCGTTTCGTATCTTGTAATATTCTCCCTGTATTAGTCGTTGGACATATTTACATTTGTAACCAATAACACTACTGTCTCACGCATTATGCATGATAAAAACTACTTGATAGAATCTTCCTCGATCGATGGATAAGACGTGATGGGTCAGTTTCGTGGCTAGCTTATCTTTCTGATATTTATTAATGATTAAAAACACCATTCGATTTCTGTGGGAAATATTAAAAAATACTGTGTACCAAAAAAAAGCTAACAATGCTATTGGGCATGAAGCAAAGACTCGATCAATTTGCAAATGATAAGTGAACAGGCTTCGGCAATTCGATGATTTCAAAATTTGCACCACTTCATCATGACGTAATATTTGTTGTCGTCTTGATTTGTCTTTTATTTATTGTTAAACGACCTTGTATTAAGGGTTGTTGAGATCGTCTAAACATCCTATATTTTACCAAGTATAAAAAAGTAATTTAAAAGAACAGACGTGACCTTGAAATCTTTGAAAAGCCTTCACCTACAAAAAGATTATTACTGCTATATTACGGTCCCCTTTATTTACACTATACAACTTTTGTAATCAAAATTTTTCCATATTTCTAAAAATAACGGAAATATTCAGGATGATCAGAGTTATTGCCACAGCCTGTGTATTAATCTTAATATTATAATTAATCTTAATATTATCATATAAATACAATATATTTTACCTAATGCAACTATTGTGACATATCATGAAGTATATTAAATTTCTGCTTTAGCATTTTGTGAAGTTTTAGGATGATATCGATAAAGGCCAACTTAGATCTTTTAATAGTAAAAAAATGAAATAGATTACATAAATGTAAACTTAAAATATAAGTAGTTTAAATTCAACAAAGAATCAATATTCATAATCTATTCCCACTATTATTTATTCCGGGACAAATAGATCGTTCATTCTCCTAATACATTCATAAGCTTCTGTTGCAGGTATTTTCATACAAGCAGAAATTATTTCGTAAGTTACATAACAATTTGAAACTTTTAGAGAATGAGGTATTTTATATGTTGCTTCACTATATTCATTGTACTTATTATATTCAAAGCATTGATCACTGAAATGATGAAAAGTGTTTAAAACATCTTGCAGAAAATTTGCAGAATCAGTTTCTGTCTGATCATTTAAACGCGTAATACAGGTAGTGAATAGATCCGCATAAGGACTATGTTTTATGCTTCCATCGAGTTGGTTGATATTTTTAATTAACGTTTGGTATACTTGCTCGTAATTTTCTATTCCTTCAAGCGATACAAAAGTTCTACAGAAACGTGTGAAAGATTTAAGTAAAAATGTGAATAAATCGTATCCACCGATAGATGGATATTCTAAAGATAAACAACACGCCTCCATCGTCACACGTAGAATATGATCGTATGCATCGATTTCGTCATTCCATCCAAAAACGAACCAATAAATTATAGTAAGCTCAGAACATATTCTCTGATATTCTTCTTCGGTCGAACGAATGATCAAATGGCGCAGAAAGTCTTCTCTTAATAAATTTAAATCAGATAAATAATGTCGCAATTTTTCTGAAGTTTTTGGATCTTCTTTTAATCTGTTCAATACAACAAAACAACGTCTTTGATAATCTTCGATTACATAAATTACACTGACGCCTTTTTGTATAAAATACCAAAGGGAAGCGAAATGTAACTTGTCTATTGGTTCGATGACAGAATCGATCCCATCAATAATGTCTTTTTTCATTGAAACAGACAAATTTTTGTTTTCCAAAAAATATGGCAATATTCTTGTTATCTGAATAAATATTTCATTGCTTATATATTTGGAGATGCTTGTATTTTTTCGAAGGAACGACATTCTTCTTGAAAGAGCTAATATCAAGTCTTTAATATTCGTATCTTTGGTACATCTCACCTGCAGTTTGCGAATACTATTAAGAACAGATGTTATGTTTGATACATTAAAGGTATCTTGCCTTAAATATGGTATATAAACGTTATTTATCAAGTCATGTACTTTAATTACAGAATTGTCTAACATGATATTCACGAGGTCCATGAATTTCTTAGCATTCCACTCTGTATTTTCTATACAAATAACTCTTAGCACACTTGTTAATAATATTTGATTATTGCCTTCTCTTATTTGCATAAATGGTGATAGTAAAAGTAAATCGTTAGGAGAAATCATAATATTTCTATAATGAGAATGACCAATAGTAATCTTCAAAAGTACTATTAGTACCATTTTAGGATTTTTTAAAAGAAACAGTAAAACCGTTTTTAAATTCGTGGAAGTTTGTAAATTTGTGTTTCGCATAATAAACTCGTGAAATGCTTCATCTGTGTGCGGACACTCTAAATAACTTTTACCATCATATTTCGTTAAATACATCGTTATAATTTCGTAAATATCTGTTACACTTTGACACGATAATATTTTTATAACTAAAGTGTAACTGAATTCTTTTAAATCTTCCTCTGTTGATTGCGTAAGAACAAAAGTAAGATATTCTAACAGTGTTAAACAGTCTTTTTTTTCTAGTAATGATCTATTGTCATAAACGAAATCAAGCGCCGTGCGGTCCCATTCTTTGTACCTACATAGTAATTCTCTCATGAGCTCCTTTTTACCACTATGTATGGCACAACAGAGTTCTGATAAACTTAAAGCAAAGCTCGACTGTTTAGGATCTGATTTACATGATAATTGCTGTAAACATTCTATCAAATGCGTGTTCTCCGATAATTCCTTATCATTTGATACAAAATCTATAAAGTAATAACATTCAATTCCAATGGAACGTTGTAAAGAGATCATATTGTTCTCTTGATCATCCAACTCTGCCCAGCTTAAGTAAATATTACAATCAACTTCTTTGATTTTAATCAACAATAAGTTCACCAATTCTTGATTTAATGTCGATATGGTATTTTCTATCAATGTACTTTCACACTTTACAAGTGCTTCTCTTCCAAACGTAATGCTATACAATTTTTCAAGTTCACTAGAAATCAATATCTTTTTACTTTTGTTTTCCAAACACTTCCTTATTGTACAAATTAACTTCTTTAACATGATACCATGTCGTTCACATTTCTTTAAGCCTGATGCTTCCATCAAATAAGGTAACTTTGGATTTGTTAACAATGGTAAGAATTCTTCAAAACTCATTAATAAATTTTGTACGCTTTCCTCAACATTCTTGGACTGTACACTACATTCCTTTAATTGAGAGAATTTAGTGTATATGATTAGTATCAATTGATATATAGCTTTAACGAATCTTTGAAAGGGTAATCTGTCTATACATTTTGTAACTGTTTTCACTACCTCTGTACACAGATCAAGTGGCATATATAAAAGAGATTCAATTAAAACCTCCTCGTACTCGAGACTCCATAATATTTGTATAAGCAAATATGGAGATAAAGGTGGACACATATCAACCAAGTGACCACTGACAAGATCTTCTGCCAAACGCTCTTGATTCTCAAAATTAGTATTTAATAATAAGTATTTATATGACTGTATACATCTTTCATTATTTATTGAAGTCTTTTCCTCTATAGGTATATTATAGGTTTTAAATATATTGTTCATTGATTTACATATGTGTTCAATATGATTATTATTCTCAGTTGTAATGCATAAAGTAAGTAATTTCAATTCTCCACATTCTTGACTCATTTTCATTAGATACATTTGAATCTTTTTGTAAAATTCATTTAGTTTGTCTGACCATTCCATCTTAGTATAATTAATTAGAACTATATTGTTTCATGAAAGCCTTTCCTTTATCCATAGAGATTCATATGTACATCTTTATATAAAGACCTCTGAAAATTAAATACAATTGCTATTAAATATATCAATTACTAAAATGACATTAGTAAATATGAATTCAATATACATAAATAACTATGATATATGATATATGAAATAATCCAAACTGCATTAGAACAAATAACTTGCATAACATAAAAATAAAAAATATATAAAAAATACATAAAATATTAACATTACCATAAGTTTGTAGAATAATAAGACAATACATTCATCCTTTATATTTAAACATAATTACAATAAAGGCATGTAATTTTTAATTTAAAATTATGCTTCAATATCAGTTGCTCAGATAAGTTTATACGTTTCTTTAAAGTCCAGTGAAAAATGTATACTACATCTATAATAGATAATTTTATCATTAAGGTTACGACATTAGCGAATAACAAGTTATAAAAGTTACAACTGAGTTAATCAGATTTGTACATAGAAGAAAAATGGTTCGTGCGTGGTACATGGATAACAGCGATGCCGATCAACGGTTAGAACACCATAAACAACTACCTGAATATATTTCTCTTGAGGATTTGTTCAAGAAAACAGGTGTTGAATATTTTAAGGTTAGGTCATATTTGGATACTTCAGTAAAATTTTTTCGTTATTGACATCTGTCGCTCGGTTGTGATTTTGTAATTGTATCACTTTCGTTTTATGCTCGTGCGCATTGAATAAAAATTATGTAAAAAAGACATTATTTTCAAATTTGACCTTCATATGTTATTGAAAAAATTACGTTGTATTAACATTCTATTTTTCATATTTTGTTTATATATTTAACATGATGTTAATGTAGATTGATTACAAAAATTATCAAAATGACAATACGTTGACGGTATTGAAAGCAGAACGTGGTTATACATACGAAGACGAAATAGAATGTTCTAAGGAATGTCTCCCGAATTACGAGGAAAAAGTAAGTAAAATTTCTATTTCTTTCGATAAATTCCCATGATAATTTATCAAAATAAAGTAATACAAATTATTTTTTAAATTTTTAGTTAAAAAATTTCTTCACCGAACATCTTCATACTGATGAAGAAATAAGGTTAATTTTGGATGGAACAGGATATTTTGATGTTAGAGACAAGAATGACCAATGGATACGTATTGAAGTTAAAGCTGGAGATTTGATAATTATTCCAAGTGGAATATATCATAGGTTTACCTTGGATATTAAAGTAAGTATTCTATTACACTTTTAAGTTTTATTAAAAATTACATCATTATGATTTTCCAGAATTACATCAAAGCAAAACGTTATTTCGTGGGCGAACCTGTTTGGTTGCCATACAATAGACCAGCTGACGGCATGGAATGCCGTAAAAATTACCTAAATCGTTTAAACAATGGCTTTCAAATAAAATCTCTTTAATATTTGCTATAAACTTTATGGAAATATATATTTTGTAGGAATAGAAGATTTATATACAAATTCTAATTGTGCTAAATTTACATATATTTAGATAGTATACAATTCATATTCACATTCCTGCCTATCATGAAAAATACTTTTTTCTGAGATTGTTGTATCACTAAAACATTCAATTTTTATAAAATGAATGTATAAATTTCGTAAAATTTATCAATTGTTATTAAAGATATAAACTTTTCATATATATATAATTGCATAATAATCTTATATTCACGATAATTATCTATTCCTGTTGCTTATAATAAAGATTATTATATTTTTTACATTATATACATACACATAAGCCTTATATAAATACTGAATTGTTTTGTCTTAATTGTTAAATATTCTTGTTGTCCATTTGAATTTTTATATTCCTATACAAATTTCATTTGCATGTTGTTTTATGAAATAATAAGCTTTTGATTGCCAATACCTGACTCGTTTTAAAGCAAAATTATTTCTATAATTAAATATAATATATAACAAGACTCAAAATAAATGTCGCAATAAATGTATAATACACTTCATCATAACTTCATAAGAAATGTGATAAATGAAGTAGATCCAGTTGTTATTGAACTCTAAATATCATTGTCAAAATATAAAAATTGTAGTAAAAAATAAATACAATTATCAATCTTGATTCTAGTAATATACAATCTAGTCTTAATCAATGAGAAAAGAAAAGAAGCAATGAAAATTATTTTCCATCTACATAAATAAGTAAAGCATATATAACATTCTTGCTTCATACATAAATAAAAAACAATCAAATCGAACTCGTTATTGTTAAAAAAACAAAAAAAAGGGGGGGGGGAGATAGTCAATTTTCCTACTACTGTCACCTAGTAGATTAAAATTCAGCATTAACTGTAAAATTGCTTTCGACTTTATCTTGCATTACTCCCCATTTTTGATACTCTCCTACTTTCTTTTCGAAAAAGTTCGTCTTACCTTCTAAAGAGATGTGCTCCATAAAATCAAATGGATTTTCGGACATATAAATCTGAAAATAAAAATATTTAAAATTAATATACATATTAATTTGGTCAATATTATCATTAAAATTATAATACTTTTACAAACCTTTTCACAGCCTAATTCTGTAAGTAATCTATCAGCAACAAATTCGATATATTGACACATAAGTGTACAGTTCATTCCTATCATTTGAACAGGTAAGGCGTCTGTTAAAAATTCTTGTTCAATTTTGACGGCATCTTTAATAATTGATGTGACCCGATCGCAAGACGGTTTTTGTACAATATGTTTGAACATTAAACATGCGAAGTCACAATGTAGACCCTAAATTAAATAAAATAGTTGATTTTATGTAGTACTGTAACTTCTGTACTCATCTCACATATATATTATGTAAAGTTGGAAAGAAGACTGACAGGATTATATAATCAACTGGACGCGCATTCTTTTCTCTCGTCTTCTTTCTAGTTCTGCATATCACTGATTCCTTTACTATGTATTAAAACAATTGTATACTAACCTCGTCTCTAGAAATAAGTTCATTACTAAATGTAAGTCCTGGCATTAAACCTCTTTTTTTCAGCCAGAAAATAGCGGCAAAACTACCGCTAAAGAAAATGCCTTCCACTGCAGCAAATGCAACCACACGTTCAGGAAATGTGGCACTCTCATGATTTATCCAATTTAATGCCCAGTTAGCTTTTTTAGCAACGCATGGTAAATTTTCAATCGCATTGAACAGAAAGTCTCTATGAACAAACAATATCAATGAATAGAAGTTTTGAAATAAAAGTTGTACAATAATATTCAATAATTGATAAAACAGATACTTTATTATTTACCTCTCTTTGGTATCTGTGATATATGTATCAATCAACATAGAGTACATTTCTGAGTGTACATTTTCTATGGCGACTTGAAAACCATAGAAACAACGTGCCTCAGTTACTTGTACTTCCTGACTAAATCGTTCGACGAGATTCTCATTAACGATTCCATCGGAAGCCGCAAAGAATGCTAAGACATGAGATATGAAATGTTTCTCATCACTAGTTAAATGATTCCAGTCAAATACATCCTGTGAAGATATATAACATAATTATTAACTTATATGTTTCTTTTTAAGTCTAACTATTTGAAGAATTATACTTTAGAAAGATCCACTTCCTCGACAGTCCAAAATGACGCTTCAGCTTTTTTATACATTTGCCAAATGTCAGGCCATTGGATGGGAAAGACAACAAATCTACGTGGATTTTCTTTCAGTAATGGTTCTAATTCTGGATTGAATCCATTTTCTTTTAAAATCGTCTTTTTTACATCTTTGGCTTTAGTTCCCTGAAAATACATAAAAATACTATAAAAATCTTATAATTCATCATCTTAATCATATAAATGCAAAACAATTATGTATTACATTTTTGGTAACATTCTCTTGTGAAATAATTGGAGAAATACATAATTTCTTTGGAGAAGTCTGAAAACAGAAATATAAAAGTTAATACACAGAAGATATTTTGCTAAATTAACAGTCACAGTATCAAATAATTAATAAGAGTTATACGTAAAAATAGTTTGCTTGTCATATACCTATTAGATTTAATATGTTACTTACAGGAGGTATAAAGAATTTCTTCAATAGCACTTTGAAGAACAGAAATATATAGAAAATCATGAAATGACAAATATTATTGTATTGCATAATTACATGTAATAGTATTTATATAATTCAGGAAAAGCTATGATAACCTATGTATGAATTTATTTCTTACCGAACAAAACATTAATCAAAATACTATAAACAGTAAGTAATCCACAAAATATCACAATATTCCACCTTTTTAGTATGTATACTAATATGCTAATATTCATACATTATACTTTATTATAAATCTGAGAAATTTTATAGAACATAACACAGATTATAATATAAATATTTAATTATTCACAGTATTTTTTTGGTTTTTACAATTGATTATATTTAACCGAATTGTTTATCTGTTTATAACAAGTTGAATATAACAAATCACAATTTTTCTATAGAAAAACAAAGCAAAAGTCTATCTTACATCTGTGTTAGACATGTGAAACTGACAAAAATAATTTAATATGTTAATATATCATGTAATTTAATATTGTAAGTTCTGATTTTCATTATCTAATAAAATTTACAATTCGTTATAAAAACAACTCACTATAAAATTAATAATTTATATCTAACAAATCGACATAGCTATCTTTTATNAAAAAAAAAAAAAATTAAATCTCTTCTTGATAACAGTTTTAGTAATTAACTTGGATAAAAATTCTTTAGTAATAGTTATACTGAGAAAGAAAATTAAGCAATAATCAATCTAGAATATAAGATTTCAGATAAGTTAGGATTATAAAATACATAAATAAACTTACATTATCTCTCAAAGAAACCTTTTCAAGATGTTTACGAATATTTTCCTTTGTTGAAATTTGAAGTGGCATTATAAAATTAAACGAATCTTACAAAAAAAGTGAATAAAGAATACAAGTTTCAAAAAGTTGTCAGCACTCCACGAAAACCAACCAAATACTCAGAGTAAACTATAAGTATTCCAGAAGTATACTTTCTTTACCCGTAATTTCCTTCTACTTCGCGCCAAATTACTGGCAACCAATCAAATAATTACCTGTTGCCGCCAAAAGTGCGTTCACATCTACAATATCGTAAAAAGCACATATTTGTGAATGATATTTATTTGAAAATATTTAAAAATAGTTATCTTGCATTCTACAATGACAATAAGAGTGAAAATTATAATATGTTGACATTGGCTTTTCCCGCGTATTTCTTAATATGTCATGGAAAAGAAACATTATTATCAATATAAGGCATAATCTTCAACGAAAGGCCTAATACCAAAAGTTATGCTGTCATTCAAAGTTATGCAGAGATTCAAAGCATGCGGCCATCGTTTCCTAGCTAATTATTATCTTCGATCATTATTGTATTTGTCTTAATGATACATCTCGAACTCCAAATTATTTTATTTTGCCACTTCATGCTTAATAACGAATTACTAAAAGATTATATGAATATTAGAGTCCGTTTACATTGGACCTACAATAAATGATAAGAGTGACAATGCGAAGCACTAATATATAATATTGTGTTATATGCGTACAGTGTGCGAAGCGTTTTATGCATGTATACACGTCATAATTGCATGTATTTCTACATTTCGTCCTTATCGCCGCTCTTCTTGTTCATCGTAACTTCAACATAAATGTAGCCTTACTTGGTAGTTAGGACAAATAATGTGAAATAAATAGAATACAAATAAATATATGTATATATAGGATAAATATGTATGATAAAAATTTAATTAAAAGGGCACAAATTTTAAAATATTGAAACTATCTAATATTTAAACTTCACATTAGAAATATTAAGATAGATTCGCAATTATATCTGTAGTAGATCAAGACGCATACGCACCAGTATAAAATATCAACATAAAACACAAATTTATTCAATATTTAGATACGTACATATTTATTGATATTAAAAATGTATTCTGTATCTATGAATGAATTTGTAATTTTTAATATGTAAGTTTATAAAATTCATGCAAATGGGAAATTAAAAATAAAGATACATTTTAATATAACAATTACAAATTTGTTTAAGATTATGTTGATATTACCTCGCATAATTTGGAAAAATGTATTTTAGCCACTGGAATTGATTAAATGCTATTGTTAATTATTATTAAATTATGATAACAATAAAATGTCAAATTTAAAAGAGCGCCATTTTATCTTATCATAAAAGATTTGGTTAAGTCTATATCTTTATGAAATATTGTAATTTAAATATTGGCTTCCTTTCGTTAACATTTTTAGCATTAAATATTCTTTTTGATAATATGTTTACTATGAAAGAATAAATTTTCAGAACTTGGATATAAATTGCATTAAAAAGCGGTTGCGTTCTGAACACTTCAGATTTTGAGGTTAGTGTCGTAATCTAAGTAATCTGTTTGTTTATATATTATGAGATTATATCATAATAGGATACATATAAGCACTATTATTATATTATAAATACTGTTTTGCTAGGAAATATAATTAATTTCATCCCTTTTGTTGTATCGCAAATCACATACAAATATTAATTAAAAAATTATATATATATATATATATATATATATATATATATATATATATTTATATTGTTTGATGTACATTTAATATGAATTATTTTAGGTGAAAAACGTAGGAGGAAAATATGGCGTTACATAGCGTACCGCCAAAAAGAAAAGAAATCTATAAATATGAGGCACCATGGCCTTTGTACAGTATTAATTGGTCAGTAAGACCTGATAAGCGATTTCGTTTGGCTCTTGGTAGTTTTGTAGAAGAATATAACAATAAAGTACAAATAGTTTCATTGGATGAAGAGACTTCTGAATTTAGTGCCAAAAGTACATTTGATCATCCTTATCCAACTACAAAAATTATGTGGATACCGGATAGTAAAGGTATTATTACATTATTGAAATAAGTCTTAATTACATATTAATATTATTCTTATTTTTATCTTCATTTGCACATTTTATTATGTTCATAGGTTTGTTTCCGGATCTTTTAGCTACATCTGGAGACTATCTAAGAGTTTGGAGAGCAGCTGAACCAGAAACTCGTTTAGAATGTGTTTTAAATAATAATAAAAATTCAGATTTTTGTGCCCCTCTTACATCTTTTGACTGGAATGAAGTAGATCCAAATTTAATTGGTACTTCTAGTATAGACACAACATGTACTATTTGGGGATTGGAAACTGGTCAAGTTTTGGGTAGAGTTAATATGGTCACTGGCCACGTTAAGACACAGTTAATTGCTCATGATAAAGAAGTATATGACATAGCATTTAGCCGCGCTGGTGGCGGTCGTGACATGTTTGCATCTGTTGGTGCGGATGGTTCTGTGAGAATGTTTGATTTACGACATTTGGAACATTCGACGATAATATATGAAGACCCGCAACATACACCGCTTTTGAGACTTGCATGGAATAAGCAGGACCCTAATTATCTTGCAACGGTTGCAATGGACGCGTGTGAAGTAATTATTTTAGACGTCCGTGTGCCATGTACACCAGTTGCGAGACTTAATAATCATAGGTATGTAACGTGTATTTATTGTATTAGTTATATTTATTTGGATCTCATATTTTATACATTTCATATTAAATTTGAATTTTAATATTCCTTTTTAGAGCAAGCGTTAATGGTATTGCTTGGGCACCACATTCGTCTTGTCACATTTGTACGGCGGGAGATGATCATCAGGCATTAATTTGGGACATACAACAAATGCCACGAGCCATCGAGGATCCGATTCTTGCCTACACCGCTGCCGAAGGAGAAGTGAATCAAATTCAATGGGGTGCCACACAACCTGACTGGATTGCAATTTGTTATAACAAAGCGGCGGAAATTCTCAGGGTGTAAAAAAAAATATTTTTTATTAGGTTTATTTCACTCTGCGTGTAGCAAAATTTTTCTTGCAAATTATCTACTTAAATTTATTAAATGCGTTTGACCTTAGTATTTGTACAGAATTTCGCCTATGCCATAAGATTCTTTTATACTTCTTTTTGTACCTGTAAAATAGACGTGTATAAATACTAGATATTTTTTAAAATATTGGAAATATCTGAAACGATTAGCGCGTATCTTTTAATCAAAAGTCTGTATAAATTTTAAACTTTTTTGAAGAATCCATTCGGAATGATTCCATTAATACTATCAATTTTAATTATTGGAATAAATAAGGCTTAAGCGGTTTGAAAATATCCAGTATGTGTACATGTTATTTTAGTGCAATGGTTTATCATTGTGTCACTGATATTTTACGTATCTAAGGTTTGGGATCCTCAGGTTTGTCGAATAATTGTCATGCGACCGATTACAATCATACAAATTTAAAAAAGCTCATTGAATAACTAAAAGTTAAGTAGTAACATAAAACTGGGTACGATATATAAATAATGATGAACCACGTGTATATTTATATTAATGTATAATGAATTAATCGATGTATCTTATTTTGTGGTGATCTGTACATGATGAGGTTCCAGGAATAACGAATCAGTCTGTTTCTTATAGTGATCCTAGAATACTCAAGAAACGTTTGAATAACGTCTTACATGAAATGCAACAAAATAAAATATATCCATTATATTATACAATTGTATATATGTTTATACTTACATATTTACTTGATTTTGTAGAAAAAGATTATATAGGTAGGATATTATAACTATCAATTTTTCATACACCTTTTCACTACATTCATAATATGTATTGTTGGAAAATGTATGCAAAAATTATTAACATAAAATGCAATGCATATTCGTACTTTAATAAAAGAAAAAAAATTTTCGAGTTCTTTTATTAAAATGAAAAGAGTTATAGCAGTAGCGCTCGTGATATTAGTATTAGTAATAAAATATTTACTTACGAAATTATCGATCAAAATTCTGATCGAAGATAAGTCTTTTTATATGTTATTAATTTAATTCGATAGTTTTTAACATAATTAATAACAGAGGCGTTATTTAAGGATCGTACTATCTCTATTCCGAATAACCTGATAGGATTCATAATTAGTACAATTTATGTTTTAGAAAAGTACGATTTATATTGGTACTCGAGTGTTTTATAATTTACAACTACATAATGAGCGAGATGCATTATTTACAATAATGAAATGTGTGTGCGAGACAAAATATTAGTCAATTAATACATTAATTTTTCACGATAATCTCCCTTTCGTTTTCCATTAAATATCCGATAACTTTACACAGATATAGGATTAAACTATTATAATGCTATCGCTATTTCAATAAATATCAGTAACTCTGATGCAGAGCAAGCCTTTCACTATCTATTTATTTAACATAGTCAATGATCTTGCGTTTCTTTCCTTTTTCTCAATTTAACGTCAATAGTTAAAAGGCATATTTATACATATAGCTACGTCGAATAAATTTTAAAGATATTATCCCTATCAATAATTTACATTAAACTTTGGCAAGACCTATTTTATCTTGTTCTCGCTAGGAATATTCCATTAAATTTCATATATATGTATATATATGTAAAAAATAAGGGCTAATGACATGTACTTTATCTCACTGTAAAGTATATATTTTGTTTTTTTTCACTAGTTCCATGATTCATTCATCCCTTA
This sequence comes from Bombus difficillimus, assembly GCA_014737525.1. Taxonomy (NCBI): domain Eukaryota; kingdom Metazoa; phylum Arthropoda; class Insecta; order Hymenoptera; family Apidae; genus Bombus; species Bombus difficillimus. Next base: position 307,758 of record JACXIT010000116.1, on the reverse strand, counting down.
GCCAAGTGATTCTTTTGCATTTTAACTGAAGGCATACGTACGAACCACAAACACGCACATTGCACTTCTTTTCCGAAGAAAAAGAGGAACAAATAAGAGATTAGGTGATCAACGACAAAACAGTAATTATCTCACGGTTAAACGTAAAAGAGTTACGTTTATCGTCATTCGTGTATCGTTACATTTTTATTATAATTAATGCATCGTGTTAATAGTAAATTAATAAATCATGTTCTTTTGGGGGAATTCTAGAAAGTATAAATTTTTCATTTTACTGTAATGCCTAAATTACTGAACGCTCGTTCTACAGGGATATAGATCAAGTTCAGTATTTTCAATCTTTTTGGATATGTAGAGAATTCTAAACGCGTTTTAGAATACTCAATTCGTTCTTTTACAAGCATATTCATCAGCCTTATGAATTGCTCTTTTTCTTTCAAAGAACATATCGAATATTTCTGTACTGAATCTCTAATATCTTCTGTATTGAGAAGCAAACACTATATGACGTTGAAAGCAGTACATATTAGCGTTTCTTTGCTAATGTACTAGTGTACTAGTACTCTTCAGAGGATTCTGAATACAGATATATTCAGTAAAACTCATTACTTAGGGGACTAATGGTGTTTTTAAATAAAGCATAATTTACTAGCTATATAATGGAGATGTAACACCGTACATCCCATAGTCAACATGTTTCCCATTGCTATATAAACATGGACGCGTCTAAAGGCTTGATGAATCTTTAAATAGTGGGGACAGTGTTTCAGAGGACCAGGATTGTGAACACCAATCTCGTTGCCAACGCCAGCAGCACGTTCCAGAGTATTCTTCTGTACTATTAGCCGTAGAAGAGGCGGAGTCAAGTAGAGTCGTATCAATAACTCCAGAAAAAAGGCACTGGACATACCACCTACCTGAAAAATATATATTTATATTTTATTGAGCAAAATAATTAAAATAATATAAAATGAAATATATGATTTTCTTCTATAAGGACATATATTTTCGTTGCTTTTAATGATATGAAAGAATATTTAAAGACAAAGCATTTGCTTCGAAAAAGTGAATATCATGAAATAAAATGAATATTAAAGAGATACAATAACGAGTATATAAATAAGAAACACCTAATTGTATCGTGTAATGTTTCATTTCTTCTCTATAACGCAAGATTTAAAAATAAATACATTTTCTGTACTTTGAAACACTACATGTAAATATAGAACACCTTCCAAATTTTTATTTTAAATAATGGCTACAGACTAAATATAAAAACTTCTTATATTTATACGTTTGATATTGTATTAATTTGAATGATTATTTAAATTGTATGCGCTCACATTTTTAAACTCTTCAGAAACGCGATTCTGAATCTGTTTTATATGGCGTAATAACTGTTCTGAACTTTCAGTTAATTGTTTTACAAACCTGAATGGCAATTTCAGTGTTCCATGTGTGTATAGGATGATGTTTGACGAAAATAAGAAGTGTAGTAAGACTAAGGCATGCGTTAATGGTGAAGTATCTTGGAAACAGGATACGTTGCACCTCCCCGAACGTGTGTCTTGGTAATGCGAAGTACAAGGTAAGACCTGTGTATTCAAACAAGAATTTCTTAATATTCGGTCGTCTTTGTGATTATTTCTTCCAGTTCTATCTCATCTATGCTGATTACCTGATACAAAAGTCATCCAAATTTGCGCACCAAGATGCATCACGAATGAAGCTAGGTAAATGAAGGCTGTTATTCTCGATTGAGGATGACTAACGTGTATCCTGTCAGTAGTTGGTACAAGAGCCGATGTCACGCATAGGACTGCTGCGATCATAATTACATGAGCCGGTTGCGTCGTGTAAAATAGAATTCTGTAACAAAAATTACTCACTTATATTAGTATTAGAATCTGGAATCATAGATATAGAAAGTCCTGGCCAAAAAAAAGCAACACGGTAACAGTAGTTGATAATTTAGTTAGACAATTTACTTAGTTGACAATTTCCAGCTATTATATTATATATTATTATTATTATTATTATTATTATTATTATTTTAGAAAACTATATTTTTTATTTAGAAGATTCGTCTTTCAAGTTATTATACCACGTAACAATTTTGTAAAATTATTTAAGGACAGTGCAGAATTGACGATTTAATTTTGATAATTGCATTATTTCATTTTATCATATGTTTTTCTAAGTTACTGTTTCAAACATCGATATGAAACAATATGAGCAGTCCTCTGACAAAGTATAATTTGTTTCGACGCTTTTCAGGTGATAAGAAGATTTGTATGGCAAGTCAAGCATCGCCCCGATCGATGCATCATTTCACGAGTTAAAGACCTATAATTTCAGAATACAAGGGTGATCGTTAGCATCATTGCCATCGTTCGTAGAAAGCCATTAATTACAACAGCCTCGAGCATTTCTAATTGCAACTCGAACAACGGCTGCTTTGTTAGTTAACTCCTAGAAACATTTGTATTTTATATTCCATGGTAAACATTGTGTTTATACTGACAGTGTAAAATAGTCGTGTAACATAATGTAAATTGTAATTAAGGAATATTAAATCTTTGTAAAATTAATTCATGAGAAATATTACAAAATTATTGTACTTGTAATTTATATAAATATAATCAAATTGAAGTAAATTAATTAAACAGAAATAAATAATTGTAATAAAATTTAGAATATAAATCGACACGCGTTACGAAAAGTAGCATGTTTCATTTGTCTTACGAAGAGTAGCATAACTCGATCTACCGTGAGAAGAAGCATATTTTACAGTTTCTGCTGATAACAAGCACGTTTCAGATATATCGCGATAGCAAGCGATTCACATTTCGCCACGAGCAGTAGTTTATTTCAAACGCTGTAGCGAAAAGTAGTATGTTTCACTTATTTACCGAAGAATAGAATATTCCAGATTCCAAAGAGATTTCGTTAATCTTCTGTTAACTACCGGTTGTCTTTATTGTCGCTTATTGTTCGTTCATTGTGGATAAAACTTAAAAATATCGTTAATCAACTTTAAACGAGTTTAGCTAAATAAATGAAACGGTTATAGATTACGAGTAAATTGATGGAATTATTGTAATATGTCTCGTCCAACACCTTTAGAAAATAATATTAAAAATGATGTAGTATAGGAGGAAGGTACTCTTGTAATGCTAGTTTCTGGTGATGAATAATAGATAAATATCTTTGTCAATATTATATCAAAAATGTGTCATGTTTCTTTTCTCATTATAACAAGGAAAATATGGTTATTTTTGTTTCAATAATAAATTGCTATAAAAAATAGATATCAAGTTTAAGACTTATATATTATTTTGCTTTCTTCCAAAAAATATTAAAAAATCCATTATAATGGAGAAATTCCGACAAGAAGATCCACAACCCGTAAATTCAAAAAATTATGGAACTTTGGGATATGTAGAGAATATATAGGTATATATTGTATAATTTTTTTTGCAACGCAGATTTCCTTTAAGCGGTTGAAATCGACTCTTGAAAAATTCTTATACCGAGAAAATATAATCAATGTTATAATGATATTGCTAGTTAAATAAATTAGTTTATACGAATCTATGCTTGATAAAGAGCCTTTATCTTTTTATTTTTCCAATAGAATCGTAAGCAACCTACGAACGTGCTATCTTTCGCAGCAAGGTACCGAAATATGCGACTTTTCGTCGCGAAAAAGCGTAACATACTATTATTTGTGGCCATGAACGAAAACATACTATTTTTCGAGACGTTGTTTTTTAAAAATCGAAACGTTGTTTTTCTTGGCCAGAACGAGCAGAGTGTTAGTCTTTCTAAGACAAGTGAAATGTGTTATTTTTCGTAACGCACGTCGAAACAGTATTAAAAATATGTATAATTCATAATAACTAATTTATAAGGTAATATGTTATAAGTTATTTGTAAATTATAACGTAACAAAAGATGTAGATGAATTGTAATTTGCCTGTAAACATCCACTCTTTAAACAGATATCTACATGACAAAGAATAACAATAAAAAGGATAGTTCTATATATATGTTCTGGTTCGTGTACGCTAAATACATAGTTTTAAAAAAAGAAAAAACAATTTCGATCAGGTTGAGTCCTAGAATCGACGGACAACGAATACGCCAGCCTCATCATCGATATGGTTTACGCTACTCGCGTGACCACATCTTATTATCGGATCCGGTTCTCCGTTGAGTTAGATTTACAGGACTCACCCAGTATCATCATCGTCTCGGGCACCAGACAGTACCAGAGCACCAGACGAAACGATGTTTCGTAACGATGTTAGTTTTACGAAAGTCAAATTCATTTATTGCCTACTTCTAAATGAAATCGTGCCATAGGTCATTCTCTGCTTACAGAATAACGTTGATAGCGGAAAGAGAAGCATAGAGATTAATAATAAGAAATAATGAAGTTAATTAGAAGAAATTGTCAGAGTGTTTCACAAAAAATATACTACAAGCTCTAACTGAAATGATTATATAAGATATCAACAGGTGTATATATGTAGTTATCATTTATATAATTTTAAAATTTGTTATCTTCTTCAAATCTTAAAGAAACTCCATTATTGAATAATAACAAATCTTTATATTGCCAAATCAGGATGAAGCGATAAGAAAAGAAGAGACTAAAATAATAACACTGCGATCTCATAAGACTTTGATGAACGTTCTTTTTTAAACAAATACCGGCTTACCATAAATGATGAATTTGCCAATTGTATCGATCAAGATAAGATCGACTATAATATGTTACAACATCTTATGAAACTGGAAAATATATGGATCAAGGAAGATAAGTGGCATGCTATCTTAAAAAATGCGGTAATATATTACAAATAAAAGTACATATTTGTCAAAAGATGAAAGTAGTACGTGAGAAGCGGAAAGGAAAGAGACATTTCCGTTTCGAATAAGATATAACAAAAACTAAAAAATAATTTCACTTTTAATTGATAACGTTGAAAAGCTTAGTTATCAGGCTATAACTGTACGTAGCAGTACTAAACATTTCTATATTTATTTGTTTATTTTTTGTTTTTTAAAAGTTTGTCCTTTTCATATATTGGCTGCATTGAATAGGATAGCGTAATAAAACAGGATAATATTAATGTTGTTTTTTTATATATTAGAATCATAATATAATCATAATACAGATATAACAAAATTTACGTGAAATTTATCTATTTCATTAATCTATTTAAGGTACCTATTTAAAAACGAAAATAATTATAAAACTAAAGAATAACAAGTGAAATAAAAAAATACAAAAAATAAAATATAATTCTTAAACTAATCAAAATTAACGAAAACATACAATATCAATTCGTAGCAAAATTAAAAAGTCAACAAGTGAAGCTTATGAAGCTAGACAATATTAAATTACCATAAATAATAAATTCATAAGCTTTTGTTGCGCCCCCTCCGTAAATATGGCAACGATATTGTAAATCTAAGGAAAAACATTGAACCTAAAGTGCCGGACATTTCATATTACCATTTCTGGATAAATACCTGTTCTGATGTAGTACTTCGGGATGAAGGAATTGCTTGCTAATAGCAGTACTTCGTGCAGTACAACGTAGTACAATGTAGTACAACGTAGTACAATGTAGTAAAATGTTTCAGCAAACTGCCAAAACTTTTACTTCTACCACAGAAAAGATTCAATCGTGCGTTATTGTTACGCTTGAAATAACAACGACTTGAAACTGCACGCGATTGTGCACGCAATAATGGTGTTACGAAATAAAAAAAAATTATCATCACGAGCAAATCTTTCGTCTTTTGAATATTTGCAATGTCCCTTTCAATCCTTTCAATACTTATCCCTTTCATCCTACCTCTTATAACGTGCCAGATACTCGAGAGCATACGATGCATTTGCCTCCATATCGAAGTAATCAATTCGCACGTAGGCGATAGAAGCGGTATCCCGTTATACTCCAATGTTTTGCTAAAGATTGCAAATGTATCTTTCTAATATCCTGCTGAGATTGTACAGATTGTGGAAAACTGACTAAACACACGATTTCCTGAATTCTTGCTAAAAATATTTCTCCTGCAGCAACTCAATGTGTATAATTAAATTACAGAATATTGTTCAAAGTCGTAAGAGAATCGTTTAGATACTCGAAACATTCCTTGTATTAAAAAAACGAACATTATGGATTTTCGATAAGAGAAAGATATTTAAAAATTTTATCGAGTTACGAAATACTCGATAACTGCATACAGATTTCTTGGATTCTTGGAATTTTTTGGTAAGGAAATTTGATGTTGGAGTCAGTAGATTAGAAAGTTACTTAGATATTAGCCAGTGATATCAATTATAGGCCTTAATTCTCTTTTTTGCTCCCTCTGAACTTTGATTCAGGCATTTTTTGATAATATTTATCCCTCTTATCTGTCTGCTAAAAAACTTGAATCAAATCTCTCTAATTGCTATGCAAATAAATTCAGCGAAACACATTAATAATATCAAATCTAATATGTATTAAGAAATTATAAATGAAACTACCCATGCAGCAATTTATTCAACTTTCCATTTTGTTTCACAAGCTCATTTTTCAGAAAGCTCTTCGGCTACTTTTAATCAGAGCACTTTTCATATCTAAATATCCCTGTCTGCTTTCTATTTCCATTTTTCGTTGAATGATTCTTTCACGTATAGATATAACATATACAGATATTATGTTACGAAGAGAATCCAAGTGGAGCATAATGTGGCAAGAAAAGAGGTTTTGTCGGTAACAGCAATATTCGTGGAAAGTTAATGCTATAAAAATTAAGGCACACCACTGTCCACGAAGATGTTGGTACACGTGGTTTGCGTGTACTTAAATGGATGTTTTGTGTCTTGTTATACCTTGTGTTTGAGGTTTTGCTCATTGATATCCATTACATCTCCTATTCAGTGGATGCTGTATCACTTTATCGTGTCTATAAATGTTTCCTATGTCCCTTTGTAAACTATGTTACTGTTGCATCTTTTATAACGAAAAATGATTTGATGCTTTTGTTAAAAATTTAAGTAAGTAGATAGGCTTATGTTACTCCCGATGAGTTATTACTTTGGAATGAACTTCCTGCTGAATATGTTATTTTAAGTATTGTAACTCCGGGTGTGAAAGTAAGCTGACAAATTCTTTTCTGTGCGTCACAAAGGTAATGATTACAAAAAATATGTGTATATTTATAGCATGGTTCAAAGAACTCTTGCGCAATGTGCTCCAAAATACCATATGGTCTCCATGATATTATACACAGTGTTTCAAAACATTTTCGTCAGATGATTTCAAATAATAATACAAGATTTGCTGTCTTAATTAAGAATTCTGCATTGTAAGCTGACTGACGAAAGAATTGAACACTTTTCGCAAGAACGAGATTTCAGATGACCAAAATTTAAAAAATTATCGGAAAGGGATAAATCTGTCGAAATAACGCGAGAATCGAGATGGCAAACGGTCGCGACGATAAGACAAAATCATTAATGGATTGCATCATCGCTCGTGTTCCCGTAAGCGTTCAATGAATTCGTTTCGAAGTCGCTAAATATAACTTATAGCATTCGAAACAATACATCAGTGGGGTGTCTCTTGAGAACACAATATACTATAGGACACGACATAACGCGATCTGGAAAATAACAATGAAAGCGAGATATTAAGGAAATAATACTAAAGAGACATTTGCGAATAAAGAACATAGAAATTCTGAAGCTGAAGAAAATTCAACCGACAAAGATATTATACCATCAGCCAAAAAGTAACGTTGATGGAACTTAATTTTTTAAACGATTCTGAGAGTGATTAGATTTTAGCTTCACTTGCTTCTTTACGCTTTAAGTTATTTATATATAGTGTAATATATAATAACGAAAATTTTATGTAAAATATAATTAAAATATAAAATAGAATGCGTATCGTGTATATTAAAAAAAACATCCCTGTTTATTTCTTACTTTGTGCGTTCCGAGTCCCGTATAACACGAAATTTATAGCGTTATAGGGGCTCCTATTGCATTTCAGGTCATGGAACCCATGTTTGAATGGTTACTCATACGATCAGAAATCACGTGTATTTCGCGACGTGAATGGAACATAAAGTATATACATCGTACTTTGTACATCACCAATTGTACGTCGTAAGAAAATTACATCACGTTTCAAGCCGGTCAAATTACTCTTATGACGTCCGTCTTTCGCGTCACTTGTCTTAGAACTGGCTGATTTGGGTGTCACTTCCTATTTGTTTGCCACTCCTTTCATCATTAGTTACGCCGTATCTCATGACTCTGTGGTTATCACGCCTTCTGCATGTAATAGCTGACCACGAGATTAAACGTGATTAATGTTAATCTGTAAGTGTTAATGTAGGACAAATTTAATTTTGTGGTAATTTGGAAGATATCCACTACCAATTCAATATGTAATTTATATAGTAAATTATATACGTTACCTTTCTTGTTTAATCTCTTAATTAAGAGATAGGAGTCATATCCTGTGAGTATATATTGTAGTATGTATGCTGTCTACGTGACAAACTGACCACCGTAGCAGTGGGTTAATAGGTGTTGTATCATTTGCTCCTTGAAATAACGAGAAACGTGGACCACGTAGCTACTCGCTAGTTATATATTTAACCTTTCTATAAACGATCATTGACTCTTTCGGTGTATGCATATCAACATCTGATGTCACGAAGACGGCGTATAAATATAAATAATGCAACAACTTACAAAATGATACCATTAACGATGCAAACGAATTACGACATGACATCACTGAGTCGTAAGGAAACGTTTAATGTACTAACTATAAAAAAGAAATTCAGTTACAAATCTCGCAATGTATACTTTTGCTTAGAGAAAATGACTAACGAAAAAAAGATCATTCATCTCATGTAAGGATTTAGAGACTATAATAATGGAATTTTTACCCACCTATGTACGTATATACGTATTATATGTACTCGACATTTATAACGTTGAAAGCGCGAAGGAATTGATTATCAGGTTTCTTAATCAACCTGGATTTCTTCTGAAAAAGTATAATATAAATACTGAACGAAACGTAATATATAGAACAAATGATACGTAACTTTTGCGCGTATTGGAAAGTCATGTAATCCTGTTTTGAAATTCCCAGAATCGTCCTATAGATATAGTATGCGAAGAGTTATTCGGGTCAAGAACCTTCCTGTCGAAGAACTACGTACTTGGAAAATTTGTACACGTTTCACACATGCATTTAGAATAACTTAGCAAATTCTTTTTACTCGGATTCCAAATCCGATTTATAAAATAATCACTTTTATGATTATTATCGTCGTATTACCGTTCCAAAAAAATGTTGATTTAAGTTTAAAATATTCGATGGAATTTCCTTCTTTGGAAAAAATATTATTTCCGCTCCTCAAAAATGTTATATCGCGATCATTGATCGAACGATTTTTAATTTGAATATCAACTAAGATAAATTGCCAAAATATTTTCAGATACGTATAAAGGGACAACGATGATAACGATAATCTAAATGTCAATGAAACTCCATAGATAGCACTGATAAGGACCGTCTGCGACAGATCACATTATCTTGCACGTTTCGTGATTACATCAATCATTCACGATCGTTGCACGGTGCGCCAACCTCAGCTTTGTCTCGCATCAATTATTTACAACTGGATTCGAGGTCGGTCAAAGGCATTTTTATTCCACTCCATAGCAAATTTTTCTCTCTGTCTTTCTTACTCGTAAGTAACTAATTTCTTCGTTCCGATGTTACATTCAATACAGGTCACCTTTTTCTTTCCGTTCGGCACTCAATATTTCATAATCGAAATAGAAAACAACAAAAGAAGGATAGTCTACGTCTGACTGAATATACAGTGGCAACGAAACCTATTCATGTACCCTTATATACTAAGTACTCTTATGTACTAATACCCTTATTTCTCAATGAAGCCTTTTATTTCTTAGACCTTACATTTCATTTCCATGGAATGAAATTTTGGTAGTCGTATGAAAATGCTAAAATACTAAAAAATGAGACGAAATCTATGATAATTAGATCTAGGTAACTAGTAATCGATTAACTATTATCTATTAATAACTTTTGCCTGTCATATGCAAGGCGTGGATCGGCTTACAAATTAATAATCAACTAGTATATAAATACAACTGTAAACGCGATGGTATACATTTTGTACTCAGCGTATGCAACAGGTTATCATCGCAACTCGTGACTGGAAATTTGTATCTGCCAAAAAATATTGCTGCAAAAAGTCAACAGGTACTGTGTGTGATGCTCGAGTAAATTTCTCTAACCGGCTACAATTAGGGTTTCAGCCCATAGTAATTACGCCCAACTATTTCTTCTTTTTCCAGGTGTAGAGGGGATGGGTTATCGAGTTGCGAAAGGGAACCGAATGGAGGTAATTCGACGCGTGACCAGGCAACGAGCTGTCTGCTCGTATTCTAAAGCACAAGCCTGCAGGTATAGAATCGCCGGGTATTATGAGCCAGTTATCAAGAGGGAAACGTGCGAGATGGCACGCAGCCCATCGCTTGGACTACACGCGCGCGCTAGACGCATACATATGCAACCGCTTTGCAATTTCACCTTCCTGATTTGAACGTTGATCAAACAATACCCCCTTAGTTTGTATGTCTATACATTGAAACTGACGGCGCCCGCCCTGAATGAGACGGCACTTCACTTTTACGAGTCAAGTGGAAGTGATGTTATCGGACTAAACATACATCTGGGAACTCGAATACTTAGAATGCATGGAAGATTTCGGGAATTTTAAAATTCCAAGCTTTGTGGAACGCTAACGTTTCGAGTACGTACTCTGGAACTTAAAAATTGCAAGCATTCGAGAACTCTAAAGATTTGGGCGCTCGAGAACTCGAAAGTTTTGAATACTCTGGAATGCTAAAATTTTGAGCCCCGTGAGACTCCAAAGATATGGAACTCTAAAGCTCCGAGCACTCGAAACTTAAAAATTTTAGCCGCTTCAATTCTGAGAACCAAAATAGGCGAAACATTCAAGAATTTGTTTAACAATAATTCAATTACCGTAAAAATAGAAATATTGAAATAAGGAACCGGTCTATTAGAAAATTGTAAAAATATTGAGTTTTATTATTATATGTATAATCCCGCTAATTGTTATATTGGGTCATCAACTTCTAGCGCACGAACTTTTTAGCCAATCTATATTGATTTGAACACGTTCACCTTTACGAATGCACACTTTGATGATGCATATATAAAACGTACATTGGTTTTGCACTTGCTGTTGCATCAAGTGCTTGGCACTGCAGGAGAATTCCACTTTCTCTACAAAGTCGTATTTCTATCTTCGTATAATCGCAGAGATAAAAATCAAATTGCCATAGACAGATTTCGATAAGATTAACCGTCTTACGGAAGTTGGTCTTCGTTTATTATAATTTCTCGACAAATCGAGATCAACAAAGCGTGCCAATACGGTTATATACTTGACGAGATACAGCGAACATTATGACGATTATTTTGCCAGACGTACTATCATATCTTATTTATAACAAATGTCGACAAATCCTGTTTGCTTTTTACACGATAATGTACAGTCCTGACAGATCGACGTAATTTATTTCAACAGTTCCAATTGAGCGCAAAAGGTTGGCATACGCATTTGCGTGGGCGTGTGACGATATATATTGGCAAAGGGAACTGACTGTATTCTAGGTCGACAATTTTTGGCGGGTTATTTGAACTGCGTAGACGTTCATGGTTATTGCAATGTCACGCGTTCACTTTCATCTCTTCTTATAAATTTCATGATGTGTCTTTTGACCGAGCGCCAGCTAACTGCATCGAAGTCAGATGTGCCTCAGGGAATTACCTCCATTAAAATTCTTGGGCAACTACCTGCTTTTTCTTCCGAAATGGCAGTCAACCGAAAAAAGTTTTGGGCAGTCCGGAGTTTCATGAATAATTCCGGTCCTTGAAATTTCCTCACCGTGTCGTCCCGATGCACGTACTTTTTCATGAATCAGTGTCGTCTGTGATCAAAAACAAATTAAAGCGCGTCGTCGGCATGATTGATGCGCATCTTTATTCTTTTCTAACACGCTGACGCTTTTTATTGAATTCTCAGATATCTCGAATAATCGGTGAATTAAATCGATTGACTGACATTTTAGAATTATGCGCAGAATAAATCAGAGTTTTCAACATATTTGTAATGTTTTGTCCCTGACTGTATATTTAGCATTTTTGATTAAAATTTGTAACATGTATTTTATTTATATAATGACACCGAATCCCTTTATTCGTCATAAAGGAATGAATGTTTTTATATACTACTATAAGTTCATAATAGAGTGGTAACAGACTGTAATACGATATTCCTTTTATTGCTAATGCTCCTGCATAGCTAGGATATTGTTGCAAGAAAATAAAGCATAAGAAAATAAAAGAAAAGAAGTTGATGAAGGGTGTTTCGCTTTGGACCCACTAATGGACTTGCCAAGTAACAACGATTCGGAGAACAGTGAGAACAGAAGAGAAACACAGAAAGATAGAGATCTATGTGGATAACCATTAGTAGAAAATCCTTTGACAAGTGTGTTAGCATAAATCAATTCTAGGAAAAAAACTTGCACAAATTGTTATGAATTAATTAATTTCACATGATATTATAACTAAAAGTAATAATGTTTGTTAAATCGTACACATATTTCAAATTTACCTATAAAAATAACGTAGAGTAAATGTAGGTTTGACTCAATCGCGTACTTTCACTTCGTCTAAGGACCGCTAACTTTTCTTGCCTCGTCATTCATAATCAATTCACATTAACATTCGACTTTTATGCGAAAGATTAAAAGGGCCGCATTTTAATCGAGGAGAAAAAAGGCGTGCTAGATTTTTTGATATAAAAAAGATACCAAACTTGATAGCAAAAAGGTTGCCCAAGCCCTTGGACTAATTTTCCAGCGTTTTCAATGAGACGAACAAACAAAACTCTCCACGTCGTCTCAGCGCGTTTCTTTGTCACGCGAAAGCGGGTATTTTCAAACTTGAATACCAGCCAAAACATTGGGATGATTCGTGTCTTAAAACATTCTAAAATAATACTCGTGAAACATGTCCTATTTCCATAAAAATTATACTATGATATGGAGTTGCAGAAATACATATGCGTGTAATTTAGATGGCAATGGCATAGTAGAATTTTGTATAAGACGTCATAAGGAAAATGTCTAAGATATTGCGAGGTTATAAACTCATAGATAGCAGTAAAAATTGTGCGATCGATATAAACCCTATAACGAAGAACATAAAAATTTGCTTTCACATTTGTAAATGATGTGTTTGATGTGTCTTGCCTCCATTGTAATACAAGACTGACGTTCCATGGATCTTTCTTATGTGCTTCTTCTATGTCTCGTATTACACGACATACGTTTTCTATTTGTTGTTGTAAAGTCACGTTTGTCATTACTGAGAAGATGATAACTTTTTAATACCTCCATAAAAAGAATTCGGTAGATTTAGTGCATAACTGGCATCTGATCGAAGGGACCATTTAAATTCTGTCTTTTATTAATTAAAAAATAGAGTAAATACAGAACTCGATACAATGTAGATTCGTTTTAGGACCTATGTTAATTGGACATTCCCTACTCTTTCCGATTAGTATTATAAGCTTAATATAGGTATATTACGTGTTACCAAAATTATACTTCTTATGTAATTATTACGATCCATATTACGAATATTTCGCACGTGCAACGAATGCATGTATGTCAATCTGTCTCGTTTTTTTTTTCGCGCATGCGCGGAACATTGCATTCCTCAGAGTTGGCGCGCACGTGCTGGGAATCACCGGCGAACACGTAATTATTAATCACGACTGCTAATCTTAGTCGGAAGTGAATGCACTTTAAATAACAAAATGTGATAAATATAACTATATAACATATATGTATTTGCATTGGTCAAATACGCACGCTTAAGTAAGCATGCTTATGCTGTTCAAACGTTAACGTAGTAGTGACAGCTTCAGAGACTCTGTTCATATTCATTACTGACATATTTATTACATTCTGAAAACACTCGTTCATATAATTATTTCAATATTTCATGAATTCTAAATATCATTATTATTCACGTAATATATTTCTAACGACAAAATAAATGTAATTGAAAATAACGTATCGAAAAAACGGCTATTAATCAAGGTTATTTTTATCTGATCGCAGAAATGGATCAGAAACTGTGCTTGGATCAATAAATTGCGTATGAAGATTGGATGAGATGATGATTCGTTTACTTCTAAGTCTACTTTATGTTTATATGCCAAACATGAAAAATATAACGAAGACTGATTTATGTTAATTAACATTTAATATTAATTACAATGCCTAATTGTAAATGTAATCACACAGTTAAGTATGTTCCATTTCTCATACACTATTGTGTATGCAATGATTTGTATTTTTTTTTTTCGTACAAAAATTCATATTGGAAGATTATATTACGCGTAAATTAAATTTTGCGTCTAGCGACATCTACGTAAAGCTTTCCCACAATTTGAAATTTCGTATTCGAAAGACGAACACAAGAAGCGCAATGAAACACATTTTTCACGAAAAATTATGCAAATGATGCTAAAAAGTTTAACAAATTATGTATTCTAATGTGTTGTTGAATATATAGAAGCTTCGGTGGTGAAGCAAATAGGGATAACTTATTCTCGTGATTTCTCCTTCTATTCACTAGTTACATAATACAAACAGAAGCCTAAGTGTAATAACTACAACATCAAACTTCCACCTTAGAAAGTACCTTTTTCTAAATTCTTCAATGTTCTGAAATAAGTTGCGACGAATATTTGCAACGTTCTATTTAACCTCAAAGCTATTAGGACTTCTCAAACATTTAAACGATTTATAGCGTTGTAACTATAATATATGAGCAAATTTTTCTTTAACCGCCAAATACAGATCGAGTATATATCGGTATCATAATTATGTATTCAGTGCCATTTTTATTTGTGCATATAGTCACGCAGCATGAACGTAATGGTCTTTCGAGTTCCGTTTTGCAGAACATTTCTTTTTCACTTTGTTATGATTACAATGATAACATCAAACAATCCTTGAATTAATCAGCACACTTACGTACGTTACGGTACCGTTTGCCTTTCTCCTTGTCCTTTTTATACCGTTCCCAAGGATCTTGAGAACGGCCATTCATCAGCTACCGTAATATTTTTTTAGGCGAACGTGACATGTTATTCAAACTGCATTTTACATCGTAAATTCTAATGTCAATTGCTTGTATACTATGATACGGTTACATTTATATATTTGTACATGTATATTCTATATTTGTATATGATTAATATATGTATATTTGTGCAAAACCAAAATTATATTTCCAGAAAAATAAGATTACAAATTTTTTATATTTATGTTAAATGTAAAAATGCATTCTTTCCGATTTTTGTGCGAAATGGAAGTTTCATTTTCGGAAAGAATTCATTTCCGTATCTATTATTTTAGAATCATAAAAGGTAAGAAATTTAGAAAAAAGAGCAGAATCAAAAATTGTTTAAGTTCTTACCATTATCTTTCTGTTTAATAATGTTGGTAACTTTTTCGTTGCTTACGAAACTTATATTAATTTTTCTTGTATCGCATTAAATATCAATGTTATATCACATGCTAATTATGATACTGTGCTATACTGGATATTTTGAAAGATAGTACGAAAGGGAACTATGACAAATTCGCGACGATCACGTACTCGAATTCATTTAAAAACGCGAAAAGTGGAATATAGTCTCGAATCATTACCTACTCAAATGGCGCTATGATTTCGATCGTTATCGACAAGGCAAATAGAGAAACAATTTTGATTTTATTATCTATTACGCGATAACGATTATGTTCATCTATAGGGCAAAAATGTTGCTTTATTAATTTCGCGAAATTGTAATTCATATTTAATAATTATAGACAACTACTCAAAACCTTTACAACTTGTTTGAGTAAGCATCATAGATAAAAAAATGAATTTATCGTGTTATGTATGAGAGAACTGCCATTTATCGGCTGGCCACACGATTTTAATTATCACCTGCCAAATTAACATTAAATATTTGAACTACGTTTAACGTCTGAGCTGAATGATTTAGCAGGTTACGATTTACTAGGTTATAGATTTTCTTATATCTTGTTGAGCTTCGCTACATAAGAGAATACGGCATATTATAATTGGCAAAATAAGATAAAATACAATTTAAAACTGCTTTAAAACTGGCTGAACGAAAATATCATTTAATATCGTCTATAAATATTTTGTGTCGTTAATAGGTTAGACTGTTAGACACATAGTGGAAACTGAATATAAAATAAAAGTGTCTTTATTAAAGAAAAGGGGGGGGGAGGGAGGCGGTTAAAATTCCCTCACGTCACCTTTAAATGATTAAATATAAAGATAACGAAATGTCAAAGTTAACTTTCACTTAAGGAAACTCATTTATATACGAATACCGCTATACATATTGTAACCGGTGTTTTAACTCCGTTTTGACATTGAACTAGTTACATTTTTGTGCTCAATGATCAACATGGGACTTTTTACCATCGTACTGACTGACGAAAAAGTGAGATAAATGTGGAGAGAAATATTTGTTTACAGTTACGCATTTAATCGATCGAGTATTCGCGATAGATTGTATAACTAGAGAATCGATTAAAGTATTCAAAAGTCAAACTGAACCGCTTTTTAAAATGTTCATAATTCTAATATCAAAATACATATCATTTACGTTTTATTTTATCAGAAATGAAATCAAATTGATCAGACTTCCATTTAAATGAATTAAAAATACCAAGATGACTTACTTGAAAATCTTAGTTTGTTGTATAGCTTCATAGTAATTGGACAAGGCTTTCAAAAGTGAGCTATAGTTTATGGTGCTTGCCCTCAAGATGTCATCAGCAAGTTCTGGTATGAAGACTGTCTGAGTCTTCCGCTGTTTGAGCATCTCCAATTCCTTAGTGACCAGATCATCGTGCAGCTTCATGTACTTCTCTTTTGCTTTTAGCAGCTTGTTCTGATTATTGTATACCACTACCGGCTCGCTACTTTCGGTACCGACCAACGTACGTACACACATGTTTCTTCCTTTCTTTTGATAACCGCCTTTTGATAACCGCCTGTGCGTGATAGAAAGATAATAAATTAATCTTCGAAACGTGCCGAATCGTTTACACCAATTACGCACGAGGGGCTCGTCGAATTTGACTCAAACGTTTCAGAAATAATTTAGAGATCGCGACGCGAATGGACGCGTAGACGAAGTTGTACTGCCGCACAGTGCGCCGCTCCGTGGAAGTAAACCCCCTTTTATAACTCCCCACCAATGATCGACGATCGACCAATCACGAGATCATGTAATCGAAAGGGTTTGCCATTCGGGAAACCCTAAATTTACGAGGGATGAGTTCACTGATCTGTGATGAAGATTTAATGCAATCGTTATTGTTTAATTGTCTCACTGAAATAAAATCAAACAACTACTTTCTATGGTTTGTATCTTTAAGATTAAGTTTCTATATTATAGTTATAATATGAAGTTTCTGTCATTTCTGTTGCATTGTAGCTCCTTCCTTTTTTCATTTTTTTTACATAAGATTCATTTCCTATTTATTATAATGCATCATACAGATTTTGTCTTTTCCGCAGCATTGTACTCGTTGACGTCAGTAATCGACGCAAAAGAATCGATTACAGTTGAAATAATCATGTCCTTAAACCAAGGACGAATAATTTCTATTATTACTTTATAATCAATTTGAAACGTATAATAGTATTAAGAATGGACTAAATGTTTTGAAGTGTGTCGAAAATATTCTATACTGGAAATAAAAATATTTTATGGTTCGATAGATATCGACATAGATCCAGAATATAATGTACGATAACATCTTTATCGTAATATGACATATTTTACTTTATGTGGATGTTTTCCATATTGTTTGGCGAATAAACCAACAGGGGTTCAAATTGTAAATATCCTCCCAATTACGTAAAAGTGTGGGAAATAAAAATTCGTTGGACTTAATTGATTGCCATTGATTGACAAAATCTCGATTTATCATATGCGATCATGCAGCGTTCCTACAAGACAGAGTTAACGTCCTTTTATCATTTATTTTGTCAATCAATTTATAGGTCACATAAAATTCAATGGAAAATTTCAATAAATAGGTTTGTTTTTAGCATTTTTCCTTTTACATTATAATTATCTGACGGACAATATTTAACGTTCAATATTATCGTTCGTGTACCGTTCCAGATTTTTTCATCTCATATTATTATCAATCAAATGATATTTATATCTTTCCTATATTTGTTATGAATATAATTACATATTTAAGAATGCGATACGTTTCATTAGATTCGATATGAATTTACAAGATAAATTCGGGGATAACTTGGCGAGAAGAAAGCGGTGCATTATTCGAATGGAAGAAATAAGAACAATGTTACAAAGAAGAAGAAGTGATCGTGGAAAAAGAAGAAGAGGAAATGGACGAGCCGGATGGCGTGTTTCGACTGCGCACTAGCGTTATCCGGCAATTGCTGTTTTTTTACTCGCTTGATTTCGAATGAAGGGGTACCACCGGCGAACTACACAGTGATGAAAGATATTCGAGCAATAGACATGTTTCCAAGCTGTCCCTTGGTCGGCGACACTCACGAAACCGTAATTTGACTTTCAAATCTAAGGACGTCATCTGCTTTTTCCTAAATTTCAATCGGTATGAAATATTAACAAGATATAATTATGAAATAAAATTTGAATAATTCGATTTTGTTACGTTTTTTTCAGTTATAAATAAATTTGTTACACAAGACAAGTTGTCGTGCAATACAAAGTAATAAAAACGGCTAAAAGAAAAAAGAATGCGAAACGTGACCACTATCAGTAAGGCCAAGGGACCAACATCTTTCCCTTTCTTAAGAGAAGATTATGTACTTTAAAATTAAATTGCTCGTTTTCTGTTACTCCGTAGCTCTATAGCTTTTAAATGTTATAAAAATTGTAGTATATTTAAACAAATTTAGATAAAATTATAAAATTTCTAATACTGAAATATTTTAGGGTGCTAAGTAGCTGTTTGAAGCGATTCGTTGTATGAATGAGTCAATGATGGTTATATTATTTGAAAACAAACTTCGTATAGAGCGTCTAACGTTCCATGGGAAGGTACATAGATAATTGATGGTTAAGTATTCATCGAGTTGGATTTACGTGTGCTATAGCATCACACAAACACGCTAGGTATCGTCATCCGAGTTAAAAGCGGCTCAGCGTAGAGATGCTACGTGATTCCCTGCAACGTTAGAAATTTCGATGCCTTATGATTCGAAGAATTTTTTGTATATCTAGTCCATACAGTTCTCACATATATAAATACCGAGTAGTGGCCCAATATAGATTTCACGATAAAAAATTGCGTAATTAACTCTTCTTAGTAATTTCCTTTTCATATTATAACGATAGCCTTTCATTACTTATTGTTTAAACATATATTAATTAGTTATTCACTTGCTATTTATTATTAATCTAATCTCCTCGGTATAAACAAAAGACTTTTCTGTAATGATATTACATATTTACCACATATTGTTTAAATTAAAAGCATGTTCTAAAGATAATAAAATATTTTCGGAAACGGGATTAGCAACAGGTTTCGGAATTAGGTGAAGGATTACGAAGCTTACATACGCATGAGGATCATCGTACGAGCTCGCAAGAAAAACAAATCTGGACTCTTGCGTTAAATGATTCAATAATCAATGATACAGCGAGCTTTCACAGTTGCCATATGGTGCATAGCAATACTGATCCAAGCTTCTTATGATCCAGAAACAAACAATTATGTAGTTAAGAATCGCAAATTCTATTTCCAAATCTTTTCTAATTATTTTCAAAATACATTTTATAAATTTATAATTATAGGAAAATTTATAAGAAATTCTAACTACACAAGGATAAAGATAATTGCAGAAAGAAATATAAAAACGAATTTATCTTTATTATTTTTTAGATTCAACATATTATATTTAAATTAAGAAGTTTCAATTATGTCAGGTAAATCGAATGACTATCCATCAATGTAACTATTAGCAGGTCTTAAAGACAAAATTATCAAGCTTTATATTATTACAGCTGTAACGTAAGATTAAAGGCTGTCGACCGCAAAATATTTGGCAAAGTACCACCCCCGAAGTGTGTATTCCTTAAGCTTCATTTATTTTTGGAACGTCTTTACTGACACTAAAGATGTTCCATTTCGATCATAATATTAATAGCATGACTCAACATTACATGAAACATATGGACATGCATAATATTTGTACAAAGTATACTTTTTAACGCGAGAATTGTAATTAATTTGTAATTTATTTTTAAATTACCAAAATTAAAGATTCTTAATTTGCAACTCGCAAATGTATGTTTATTTGGAGGGAAAGTAGTAGTTAGCCTTGCTAATAAATTTATTAATGAATCATATAAGTAGGTCAGCAAATGCAACATATACGTGCGTGAGAAGATAGCACATTAATCATAAATTTTTAAGTCGGTTTGTGCAACTGGAAAACAATCTTTGGTGTTTTTCTTTTCTTCGTAAAAGCAGAATTAATTAAGCCAAAACATTGTTTTTCATATTATTTATTGTTAAAGGAAAGATTATTATCGTAAGATGCTTACAATTGGCAAATTTATTTTATAATTTATACATGACGTATTACATGAAATCACATTCATCTCAAACTACGGTTCAGATCGAAGATAATAATGAAAAAATAACGTATAGAAATAAACTATGAATAATATGACCGTGGATGCTTAGCTAATGGCGATCTATGTAAAATACAAAAAGTAAATCATAGACATTTTAGCTCTGATCCATCACATTGGTTTCATTCATATTACTACCAGTACAATCTTTTTGGATTATCTCGAAAAGTGGTTGTAAGTCGGGCGTCGATTTGATCTGCGTTACAAACTCGCTTAACGATGGATTTTTGTCTGAGAAAAGAGAAAAAGATTAGGGAATCAAACTACAAAATTAATACTGACACGTAAAAAAATGATTTCTTTTACCAGCATCTGGAATAGTTAACAATGCTGCCACAGCTCTTAATGCCGAACGTTTCAGTTCATCTTGTTTTTCATATTCCTGTTTGACCGAATTTGCTTTTACCTTCAGTGTACAAGTGCTTTTTAATGGTTCAACTAATCGTTCTAACCCTACATATGATTCAATATTTCATTAATAAAAATCAATCAATTTATAATTTATACTATACACTTACTCTGCAAAACTGCTGTAGGACATAATTGAGCAAGTCTCGCAGTCATTAGATAAGTTAACATCTTAATATCATAATGATCTCTGAGACCATTCTCAACGTGATTTAAAAATTCGAAAACATCGAGACGATCCAAACAAGAGTCGAGTAATGTATACATGCACTCGAATGCTGCCTTTCTGAGATCTAATCCATCATCTACTGTATGTTTGAAGGGACCCATTTCCACCTCTCTTATTAGTTCTTTCTACATTTAAATTATTTCATACACGTAAAATAATTATTCAATAAATAATTAATTAAATAATGATAATTAATTAAATTGTTCCTTGTCAAATACCTTTATCTTAGTTTCAGCGTAAAGATGTGGTAACACGGAATCTAATAAATCTCTTATGAGCATTGGTTTATTGTGTGCTGCTGAATTAAATGCAACTAAAGCTACCCTTCTGACATTCAAATCGGGATCTTCCAAAGCAACTAAGAAACTATCCATACGTTGTTTTAACATAGCATCGATTTGTTGTGGCTGCAAAGAATTTCATAAAGAATTAAGTAATTTATTTTAACAAGTAAAACCGATGTATGAAATACCTGGTCAGAAATAGTAAATTTAACAGCGGTAACTGTAGTAGTTCTCAAAAGAGCAGATGTTGATTTTAATGACTCTTGTAATCTTGGTAGTAAAGTAGCGGGATCGATCAATGTAAGTTTTCCTAGGCACTCTGCTACAACGTTACGGGTACCTTCTTCCGTGCATTCACAATGCCTGTACAAAAGCATCCAAATCGAAGGCACGAAATTTTGCAAATGAGATACCCCGGATGGACTAGCAGATTGACATGTAATTATCTGCAAGCCATTAAATTTTCAAAGTTTTGAATGAAAATAAAACAAAGCTTAAATATTTAATAAAGGTTACCTCTTTCAACGAATGTAGAAGAAGATATTGACGCTTTGGTTGTGCCTCGATTTCTTTCAAAATGAATGGCAAGTATTTTGGAAGATTACCAACAGCTATGTTACCCAATGTATAACTAGCTGCTGATTTTACCTCCTCTGAATGGGAAGAGAATGAATTCAAAATTATATGTTTCAGAGAACTGATTTCACTCAAATCCCTAAATAGAAAATAATTTAAGTGATGTGAACAATTTAAAATCGACATAATAATATATACTTACACATGTCTACCTATTTCACCAATAACCAATAATGCAAAAATATGCTGCGCATCACTTTGAGGATTTTGAACGTCTTTCAGAAATTGCTCGACCACCGCTTGAGCTTCTTGATGCCATGTGATTGTTAATGCAGCTGCACATTTTGCAAGGGAATGATAAGCTTGTTTGTGAAGTACAGATTGACTGACAGGGGCTAACAACATTGAGAGCAATTCTCTGTAACCAAGACCTGGTATATCTGCTTGTACTAATGCTTGGAAAAATTCCAACATCGAATTCAAAGCCACACCTAATACATGAAAAAGAATTCATTATTAATATTTTTATTATACATATATATTTTACATATTTTTTAGTTAAGTATTTAAATATACATTACCTTGTAAAAGTGGAGACTTTACCAGAACTAATATTTCTGGAAGGATGTTATCAGAAACCCTTGTAAGAGCAACTGGATGTAACTTCGCTATGGTGGTGAGAAGATTAAGGGTTAATTGCGCAATATGTAAATCGGTCTCGTTTAATAATGCTGGTAATTCTGTAGTAACCTAATAAAATACTCTATTATAATATGGAATGTTAAAATAGGCGCTAATCATTATTTTCCTATTTATTACCTTATCCAATAAATCAGCGTGAAGAGTAGAGCTATAATTTCGAACCAAGGTATCCAGAAGTGGAAGAGAACATAATTTTAAAGCCCGTTGATTTTTTCTCAGAAAAGATCCAAGAATTGGAATTGCTTCTTCCTGTAAAAAAAAAATACAGTAAAATGAAGCAAATACAATAATATCAAAATAGTATAAAAATGTTTATCAAAACAAAATCTAAAGTATTAATTTGTAAAAGACAATATAGCGTACATACCATAATTTGATTAAGATCTACTCTTAGAGGAGACGCTGCTATACATGTCAAAGCTTTCACCGTCGTAAGTCGAGTGATCTCATTACGTAGTCTATCCAGGAATATAGGAAGGCATACATGCAATTCGTCAGACAAAGTGTCTCCAAAATGTGCGAGAATTTGACCCATGCATGCGATTGCTCTTTCCTTTACTTCTTGATCGATATCTGCTGTTCTCAATCTCATTAACGTGCAACGATATATTTCCCCAGATAAAGATGTAAAATCAAAGTAACATGTTTTATCTGAAATAATATTTATGACAACGAAATAAATTTTTTATTGATTCATTTATAAATCTATAATCGAATAGATTTGTTTACCATGTGGCCTGATTACTTGCACAAGTTGTTGTAATACCAGCAATGCTTCTGCTGTAATTTTATAAAACGGATCTCCGACAGCTAATATAATCGGTGGCGCTAGAACTGCCATATGAGCGTGAAACACTTCCGGTTGATGTGTTATCAATAACGTATGTACAAATGCCAATGTATCAATCTTCATATTGGACGAAGAATTTTTGTCTCCCAAAGAATATTGTATACCAGGTATCAACGCAGGTATATGATTACTTAAAGCACCGGGCAATACGAGCACTAATTCTTTCAGCAGCGAAAAACAATCTTGTCTCGTTTTAATACTTTTTTCTTTCATTTGACGATGTACAGCTTTCACGATTAACGGGACTTGCTGCTGTAGCAATGCAATAGGTCCATCATCATCTTCCATTGCATCTGGATCAAGAGCCACACCAGTAGCTGGTCTTGTTTGTCTTAGAAGTGCAATGTATGCATGGAAAATATCAGACTTTACATTTTCCTCCCTTTCTACAGAAATATAGTTGTATTAGTAACAATTTAAATAACATTAATTTTCTATTGAACTGTTTTTACTGTATGCGAAAGATACCTTTAAATCTTGAAATCAAAGCCGGAGAAACAACTTTATAAAGTTCGGGAAGAAGCTCCCGTCTACTAGACACAACAGCTTCCAGGCACTTTGCAGCTGCCCTACGAACTTTCCAACTCATGTCATCATCATCTGAATATTCGTCTTCCGCGTCCTCTTCTCCATCTTCTTCTACTTCCATCATAATATCTTCTGCATCGGACATTTCGTTCATATCATCATCGTAATTGTAATTTGGATCATATGTAATGTAAACCAAACAGATTTCTATAATCTAGCAAAGAAATAGAATTTAACGCAAATTTCTGAATAATTCTAATGAATCTAAAATGTTAAAATTACTTAAGAAAGTGTCCGCACTTTATTTATATGTGGAGTAATTTCTTTAGGGCATCTGTATACAAAAGATTCAAATGCTTGCAAACAATACTCTCTCAACTCATCATCATCCTCGTTACTATACTGTACAATTAATGGCATAACTTTTTCTATTTGCTCTCCAAATCTGTGCCCTGCTTGACGACTGAAATTTGACAATTTGAAATTTGAAAATAGGACTTATATAGAAAAAAATGCATAGTGATTAGTCATAAAAATACTTACCAAATGGAAGCAATGCATTGTATATAAGTACGTATTACATTTTTTGCTGTTTGAGTATAAAGTCCTTCAAGTAGATGATCTACAAGTTTATTGTACAAATAATTGTTGCTTGAAGTTAGGAGGTGACTCAATGCTATTATAGTACGCTTTCTAACTGCTTGACGAGGAGAAGAAAGTTGCGGCAACAATGCGGCCAAAATAGTGGAATGGAACGTAATTAGTAAAGCACCAAATCGAGACAGTAAATCGGCCATAATATCGAGTGCTTCGAGTTGTACGGATACATCCTCCTGCTGTATGTGATAAAGAATTATTTCTTTTATTCTGAATATGTTATATAGAATTTTATTAATAATTTTAAGGTGAGTTATTATAAGTTTGAAAACATTAATTACTTTTTCTATAGCACTACTTAGTCGGCCGGTTATTCGTTTACAAACATTCGCAACAAGTGCACTGGATCCCAAAGGAAGCTCAGATATTACAGTCTTCAATCCAATACTGGAAATATCCCTTAATTGTTCCTTATCTGATACCATGTTAATGCATAAGGCATCTACAATAGTTTCCACCTGGTACTCCTTTACCTTATTGACTAGTGGGCCCAAACTGAAATCGGACACGTTTCTGTAATCGTGTCCAAATACAAAGAAAATCTTGCAAACATAATATGCGTTTCGAACACACAAGCAATTACATATATTCAATTTTTAAAGAAAAACAACTAATGCTAAAAATTAACACACAATATTATTATGAAATTTCAAACCAAAAAATTCACATCTAAATCTAAATATAAGTGTACCATTTTACAGCAAGATTTTGTACTTCTCCATTTTTATCCTCTAACAGTTTTAGAAGCATTTTCACAACTTTACGTTCTGAATCATCATCCAGTTTAATATTGTCTTTTTGGAGTTCGCTCATTAAATCATTGGTTGCCATAAATCTGAAGTCCTTATCGGTGGATGTCATCTAAGACAATAAAATATGAGTTAAAACATTGATATAAAACCAAAACAATGAATAAAATTTTGCAATTAAAATTACTTATAAAAATAAGCAAAGAATGTATTGTTCCATTTGATAATAAAATATATATTAAACTAATCAAATTACTAATAATAAACAATATATCAACTAATAATCATTATACATATATAAAACTTTGGATTATTCCAATGAAAGATAAAAACAATACATATATAATATTATCTTAGTGACAGCTGAAAACACCTTTGTTTCTTGCTGACAATGAATTCATGAATCTGTACATTTTTGGGCATGTAAAGTATATAATGACAAAATATTATATTGTAATTTAAAAAAAAAAAATAATATTGAACAAGCATAATATCGTTATTCGTAATGAAAATTAGAAAATCATTGCTTATAAGAATAATTGCATATTTTTTTAAACAATAAAGCGAGGTTATGTAGAACTTCAATATCATCACCGGATCAAGTGTTAACATCCTCATCAATTTTATCTCAGAATAAAAAACGAAAGGATTTTCAGCGTATATTTAAAAAAATATGTCAAATACCTTTTCTAGCAGGTTTGCAATTTGATAAGAAACACTAGCCATGATTGAAAACTTTTTTACAGCCGGTTACAGTTGTCGTTCCAATATTTCACGTTATAATGAAACGAAAAGAAAAAAAAATTACGAAGTTCCGTCAAAGCAGACGACGCTGAACTTGGTTACGTTTATTCGATAGAAAATCGCGTTAGAAACTGTATTTTAATGAAATTTCACTGTCGGCAGCATTTCAATACTGCGAATCTTTACCGCAACTTGGACTGCCAAAATTTTGATAGGAAATTGCGTTCCTAAACTCTATCGAACAATAACCGCTGAAAAGAAACATCGCAATATAGCTTCACGATTGGTTCATTTCTCCCTGACGCGTTTTACTTCGCTTAAACGGTTTTTTACACTTTGATATTCTTTTACAAGTTCGAATAACAATAATTTTATCTGCGATCTAAAGAGTTAAATAAAAAAGGTTAATCCTGTTAGGTTATAAAATAAATGTTTACGTTTCCTTCATTTATAATAATTTTATTTAGACATATTACAATATTGTCCTTTAAATTATAAATACTATACTTATGATATTGATCACATTTCAAATATTGAGTAAAAAGATATATTTAGTCTGCTTTGTATTTAATTTACCTAATTTAACTCTACTTTCAGCATTTAGATGCTTGTGTTGTTCATTCTTATCTTTTTACTTGTTTCATGTTAGTTAAAATTAAAAATTCTTTGTTGTTCACTGTGATAAAATATAAAATACTTATATCTATACTGGTTTAAAGAAATAAATAACCTTTTGTACTGACAAATAACACTATGATAATACCATAACAATTTAACAACAATGTTGCACATCTTTAGTCCGACTCATTTTCTACTACTTGGCTAGGACCTTCACCAGCATCTTCCTATCATTTAAAATAATGTGTTTTATTATCTAAATATATTTATTGGTAATACCATCATATACCTGAGCTTTTGACAAATCTTTAGATTGATTCACAGAACCTTGGTTGAGAAAACATGTAATAGGCTTCTGCCATTCTGGAGTTTCCCTTGGATGATACGGATTACCACCTGAATAACTCTTTCCTAAAATTACGATTGTTCTAAATTTTGAAACTATACCTTTAATTTAATAAAATTATAAATCTTACCTTTGCTACTGCTACTTGATTTCTTAACTGGTGTACTTTTCGTAGTTTTATGTGGTGCTTTGCTACCAACAGCTACAAATAATAAATATTAATGAAACTTTCATAAAATTAATTATCTTTTGGTACTCTAACAATTAAAAATAACAATATAACTTGAATAAAACTACAAAATATTTATCAAACATAATAATACAAGTTTAAATTAACAATCAAAACCAACTGAAGTGAAATAACAAGGAAACGATAGAAATTTTTTAAATAATTTACTGAAAAAAAGGTGAATTTTTAAAAATTTGTTTTACCTCTTGTAGGGACACGATCCGCCTTTGTTCTCACCATTTTTTAAATATTAAGGATACAAATTGAAAAATATATAAAAAAAAGTGACTTTAGAAGATTTCGTTATAATACATTACACGATATTCAAAATGAATAACCCCTGTCCCTTATTACTTGTTACTACCAATAGCAAATAAGTTGAGCATCAAACAGGAAGGCCAACTTCAAAAGATCCTAAATTAAAAACAAACTACGAATGTTACCACACATTTCCTCTGATATTTCTTTTCAAATACTTTAAATTAAATTTGTAGATAAATGAAAAGAACAGTCGTATTATAATAATAGCATATTTTTATTGAAAAAAAATAATTATTACCGATCATAATAGTTGCATTTAAGCAAAAATACTTTTAAAAGATTTCACGTTTGGAGGAACATAATAAATTTTATTTGAAATATTTTTATGTTATATTTAAAATAATATTACATTTACTAATCGATAACTTTCTTTTTTGTACAAATTTCTTCCAATAAATTAAATAATAATATAATTTATTTAACGATGCGATATATTTTGTAATATATCTATAACATAGATGCAACAATACTATATCATAATTATTTCATTACTATATCATCACCATATCATGTCATAATACTGATACGTTGTAATCTGATTATTTCACAATGATATTATGTTTCAGGGAAGCAAGAAACGTGAGCATCATCTTACTTTTGACTCATTAATAAAATAAAAACAAATCAAAATTACGTAAAATAATTTATATATGTATACATATAACTACATATGTCTATATTACATTAAACAGGCCCTTTTTTCTTTTCAAATGAGATATGACAATCATATCTCGCGTAATATCTCAATTATAACAATTTTTTGTGGATGATTATATAAAAGGTTTTCGTTTTTTGGACAGTAGTAGTCATGTACTTTTTGTTAACATATATGTGAGTTTTGAAAGAATATTGAGTACACTTTCGTGCAAAAAATATGGCTATGTCAGTAAGTGTATATTATGTAACTTAATTTTAATACTGAATCACAGAAACTCCCGTTAATTGGGTAAGCAATAAATTACATTCTTGAAGAAGCCTGCATACTTCTTGGGAACGAATTTGTGCTTGCATTGAGAAGAAAGTAATTCAATTGTCTAGTATCTTTTGCAATATTTTAAATGTAGAAGATTGTAATTAAATAGAAGTTTAGTTTTTTTTCTCAAATGTACAAATCCGTAATTAAAAATTACGATCATATTCATCTCTTTTTATGGAGAATATAAATGTTTCAAACATCGAGCAAAACAAAAGTTTCAATGAACTTTCTTTTCATTCCACTTATAATAAAAACATATGTGAAGTACTCAAATGTAATTCTAAAGACAGCACAGATGTGACATTCGAAATTATTAATCTAGTTATTACTTTCAAATGTTGTTCCAAACATTTAGCAATATGAATATATCTTCGAAGTTCTTCTGATAATAAGCAAATAACAATTTTTACTATATTTATGAAATCGAAGGTATTTCAAAATTAACGCTAAGATTTTCAGATTGTGCTAATTTAACAATGGTTGATAATTTAACCGCAACTCGGGCAGCTTCATCAAGATCATCTATTGGTACAATTTTTAAACCTGCATTTGCAATAAGAGCTTTTGCTTCGTCTACATTTGTACCCTGAAATGGCAACAAAATCATATAAAATTAAATTTATATCAATTACTCTAGTAAAGTATTAATATGTATTTAGAATTATACCTGTAATCGAACAACAACAGGAATTTTTAAGCTAAGTTCTTTAGTTGCAGCGATAATTCCCTCTGCGATAACATCGCACCTCATTATTCCACCAAATATGTTAACCAAAAGAGCGTGGACCTATAATTGATATAAAAAAAGAATATTTATCGATCTTATCAATATTAGAAATAATAGAATCTATGTTATGCAAACCCACTCGTGAATCTGATGTAATTATTTTAAATGCTTCTTTCACGGCAGATGTAGACGCACCACCGCCTACATCTAAGAAATTAGCTGGTTCACCTCCATGCAATTTTATGATGTCCATAGTAGCCATAGCTAAACCAGCTCCATTTACCATACAACCAATGTTACCATCAAGTGCAATGTAATTTAAATCATATTTAGCAGCTTCAACTTCTTTAGTATCTTCCTGACTCCAATCTCTTAAGGAAAATAGTTCTTTTTGCCTAAATTCAGCATTATCATCAAATCTGCACTTGCAGTCCAAAGCAAAATCTGTATATTAAAGAATGCAATTTTTAAACGTTACTTTTTATGATGTATAGTGAATTATAAATTTGTAAGATTGAACTTACATTCTCCATTAACATCTTCTGCTAAAGGATTCACTTCTAATAAAAGAGCATCTTTCTTAAGAAACATCTTATACAGGTTCATGATGATGTTAGAAATATAATCTTTAACATTCTGAAGTCCAAGTTTAACAGCAATTCGATCTGCTTGCTCTTTCGTAATACCCTTATGTATATCAATGGGTTCATACATGATAGCACTAGGATTTGTTGCAGCAACTTCCTCAATATTTACACCACCTTGACTTGAAGCTATTATGACTGGACCCTTAAATAAAACATTTTTTAATTAAATGAACTGCTCTTCCATTCATTGAAATTACTTTTATTTAGCAACTTACACCAAAGGCTCTTTCCATCATAACTGCAAGATAGTATTCTTTACGAGGAAACATTCGTTGTGTAACCATCACTGCATTGCATATCCTACCTGCTTCACCTGTCTGTTTAGTAATTAACAATTTACCTAACATTTGACTGGCTAATTTTTTTGCTTCTTCTGGTCTATAAAAAAAAGAAAAAGAAAAATTAATGTAATGCAAAGCATACATATCTATCATCACCTGCACATAATAACTTACGTTTCACACATCTTTACACCACTAACGCTAGTTCCTTTAAAATGTCCCTTTCCTCTGCCACCAGCTAAGACTTGTGCCTTCAAAACAATATCTTTGGTCTTTAAATCAGCAGCAAGTTTAGCAGCTTCATCTGCAGTTTTAGCAACTCCAAATTTAGGAGTTGGAACTCCAGCTTCATTTAATAAACTGTAACTGATGTGTTCATGAACATTCAAATTCCTGACTGATTGCTTTACTAAGTTGGTTTTGCATCCCAGTATCTATATAAATGAAGTAGCAAAAATGAATCAATGACAGTAAATAAAGCTTGTGTAACATATATGATAATAATAGACATTAATTGTTTAGTACAGAAGAACATAAAGAAGAAGAGCAAGTACAAAGATCAATCAATGGTAATGACCCGCATACTTCTAATCGCATACTTGGCACTTGTACTTTATTTTGTCTTTGGTAAAGAAATACTCTAACTAATCAAAACAAGAGAAAATAACAAACAGTGAGTATAGTTATTGAAAACAAATGATATAAAATTGAATACTGAAGATAATAAAAAAAATGCCAAAACACTTTAAAAAAAAAAAAAAGAGTAACTTCATAACAAAACGAAGTAATCAATAGTGATGATAATCGATTATTCGAATTTCAAATTTTCAAAAAGAATAACAATTCTTAGTAGTTCGACAAGTAGTGTCATTTTTCACGTAATTGAATAAATATTAATTAAATACGAATGTACGGAACAGAGTCAATGACCAACGAATCAAAGGTTGATTGCGAAAATGTCCACGCTCATATTGCACAACTGTCATATTCATATTTCGTAAAAAAAACTTGGTTTAGTGCAAGGCCACAATCTTTGGCTTCGAATCGCCTGACCCTGGCGCTCAATTTAGCAGACTACAGATATCTAATATGGTGATTATACCACTTATGAATTATTGGCGTAAATATCGATGGATTCGTGAAAATGGAATAAAATGACATAAATGAATAGGAATTACCGTGAACGAATAATATAGTACGACACGAAAAATAGAATATTTAATGTACCTTTGACCCATTGAATCGGGTAAAATTTTCAATGATTGAGATAGTCCGAGACAACATGGTGGCCATCTTACTAAAGCAGTGGCAGTGGACTGCCAAAAGTGCCAAATGTAAGCTGCGCTGTCTACGCCTTCATGTCCCCACCTTGCTTGATATTTCCTACAAAAACATGACGCAAACTCCACGGCGATGCCGCGATGGCAGCACTTCTTTATGTTTATTTGAATTTTTTCTGATTTAATTACTCATTTGATTTCTCTCTACTACTGTATTCCAATCTTGGGATATTTTAATTATAGATATAACATTTCAATAATAAGTTCATTGTACAAGTTTTGTAAAAGTTATTATATTTATATATGAAAAAAATATATTTAATTTGTTTTGTATAGTTAATTTAATTCTATTGTCGCCATTTAAATACTAGTATTATTCTATTTTATCTTTCACTAGTCTTGTGTCAAAATTAAGCAAAAGTAATTGTTATTCATTCATATAATTATAAAATACCTAAATCTACATAAATTTAAAGAAAAGTAAATCATTTTTAGTACTGGCAGTAACAATTTCATGAT
The DNA here is from genome assembly GCA_014737525.1 of Bombus difficillimus. NCBI lineage: Eukaryota > Metazoa > Arthropoda > Insecta > Hymenoptera > Apidae > Bombus > Bombus difficillimus. Next base: position 275,174 of record JACXIT010000116.1, on the reverse strand, counting down.
TACAATTCTTACAAATTATGATACAAAATAATATAGATAATATATTATATTCAAAATTAGAATAAATTATTACATTATAAATTTCGTAAAAAATATTTATTCTTTACAAACATATTTACATCCACATAAATTTATATAATATAAAAAAGGTCAAAAAGGAAAGACATCTAATGTTTTATAATATCCAACTTTTGTTGTCAAATATAAAATGATTAATATAAAATAAAACGAACATAATAATTATATCTATATATGTAATATATCTTTCAAATTGTGTCTCTAAAATATAAAAATTTATTTCATTTTTACTTTTTCTTGCTTTCGACTTTAGACTTTTCTGCCGATGTTTCTTTGGATGTGAAAGAAATGTCCAAGTTCATAGAATTTGCAGCTTTTATTATTAAAGATAATTTTACAACCGATTCAGCAGCTTGGGCAAAATCATCTACAGAAATAACTTTCAATTGTGCTTCCCGTATCAATCGATGTGCTTCTTCTACGTTAGTACCCTATATGATTAGATTAGATTAATATAAAAAAATTATGCACAATTTTTCCTTATTAGTGATGAATTACCTGCAGTCTTACAACTACGGGAATATTCAACTGTAACTCTTTGGACGCATTGATAATACCTCTCGCGATTATATCACACCTCATAATACCACCAAATATATTTACGAAAATTGCTTCTACCTAAAAATTTGTAAAATGGTTTTAAACCTTACATTACATACTTTCAAACTTATTGGCAAAAGATATAATTTGAATATTACTTGTTTTAAATTTTAAGTACCTTCGAATCAGAGATTATTATTTTAAAAGCTTCCATCACAGCTTCTTCAGTGGCACTACCACCCACATCTAAAAAATTAGCTGGCATACCGCCATTGTATTTTATTAAATCCATAGTAGCCATTGCTAATCCAGCACCATTTACCATACATCCTATATTTCCATCTAAAGCTATATAGCTTAAATTAAACTTAGATGCTTGGACTTCGTTAGGATCTAGTTGTGTGAAATCTTGCAGTGCAAATAGTTCCTTTTGTCTGAACTCTGAACTGTCGTCAAAAGAACATTTACAATCTAAGGCAAAATCTGAAAATACGCAATACTTATGTTATTAACTATCTTTAATTTAATAAAATGAATTCATTAAATTCTTTTTTACAACATACATTCTCCGCAAATATCTAATGCAAATGGATTAATTTCAAGTAATAATGCATCTTTCTCGATGAATAACTCGTAGAGATTACAAATAATTAACGATGTAATCTTCCTCTCCTCTCCTTCTATACCTAAGTTATCCACAATTTGATTTATTTGTTCAAGTGCTAAACCTTTCATGATATTCACTGGTGTATACGATATAGCTTCCGGATTCGTGGCAGCGATATCTTCGATATTTACACCGCCCTGTTTAGATACAATTACAACAGGACCCTGTAAATCATTTAATTTTTACTTTTAATAATAAATTCAACGATAGTTACAATTAGACTGCAGATACCTATGATGTATTTATATAAAACTATACAAGAATGTGCACAAACACAAAATTACATAAATTATCAAAAGGAAAGCAAATGTTATAACATTCAGAAAATAAAACCTTCTTTCAAGTTAAAAACTCTTTATCTGTACCAATAAAAATATGAATTTGTATAAAGATCCACAGTCTAGTTATAATGAAACGTTGCAACTTACATCAAAAGATTGTTCCAACATTACTGCCATATAATATTCTTTACGTGGGAACATACGTGTTGTCACCATTACTGAATTACAAATTCTACCAGCTTCTCCAGTTTGTTTAGTTATTAACAATTTACCTATCATATTACTAGTCAAAGTCTTTGCTTGCTCAGGCCTAAAAATATATGTCAAATACAGTGTATCATAAATATAATAGCACATTATAATATAGTTGATTAAACTTACGTTTCACACATAATAACACCGCTGACGTTAGTATCTTTAAAGTGCCCCACTCCACGTCCTCCAGCAAGAACTTGAGCTTTCAGAACAATATCTTTTGTCTTAAGATCAGCTGCTATCTTGGCAGCCTCGTCTGGAGTTTTGGCTACTCCAAAAGGCGGAGTTGGAATTTCACTATTTTTCAATAAAGTATATGCGATATGTTCATGAACTTGTAAATGTCGAGTTTGTTGAACAATGACAGAAGTACGATTTAAAAACTGAAAATATTTTCTTTGATATATTTTCATTTGTTGTGTGCGACTACTTAAAATAAATACTGTTACCTGTCTTCCTATTTTTCTAACACAAAATGATGTAAAAGACGAGAGTCTAATGGACATATTGCCGGCAAATAATTTTAAACAATTTTATTGCTATATAAAATGAGTTTTTCTAACACATTCACACTGAAAATTATTTGGCTTTTCAAGAGGGGTGTGAGACAATTATTGTAAATGTACAGAACGTTATAGGATGTTTTTCTTGTAGAAGCATTATACCTTGAATTTGTAAGCTTATATAAAAAATGTGACGAATTCAGTTAAGTCGAGTAGGCGATGAATATTGAATTCTGAGAGACACTGTATTTATAATTATAATACTACATTATAAAGCAATATTTTTACAATCGAAAAGTATTTCAGTAATAAATTCTTTAAGTCTTATAAAAATTATTGCATTTATATTCTAAACCACGTCGCTGTAGTTGATAAATTTCAATAAACTATAAAATTATGTTTTTGATTAAACATAACTTTCATAGTGTAATAAAAATCCTCCTACTTTTTTTATACGTGTATATATAGAAGATGTATGTATTAAATTATGTTAATAAAGTAAAATAAAAAAGTTAAATTTATATCCTATTTCTATGTATTTACTATATATACTCTGATTATGATTTCCTTATAAACATTTATATAACAACTATTAAATACGTATAATAAAGAAAAGAAATTCATTCTACATTATATTTATATTTCATTGATATATCGTGTTCAGTATAATCGAAATGTGAATAATCCTCGTACCTATATTAAAAACTTATTCCACGACTCAGACTTATATTTATTTTGAGAACTAATTAGACATCCCTAATAAAATTTCTACAATTTTTATAATTCAAATATAGTTATAGCGTTCATTCTTTTTAATAATATTATACTTTGTCTCTAGATGTATTAAACTCGCGTAATTGAGGCCACATTTTCCAATAAAATATATTAAATGTGATAAAAAAATAATTCTGCCGAATTATTGTTGCAACATAGAAATATATACATAAAAACGAAATAAAAATGTTACTAAAATATTTATAAAGTAGCAAAGAATGAAATATCATTGTACTAATAAAAAGTTAAAATTTATTTTTAATATTAAAATATATTGCAAACTATTTTTTCATACAAAAATTTACTATGAATTTCACCTTTATATGCAAATCAATTTATGTCAACTTTTGAACTCAAATATGATGAGGTAATATTAAACATCGAATTTATTACGAATTCAATGTAGTTAATATTTTGGAATATATTTCAAACTTAAATGTTTTATACTTTAAAACTTCAAAGTAATTTTCATATAGTTTTAATATACAAACGAAAAAATGGGGAACATTCTAGTTAAATAAATTGATTTCTACTTGATGTAACTTTAATATTAATGCAATTGATAAGAAAACATTATACCTAGTATTTATGTTTCAAGCATAAAATTTCTGGCCTCAACAGTCTTATATTCTAAATACAAAACAAACTTTTCTTCTTCAATTTAAAAACTAAATCTATCATTAAGCGTTCTTCCTGTAACACCGAGATTTCCGGACAAGCTATACATGACTTCGCTGAAAGTACGATCATCGACATCTGGTCTTGCGTCTGATGATGGAGTATTGCGTGTACGAGAACGGGAACGCGATCTTGACCTTGAACGTTGTCGACCAAACATAGGTGATCGACCAACCTGAAATTTATAAATTCCACCATATTAAATTATATAAATAACACAGAACTTGATTTTTTTAAAATTATAACTACCAGTAATATCTTATTAATCATTCTTATTATCATACCATATTCAAATTTTGTACACTTTGTCTAAATGGGGACCTTCCTCTTGGTAATGGGCGCAAACTGTTCACAGCACTTCCGTTTCTGCTTGGGGTAAGAGTAAGAGGGCGTTGATGCGTGCTAGGACTGTACTCATTTCCCAATGTATACATGAAGTTTACATTTGAGTTTGTATTTAATCGCGAGGAACTACAACATTGTATAATTTCAATAAAATCCCAATATAAAGTATAAGATTTTGTAATTGAAAATAAAAAATAATTTACTAAAAAGTATTTCAAATTATATGAACTTAATTGTAAGCTACTTAAAACAATAAATGTGAAGACATTTAAGCATACTTCATTCTCATTAATTTTTGTTCATATTGTGCACGTCTTTGTGCACGGGCAATTTGATCTGATCGTAATCCACCAGTAGTAAAGCGACGTTGAGAAGTTAAAATTTGTTGTCTTCTATCTGTGGATCTTTGTTGGAGTGATAATAATGACTTCCCGGCTTGTGGAATCTACAAGAGAAGAAAATAATTAAATTAATGTCAAATTAATTACGTTTATGATTTATTATCTACAATATTAACTTACTCTGAATTGGTTTTGTAAGGATAATCTCTGGTTCTGTCTTTGTAGCAGCAATTGTTTTGCTCTTTTAACACGATTTCGGTAAGCAATTTGAGCAGGGCTTTGATATCCCAGTCGATTATGAACCGAAGTTGGATCACGTAAATTTGGTAAACTGTTCGTTCGTTTTAATGGAGTCTTATTATTGGTGAAAAAGCCTCCTTGTGTAAAAGTCAAGTTTGTGCGACTTCTACTTCGAGTCAGACCAAATCTATTACCACGACCACGGCGAACATTAAAAGCTCCTCGTGTATTAGGTTTCTGATTTAATGTTAAATTACTTCGTGATCTAGTTAAACCACTGTTTTTCTTATATCGTTTTCTCACAAAACCACCACGCACATTATTATTATTATTATTGTTATTATTGTTATTTTGCCCAGCTTGCCATGTTTGCTCTTTTTTAGCAGTTCCAACATTACGCTTTACTCTGGTACCTCTACCTCTGAGTCCACTTCGCCCTCGCACACTTCCTCGAGTGCGTTTAGCACCAGTTTTTCCATTAGTAGCCCCGGCCTTTTTCTTTTTCTCCTTTTTCTCCATCTTTATGATTTCATCTTAAAAGGAAGAAAATTCACAAGGTTTAGTGAGCGTACAGTCTTATCAGTGCATGAAGTTAATTTGTGTTAAGCTTTAATCTGGAATATGTGAAAAATTTCCTCTTGTATGGATGATGTTGAAGGACAACTCAATATGGCTAATTCAGTTTCTATTTAATTCTTTTAAGTATATTGATCTTTTTCGATATTTATTTTTGTGAATTGTTTCCCTGATTTTCTTCCAATATGTGTATATACTTTCAAAATAATCTCACTGTGTATGGTCTATGTATACACATACATCTATCAATTAATTACAATGAAAGTTAAGTAGAATGTAACTTGGAATTTCTGTGTTTATAGATCAGCCTTTAAGTTTAAAATGAGTTACTAATTCTTTAAATCATGATATCAAATAAAAAATAACAATAAAAATCACATATTCTATATTAAATAAAAGATAACAGACGTAGTGAAACACTGCACTTCTGCAGACGACAAGGTTTTACACTTTAAAATACCATTGTTTTGTATAAAATAAATAAATAAGTAAATAAATAAATAAATAACATATATATATATATATATATATAGGAATAAGTTTAATCAGATGATTTTCATATATTTTTCTTTCATAATGCATTACTTTAGAATTATATTTGTAACAAAAGATTTCATCTTATGAAAAGGAACTATTTGTTGCTACATAAAAAGTATTATTGGCTAATTTAATTAACAATTATAAATTTCCACATGTATTATATTCTTTATTTTCTTTTCTTTAAGATATTTTTAATTAAAACTAAATCTTCGTGCATATTAAATTGTTTATTTTATTTTATTTCTGTACTTAATAAATGTCCTTTTTCTCTGTGTTATTTTCATTGTGATCTTCCATGAGTGTTCCAATTATTTATACACTGATACATAAATTTCATGTGTACTTTCTTGCATACTGAAGATTCTTCATACTTTTGTAATTCTTCACACTTTCTACATCTGCATGTTTATCATATTTCAGTTTTTCTCTTGATTCAATGCATATCTTCAAAATATAATTTTTATATTACATTGTCTGTTTTAGTCTGTTCTTCCACTTCAATTTCAATTTAACAAAAACATGTTATTCATTGTTCATTGACAAAGGAAACAGACTATCTATAGTGCTATTAATATTGGTTATTACATCAATTATATTTGAACAAAATTATAATTGAATAGATCCATTATTGATGTTTTACAATAGCATAGTGGCATTATTTCTGATAGATATCTACTTTCAGTTGAGGGTAAAGTCTCTCAAGTTGTCTTCTCTTATGCAATTAGTATGTTATCCACAAAATTTTCCACTACATAAGCATCATAAACCAATATTATATTGCCTCCATTGATGTGTTGCTTGTAGATAAAAGTTTGTAGATTACATAAAAATTTCTCTCATTTGTTGAAGTAGATGCCTTCGAGTCTTACATGCAAATTAATAAAATCCAGTTATCTAATAAGTCATTTAATAACTGATTTAGATATAATATTTAATCACATAGATGCTTCTTCCTGCAGTTTTATATATCTTGATTGTTTAAACGATCGCACTCTATCGGGCTTTTTATTTTTAATAATTTGTTTAATAAAAAATGCTTCTGTTAATTCTAAATAACATTTGACATATCATGAAGTATTCATTTATATACAATGCATGTTTTTAAGTGACAAATTGCGAACATATTTAATCTTAAACTTAAATTATTCTGGATTGCACACTTGTAACATACATAAATACCATTTTCATTTATAATTTAGTTAAATTCTCGAATTCAACGGCGATTATTATTTGTCGCAGACATTCCATATACTTTCATAGAACGCGTGATGCGTTCAAAAATAAAATCGATTTGAAAATTTTCAGCGTGTTTTTATCTCACGTATAGTGTGTAGCATCTCTCAAGTCCATCAGATGAACAAAGAGAAACTCGAGAAATATGATATAGAAGAGATAAAAATACGACTAAAGTTATGCAAACGTATATCCCACGTAATGAGAAAGTTGACTTCTTTTCCGTAAATCATGAATCATAACTTCGGTTGTGTTATTATCCAAAAATGTTCAGGTTCGTAAATTTTCCATTCGACAAATTTCTCGAGTAATTGGTAAAAAATTGTAAGAAATCCCCTCACCGCCAATCCTACGTAAATCATAGTATTTTTCCCAGAAAGTATAAATTCTTCATGGCGGATATATTTTTCTTCTTCTTTACTACCACTGTCGTTAGTAGAAGCCTGTTATCTATTTCGTTCCTATTTCGTTGAAATTGAATTGGTTCTTTTGAAAAAGTCCGGAATTCATATACACTTGGTTATTCGATCATCGGTATAAATAGCGAGGACATTTTTCTTCCAGCGATTAGAAAAGACACCATACATCCTCTCATAAGTAAACATCGATTAAAATATGTCTGCATTTTTTTTTTTTTTGCTTAATAATTAATTAGGGAGACGAAACGATCCTGTATCAAAAGTTGGTTCATCGTCTGACACAGATACGTTTCTTTGTTTTATTTTCTTAGAGATCTATTTACCATTTTGGATGTTAAATGAACGAAAATAAATGTGGATATATATCTACGTTGTATAATTTTCATCGCCATTTTGAATTCGTGCAAAGGAAGAAACAGTAGCCGTACGCTCACCCAGGACTATCAGCAAAACTGCTAGATTTTCGAGACTCTGGCCACTTACCAAGCGACATGTTCACTTTCGCATCAATCTCAGACATATTTCGTTCGTTCTGTTTTTGTCTTTGTTATTCTTTCACACGCGAAAAATACACGAGGACTGCAAATAAATCACCCGAATACTATCACCGTAACGCCACCACAGACCACACGCAACTATATCACACGACGCACGGATCGCGAATGAACATAAATGGTCACTCACAGGAAGTAATTGCCAAATCGTACCGGAAGTTGTCGCTTCTTTCGCATCGCGAAAATTTCGAATGGATCGGCTGCTGTCGATAATTTTCTTATTAATACATTGCGGATTTTTATATATTTTTATATTTTTATGAACATAACTAAGGAAACGACTAAATAGAAATTTGTTTTATGTACTAAATACTCTACTTTGAATATTTTGTTACACCTTTGTCAATATCGTTGCTACTTAAAGAGGTGAATAATAAAGTATTGTAAATTTTATGGGAAATTGATTTACATTAGAAATGTAATAATTATTCAAGAAAAATACATTTTACTTTACAAGTATGGCAAGTGAATTATCTTAAAAAAAAATTAAAAAAGATTGTATTTTAAAAATGCATACTAAAAAATTGAGGTATAATTTATTATAAAATAAATCTTTCATATTTCGGTAATTTTACTTCACTTTAACTTCTTGTCCTATTTTTCTATGAAGAAGACAAATTTTAATTCGGCTCTGCTGATTGGATGATGCGTGTACAATGTTACGTGCTACCGCAAGGACCTTACGAATTTGAAAAGAATTATGCTCTTTGTAGCTCTGTCTAGAGTTCAAATCATTCAAAATTCCTTTTCGTTGGAATGTTAATTCCTTCTATAGGGATATTATTGTTATATAAATAAGATTGTTATGAACAAACTTTATAACAAATTGTGGTTTCTTTACATAATTTGGTAGCCCTGTGTATATTCAGTTGTTAAGAAACAATAGAAAATTGTGTATATGAAAATAATTTATCACAAAGATAAATAATTAATGTTTCAAGTAGAATAATGGATGAAAAAAGAGTAAAATTATACTTCTGCTCAAATTGATTAGTTTTATAAAATTAAAATTGATATCATTCATACAAAAATTAATTTCTATGCTTATAGTTACAGTTTTCTTATTTGTTCTCTACCTCTGAACCACTACTTTCTCAAGATGCAATTTATAGGATTTCTGCACCAAAGGTACCTTTGCAGAAGGATGATACAGTTATTGAAAATGATGATACAGATTTGCTATCACATAGTGATATGAGTTGGGAAACTATGGAGGATAGATATATGTTATTTGAAATTGCATCTAATGATTCTATATCAACTACTTCAAAGTCTTCATCCAATGTAAATTTTGCTTAATATAAAACTAATTTTATTTTATGATATAATTGAAATAATTATAATTTATTCGTTTTCACAGTCCAATCTTTCATTTTCATTGCTTGATCAAATATCACTTTCAGTAGATCAAAAAATAATACAATGTGCAACTGAAAACAACTGGAGTTGTTATGCTCTAGATATCAGTTTATGGGATGATGGTAGAGCACCAGTTATGAAATTAAGAAATCTTAAAGAAATATCATTTGATGATTTAGAATTCTGTGGATATCTTACTGACAGACTAATAGGAGTTGGAAAATCATTCTTGACTAAATCTCCTGAAAATAGTCTTTATATATTAAGCAAATGTATTATGAGAAATATGGTATATTATTTTATATTAGAAACATAATATTTTATAAAACAAATATGATGAAAACAACCTTTTTGCAGTCACTATCAAATATTACAATGTTAGGTTACCACCGTTATTTACAATATATTGATCTTGCATATAATTATATTACAAATTTATCACCTCTGGGAGGGGTTCCCTACTTAATGTACTTAAATGTAGCACATAACAGAATGAATACTATTTTAAATTTTTCACCTCCTTGGTATTTGACATATGTAAATTTATCATACAATTATATATCAAAAATGTATGATATTAGTGATTTCTGGAGTATTGTTCACTTGGATTTGTCACATAATGCAATTGAAACCATTACTGGTTTGCAAAATTTGAAGTTAGCATGCCTTTTTATGTAATTAAATAAAATATGGCTTCATTTATACATTACGTATTTTATTTTTAGATATTTGAAATATTTAAATTTATCATATAACTTAATTGAGTACATTGAAAATTTGGATAGATTAAATATTCAAGAACTAAATTTAGAGGGTAACTGTATACTGTCATATAAATCTGCCATTCCTGGATATGGCATAAGTACTTTATCTGATTTGCGGAAATTATATTTAGGATACAATAAATTGTCTACTTTAGAATTTTTTAAGGTAATAATTCCATATTTAATAATTAGATGAATATTTAAATTGTAACAATGTGTTTAAAACTATAGGATGCATATAGTTTGCGTGTGATAGATTTAAAGTTTAATAGAATCAATGATTTATTAGAATTATTAAATCTCACTGGTTTAATACAAGAAGTAGATTTTAGAGGTAATAGTTGCACAAAATGGCCTAATTATAAAGCTGTACTTCTATTTTCCATACCAAGTATACAGATTATCGATGGTGTTAATGTATCTACTTCAGAAAAGGTATATAATCAAGTATTGATAATTATCAACTTATAATTATTAAAGAATTTATTTAAATAGATTGCTGCAGTTGCTCTATTTGCACCACCAGTAAATTTAACAGCTGCTCGCACTATAACAAAGCTAACTTTATTAGAGCAATTAAATATTCCTAAAATTGATCTTCATGTAACACCATATGATGAAGTGAGCCCACCTATAATAATACTCACAGGTCCAAGTGCAGTGAAAAAATTATCTTTGGCTCTTCACGCAGCCCAAACATTATCAAAAAAAGTAATATTCTAATTAATTTTTAATATGTCAGATTAAAATAATAATTTATCACAGGTCCAATATTGTCAGTGGTATACAACAAAAAGCTCAGAAGATGAAAGTGAAAAGCAATTTTACATTTTTGTAGACAGAGAAGAATTTAATGATATGTCTCGTCATGGAGAATTTTTAGCAATTCAAGAAAGATTAGGATACAGCTATGGATTTCGTTAGTTAGATAAATTAAATTTTCTATAAAAATATCTTCCAAGATGCTTTTATTTATATTTATATAGATCACAATCAAATTACTTCGTTAAAATTAAGAAATAAAATTGGTATAACACAAACGGATTTACATGCAACCATTCAAATGCGTAACCGGTACTCCAATAGTAGAGCAGTTCTTGTGCTCCCAAAAAATGAAGAAATCCACCGTGAATGGATACAAGAAAGGTTTTATGTTTATACATGTACTAAAGATAGTAAAGAAAATTTATTATCTGAAGAAAGTACAGCAATATCCACAGGAAGTGATATAAGTTTTATTAAAGAAATTTTAAATGATGTATGAACAATTTCATATCTTTATTATACTACTCATAATGCTACAAATATTATTTTAAACTTGCTTATAGATTATAAGAGATCTTAAATTACTTTCCAAAATTCCACTGGCAACAGAGACTGATGATAAAACAACTCATAATACATTGGAAAATGTAACAATATTTGATGATGAAGCTACGTACGGTACAACAGAAATGAAAGACAAAACATCACATTATATTAAATTTCAGGAACAAGACATTAATTCACATTTTGATGATAAAGGATTACGAGTATTGAGTTTACTTAGCATTAGAGGTATGCAGGATCTGGATGGGCATTTCTTTCGATACCGGGACCGGTTATTGAAATTTTCGGAATTCTCGAAATTGACAAGCTTCCCGAGAACGTCCGGGTTTCCCGAAAGTGTTGAGATTTCCGAAAATGCTTGGGATTCTCGAAAAATCCGAAGGCCCGTTTCAAGATTCGCTTTAATGAATACGAACGTGGTTTCGAATTTTTGATTTTTTAGGTGTTTTCGGAAATCACATTATGAAATTTATTTATTTAGTTATTTTTACTTATTTAATTTATTAATATAAAATTATGAAATGTGGAAGATTGAGTGGCAATAGTGCAGTGCACCAAATAAGTAATATCTAAGTATAATATTTTATTTTAAATTCGCACGTAAAACAGCTGATTTTTCTACGTTTTCAGACAGTATTGTGTAATAATATTGTTACACTGAACAGGATAAGACTACTGTTTGAAATTGTGGAGAAACTGTCATTTTTACATGCGATTTCAAAATAAAATATTATATTTAGATATTACTTATTTGGTGCACTATTTCCACTCAATCTTCCACATTTCATAATTTTATATTAATAAATTAAATAAGTAAAAATAACTAAATAAATAAATTTTATAATATAAAAACGCCTAAAAAATAGAAAATTTGAACACGGTCTTATTCATTAAAGCGGGTCTTGATACAGGTGATTTTTTGAGAATCCCAGATATTCTTAGGAAACACGACACTTTCGTGAATTCGACCCAATCCGATGTGTTCCTGTTTCATTCCAACTATCGAGTTTCATACATTTTCTGGTTCTTGTATACCTCTATCTAATACATAACAATTGTAAGTAATTTTATTTTTTTTTCTTTTTTTTTTTAGGTAATTTTGGATGAGCATTCAAATATTATAGTGGAAGATGAACAATTAAGGCGTAAAAGACATCAAGCAAAACTTTTGCAGCGTCGTAATACATTGATTCGAGGAACAGTACCTTTATTTACAGATGAACTTAGTGAATCAAGTGAAGAACTATTAACAAGAAAAGTTTGTATTGAATATTTTACTTTTCTTTCGACAGGCAGGGTGTCATTGTTTTCAATTAATATATGTATAAGATTATATAGGTATAAAATAATACAAATCTGTAATTTATTTTAAGTCGCTAGAAATGGAAAAACCAGAAGATATGAAAGATTTCTATACTGACTTGATATTAAAGTCAAGAAAAATGTACCTAGATCAACATGTGAATAAGCCTGGATTTTTTTCCTTAGTGGTAACATGTCTTTGATAAAAGTAAATTAAGAATGCCAAATTCATAATTTATCATAAGAAAAACTTTTGTATAATCATCATTTTTCAGCTACTATCAGATGATTATTTTAAAGCATTTAACAAATTAATTAATTTTATTTATGAATTATACACAAATTATTCTTTTCAAGAACCTAAATTTTTAGCAGAACTTAATCATTTTTCAAAGATTGCTATTCCAGCAATGATCAATCCCATTATTGATGNTAGATCTTTATCAACGCCTATATTACAAAGAAGAACTTTGTTGAGAATGTATGGTGTTACTTCATGGAAGGATTTGATGCCTAGTCAAATAGTAGAAGATTCAACTGATGTTGCTGATTAGGTACAAGATAAATGTTCAATTATAAAACTAGTTAATCCACTCATAATTTACTTTTTAAAGTTTTAATTTTACTGGTTATATGATTATCTTGTGCAATTTTATTGTATTTTATTGATAACAGTTTGTTTTTAAATAGTAATATATATGTTACAAAAAATGAACACATTCTTTTAAAAATACTTTCATACAAGGAACTCTTAATTGGCATAAGAATACATATTTATAATTGCTTTACTTATTCATGCACAGTTGATTTATGTTATCCTGCTAAGTTTAAAAAATATGATAATAGTTACACATGTATATGATAAAAAATAATTAGATTTGTTTAAAGCGTTTTTCAAGTATATTCTAATAAAGTAATTATTTGTTAGAAATTTAAAGTTTCTGTTGTAATGCACAATCACATATGCATTTTATCAATAGAAGGAAGATTATTGCTTAAAAGTGATATATCTGATGGTTCTATGATTACATGTAAATTTGTATTATAGTTTGTACTTCCCAAGGATATTTTTTGGTCGCTAAATGTAACTGCAAAGGAATTTTCATCAATTTGAGGTAAAGAATTTTGTAGAAGTACAAATCTTGCTTGATTGTCAATGTCTAGTTTAGAACGATTCATTTGAATCCAAGTTCCTTGTAATACACTGTGTTCAGAATCTACCTTTTTTGATAGTTCATGATGTTCTGGTTCAACTTGAAGAAGTGTACATTGTGATTGTTTAAAATCAGATTCACTATTCACATTAGAATGATACTTCATATGATCATTTAAGCTTTTTTTCTGTTCAAATATCAAATTACAATGATTACATCTGAAAATGAAATTGTTAGGATAAGTATTATGTAGGAATTACAAGCTTTTAAATATACTTACTGCAATTGCGTTTCTTTAACTTTCTTTGCCTTATTTTCGTGTGGATCATGAATTTTTTGATGGGCAAGTAAATTATACCGTTCTGCAAAACGTTTTCCACACACTGTACAGCTATATGGTTTTTCACCTGTATGAACTCGCATATGTCTTTTCAAATGAGATGTTGAAAGCAAAGACAAATCACACATCTAAAATACAGAAATACTTAACTGTTTTGTATATCATGTTTCTATGCTAGTAATTACTTACTTGACACTTATAAGATTTTTTACCACTATGTGATAATCTGTGCATATTGTATGATGTATGGTGTATGAATCTTTTACCACACAATTCACATTGATAGGGCATTTCACCAGTATGCATTGGTAAATGCCTCATAAGTGCTCCTTTTTGTGTAAAGCACTTTTTACAAAAATTACATTGAAATGGATTTATTCCATTATGCATTCCAACATGTATTTCCAATGCATGTTTATGTTTATATGCCTGACCACATTTTTCACACATGTATGGTCTTAATGTTGAATGAGTTTTCATATGTGTTTTTAATTCAGTTGATGTTTTCCATACTTTATCACAAATAGGACAAGAATATTTTAATGATTTTAAATCATACTTTGGTATCTTTATTGATTTTATAGGTATTTTTATTGGGTCAACTGCTGATACTATATATGTATTATAAAAATTTAAACAATAAGTAATGAATAGATAATTTAAAAAAAGGAAGCTTATGAATAATAAATAAAATATCACCTGTTGTGTTCACAGTATTTTCTGTTACTTCTATAATATTTTCAACATTTTGTATTTGTAATATATTGTCAGAAAATGTGGATTCTGTTTTTACAGTGCTTTTTGATTCACTTTCAGAATCTGTCAGTGAAATACAGCTTTTTTCCCCAACATGAATTTTTAATGCATGTATATTTCCTGCAAACAAATATCAACAAATATTTCTATATATTTCTGTTATTAATTTTACATTTATTTTTATTGATTTAAATAATCTCTCTTTACCTTGTGAATTAATATTACATGTATTACCACCATTAGTTAATGGCACTGAATTATGAAATATATCATTTTTTAAAATTTCATCTTCTTTTATGTCGTCATAAATATTATAATCAAATGACTTTGTGCTATCTGCTTCATTATAATTGATTGTTTCCTTTCTTAAGTGTTTCTTTGCTTTTGTATTTGAAATACTTATATTTTGCATTATCGTATTATCTTGAACACATTGTTCTTGTACTATTTCCTCTACTTGAGTAGCATTTTGTAAATTCAATACCTTCCTTAAGTTCTCATTACTATTATATAATTTTTTTGCTTCTAATGTTATGTTTGTACTGATATTCAATTTTGTATCATCGTACATTGATCGTTTAACATTTTTTCTTCTTTCACAAGCACAATATATTTTCAAAATCTCACAACGTATGTTTAAAACAGTTTTCTGTGCTTGTTCTAACATTTGAAATAAATTGTAACATTGCAAACAAATGTAAGGGTCTTGTAATTCAAAAGTAGCTATACAAAGTACTCGTGATACAAAATTTACTAACAATTCTCCTTGACGAGGGAAAGATGTAGAAAATATATTTACAGAAGATGAAGGATCAATTTTCATATCGCATATTGAGCAAAATATATTAGACATTGGCATCATTTTGTTTTACCATTAAAAGTTGGTCAAAACGTTTAATTGATTATTAAACTCTTACTTTTACTTAACTCCTTTTTAATAGTATATGTTGTTACTTTATAATAAATAATAGATATAAATGTGACCATTTTGTACGATAATCATGTATTATTCTTTGACAGTGCATCTTAAATATAACCTTTACTATACTCCGCGACATAACATATCGATAAAAATTTTATGTACGGGATAATTTTGGAATCGTACTGTGTCTCATACAATTGATAAAATATATTTAATGTTTGTTTCTTCAACTATAAGTCATAAATTATAAATTACAAAATATAATTCTTCATATGATTTCATAGTGGGACATGAAACACTATAAGCATCTAGCGGTTAAAAAGTAAAACTAATCGACATGTGGTAAAATTAAAAAATCCAAATTTCTTGGTTCCTAGGCAGAATTAGCGATACTAATCGCAGTAAAAATTTTCACTGGTAGGTGGCATCATGGCTGGGTGATTGTAGTGTTTAGTAGCCCGCCAACTGGACAATTTTTTAAACCTGTTTAAAACTAAGTAACTGGCGAGATTATTTAAATAAAATTAATTTCAATTAATTCCATAGGTTCTAAACATCCATTTTAGCTCTCGCAAGTTAAAAAATTCTGCCTAGGAATCGAGAAGCTTATTCATTTTGCTGTTAATTCAAAATAATTAATTTCATATGTATATACATTTCAAGCGCAAATATTTTAAGATTAAATGTTGAGAACGGTATGTTTATTAACCTCGATGAATTTGTTTTTTTATGCTGTACAAGGATAATGAAAGATAAATACATGGTTCCATTAAAAAAAGTGACAATGAACTCGAAATCTCATGAAACAATGATCATGGATAAATAATATTTCCACCATTGCACATGTTCCTTGAGATACTGTAAATTTATCCAGGGAAGTACTTTCATACAATAATAAATAAGGCAGATATCTGGGTGATCCCATGTAGTTGAATTAGCCTATGTTATAATTCTGCAATAAAATTTGTTGATGCAGAAAATGTTTCTGTTTTTATTCATTTCATAAATAAAAATTCTGTACACAGTACATAAAATATCAACTACACTATATAATGATTGTTTTTTTGGTCTAATAGATTAGATTGTAATAAATAAACAAAAAGTTATTACATATATCATATTTTTCAAATATCTTTTTTTTTTGCTAAAAAGAAAGTATATTTATATATTTAATTATATAAATTTTAATTTAAAATTATTCTAATTTTAAAATTTGATCTATATCAGAATCTAAATCTGATATTTCTGATATAGATTCTGCATGTAAGGTATTAGGCATTTTATCTCTTAAATTACGGGGTGCTGGTTGTGGTAGCGAATCATTCGTTTCTTTAGAATTTGTTACAGATGCTTGGAATGGATTTATTAAAAGAGAACTTATACTAGTAGAATTTATTTGTTCGTTACTCTTAATTTGATTCTCTTTATTTTGCATGTATGTTGAAGAAAATATTGTTTCAACCGATCCTACAGGCTTTTGTCTTACCATATTTAGCTGAAAGAAAATACGTATAGTTTAATATTATTAAACACAACAAGTTTTGTAATACCTGGTCTTCTTACCTGTGCTTCAAGTTTTTTTGATATTTCCGCAATTTTATCACTTTGTGCAGTCCTTAATACAATATTACTTGAACCTTTATAATCTTCTGATTGAGACAAATGTTTTTGCTTGTCAAACATACTACATAATCACAAAATTAAAATTATTTATAAAATTACTATAGTACTATATTATTTATTTCCTACATGGAATAATTTACGCACCTCGAAGAATTCCAATTATTCTCATTTAACTCTTCTTTGTCCGTAACATCATCGGAAGATGATTTTATACTTTCATTATTAGTTAGATCAAAAATAACTTTCTTTTTTGTCAAACTACTTGCTGAACCAGTTGTAGATTTTAGAACACTTTTATTATGTTTTGGTGATATGAAAATACTTTGTAAATCCTGTTGCATATTTGAATTATCTATACCACTGTTTTCAATAGATTTGTTATTAGCTAAATCTTTATCATTTGGTATTATCTTAAGAGTTTCAAGAGTAAATAAAGATTTCATTTTGTTGAAAGAATCTCTTCTTATTGAAATCTCTTGAGAATTTCCTGTATGTTGTATATTTTCCGAAGATTTTGAATTGGGAGAAAATTGTAATAATTTTTCTATACTTTTGTAATTTGCAGTTTTTGTAGCTTTTGTAGGCATTGATTCATTTTCGAGTATATTTCTAGCAAAATCCTTATCTTCTGGTATAGAATGAAATTTATTTGATGTTGTTGATTGCTCTAAAAAAAAAAAAAAATTATTGGAGTTTTCCTTTCAGAGGAAATGAATAATAGTAATTACCAGGATCATGTTGATGATTAAGGTCTTTCGCAACCATTGATTTGACAGTGATTATTGGTTTATGTAGAGGTGAATTTTTAAATTGTTTCACATTTTCAGTAACCTTTTTCTTCTTAGATATTTTATTAAGAACTTCTTCAATTATCCTTAACTTAATCTGATGATATTTTGGAGTCTTCTGTGTTAAATTAAAAAAAATAATGTTAATATTTTTTACATAATAAATTTACATAAAAAATTTAATACGCATTTGTCTTACTTTTGCATTTAATTTGTGATGATGCTTTAAAATGTCTATTTTCTGTTTGAATGTTGCTTTTGGTATTCCTTGCCATTCCGGATCTACTCCTAAATCTCTTAATTTCTGTTCAAAAGTTTCCATTAAACTAGTTTGTAATCTTTTATAAAATGAACTATGTCCTGTTATTTTTTTAGGTAAATGTGTTTTATGTTCATGAAATGGGGAGTTATTGTGAATTGCAGTAACACTTTCTGTACTTGAGTCAGAAACAAATGATTCTGAATTTGATGCAAATGATACATTGTCCTCTAAGGATTCTGATGTTTTCGTATTTTTAATGTTAGATAAATACTCATTAGATATGCTTTTATTAAAAATATCCTGCAGCTTGCTTGTGCCAGGTTCGTCACTTTTTATAATTACGCGATTATATTTTGTGTGTTCATAATTATTTCCTTTTTCAGGCACTGAAATTTCTGTGTCTGAAATATTACTTGAACTGTAATACTCTAAATCCTTTTCAGTAGTTTTCACAGGATCAAATATTGTATTATTTGTATTTTTTATATCTTTTTGCTTAATATTTCTTTTATTTTCGTGCATAGTGGATTTGTTTCTGGAATTTGAAACTTTCTTTAAATGAGTATTTTCTACTGTTAATGGAAGCACTTTACTTGATAAACTTGAACTTATTGTAGTGTCTATCACACTATTTCCAACAGTAATCTGCTCAGTTTTTGTATTTGTGCTATTTTGTTTTGAATTAGTTTCATCTGATGCTTTTAAAATTTCATTAAGTTTGTCTAATATTATAGGTGGACTACGTCTTCTCAGTGAATTATTTTCAAAATCTTTATTCTTTTCATTCAATTGTGAAACATTTATTTCCTGTGATAGAGATTGTAACTGTTTGCTTTGTTCCAATAAGATATCCAACTGATTCGCAGTTTGGCGTTCTAAATCGTTAACTTTTGCTTCATACTTGGCTTTCATATCATCAGCTGCATTTTGTGTTAATTTTAATTCTGCGATAAGCCTCTCAACATCTTTTTGATGTTGATTCTCCAAATGTTCTATTTTTGATTTCCAATAATTTTCCTGAGCTTGTAATTTTGCATGCATGCTCTCTATGTCTGGAGTAAGCTGTAAAATGTTTACAAAACAAATTAATAAAATTCATTTCATGAAAAGTATATTTTACTTACCTTGTCAAGTAATTGATTCTTTAGCTTTTGAAATTCTTTCTCTTGCTGATTTATTAATGTTTGGACGTTTGTTTCAGATGTGTGTTCATGCATGGTTTTTTCCTTTTGCCTTAAATTCTGTTGAAATATTGATGTGTATGTACATATACATATACATATGAATATTTATATTATCATTTAAATCATTAGTAAGAAGTTTTCAAATTTATTTACTTTATACATACATGTATTTCATCAAAAAGCATGGTCTTCAAATTTTTTATTTCTTCTTGATATTCTTTATACTCTGAATGTTCTTTAGATTTGTTACTATTGTATCTAAAATTTTCATTTTCACCCTCAGCTTGCCTTCTATTATAACTTAATATTTTTTTCTCTGGAATCCTTTCAGACTCATTCCTTATCACCTTTTCTGTTTCATTTAATCTTTCTTTTAAATTCTTTATTTCATTATGCAACTTCTCAGTTTCACTGCGATAGTGCTCATGTATGGGAGAAGCAGGCATGTATAACTCTGATGCATAAGCATGACGACGTATAATATGTGCACTTACAAACATAGGAGATATAAAAGATTTTGGACAATGTGGACACTAGAAAAATAAAATAGTTTAATAAAATTTTTGCACAATTAAAACTAGTATTTTTCTGTGGACAAAATGTTATTACAAAGATGTTATTACAAAAGTTATTTCAACAAGAACAATTAATACATATTCATAATTTTATTACTTTGTAAATTTCGCCATTAGTATCTCCAATTTTAGTTTCTATTAATTTACTTTTTTCCTTTACTTTCTCTTTCATATGTTTCACTACTTCTTCTAAAGCAGTTACTTCTTTTTTCAATTTAACATTTTCTTCAATTTTTGATCTTAGTTCATCTTTTAGTATAATTACACTATGATCTAAATATTGTTTACAATATAATAAATATTCAACTGCTAACTGTGCAAGACAAAAGAGTTTTACAAAGTTGGGATCTAAGATTTTAACATCGTATTCACTTTCTAAACAATAATCTATTACATTATTTATATTATCATCAATGGAATGGAAATCTCTTTCTCTTATAATTCGATCTATATCTATGTTACCTAGAATAAAAGTGAATTTTAAGTATGGATTAAATATATCTGTTTACAAATCATAATGGTAAAGAATACACTTGTTATACTGCGTACTTATACGATTCCAATCTACGCGTGTTCTAGATCTATGCATATTGAAATAAAATCCAGATTCTTTTGCTAATTTTGGAAAATCATGACACCATTTGGTGCCAATACGAAATGAAAATGCCATTACTATATTTACAAGTCTGTTGATGTCTATTCATACATTATTTCTAGTTACTATTTCATAACTATTAATTAATTAGAAATATAATATTATAAAAAGTGGTAAATACAAATTGTGTTATTAACTTCATGATTCTGGTATTTACAAATATATAACGCTACTTATTGTTTTTATACATTTTGGAGGTTAGAAGAAAACATAAACAAAATTTAGCGGATATGATATATCTAGAGAGTATTATCTCTTTCAATTATGTCTATAGATTTCATTCATTTGTATATCAAATTTTTTCATTGGGATTTAATTTAAAAACGTGTGGAGGGAGTCAAATATTCAAATAAAATATTTAAATAAAATTATTTTTTAAATTATTTAATTATACAACTAAGAGTATCAGAATTTTCATATTCAAATCCTAATAAATTATTTGTATATCTAAACAATTTTAGATTGACAAACTTTGGAATTAAATAAATATTAAGTGGAATATATGATTTATTTAAAAAAATGGGTAATGGTAGAAGAAATATCATATATAAAACATAATGTTTGATTTCCATGTACTTGAGAAATTCATATATGTTTTATCAAGAAATAAATTAATTTAACTAATTCTATATATTTGAAATACATAATTGAAGAAAGCTATATTTTAAAAAGTTAGATTACTGATCGGTGAAAAAAAAAGCAAATAATATATAGAATATGATATATAATTGATTGTTAATTGTAGAAAAATATTTGATTGGTTCGTTCAGGTTTCTTTAGTGTTTGTGGTTTTCTGTGTTTCGTGATTACGTTCCTCTTCGACTAGTACCACCATCTTGTTTATTTCATCAATGAAGAGAGTGTAAGACTTAAAAGACGATTAGAAATTTTTTAAAGTGGTTTTTATTTGTGTCTTGAAAACAATAAATTGTAACAAAAACTGTGAATATGTCCCACGGTGGTAGAAATGAATGTAGAATTTACGTGGGCAATTTACCCCCTGATATAAGAACGAAAGACATTCAAGATCTTTTCTACAAGTTCGGTAAAGTTATTTTCGTTGATTTAAAAAATCGCAGAGGACCACCATTCGCTTTCGTTGAATTCGATGATCCAAGGTACCTTCCATAACTTATGATTCTATAAAAAATTTTTTATTTTTTAGATGTAGTTATACAATACTGGATTGTTCCGTAATATATATCCTTATTGTTCTATAATACTTTTTTTTTCATTAAATGAAAAAATATCTTTATTTGATAATTCCAAGTTTGTAATTTTATTAAGTTAGAAATGATTAATTTTATATTAAGAAATATATGATTTTTATTATATATGTGAAACTTTATGTTGACATCTTAATGTTACATAAAAATTACACAAGAATTGTTACTATAAGTAATCTGTTTCAGAGATGCTGAAGATGCAGTACATGCAAGAGATGGATATGATTATGATGGTTATAGACTACGTGTTGAGTTTCCAAGAGGTGGTGGCCCCAGTAATAATTTTCGCGGTGGTCGTGGAGCAGGAGACAGTGGAAGAGGTGGTCGAGGTGAAATGAGTAACTCTCGAGGACGTGGCCCACCTGCTAGGAGATCTCAATACAGGGTCCTTGTTACTGGTTTACCTCCTTCTGGTAGTTGGCAAGATTTAAAGGATCATATGCGTGAAGCTGGTGATGTGTGCTTTGCTGATGTTTATAAAGATGGTACTGGAGTTGTTGAATTCTTACGGTATGAAGATATGAAGTATGCTGTGAAGAAGTTAGATGATTCAAGATTTAGGTCTCATGAGGTATAATGATACCATTATCCTTAACTCTTTGCGCTCAACGATTTTTTCAGTCAGGCAAAGTAGCAACTTGAAATGATATTGCACATATGTAACAAGTGTCTTATAGGTAACATAAAATGGACTTCTAAACCATAATACTTTTGCCATGTTCGTCGAATCTGAACTAATGTTGGAGACATTGTCAGAATTATAGTTTCGGAGGAATTTGAGATGAAATATTTTACCTCCATTTTAAAGTGTAACACTTTACACTTCTTAACAAAGGACATAAAGAGCTAAGGAATCTATTTACGAACCAATACTGTATTCTCATCAATTAGAGATGTTGAAATTTAGAATAAACAGAGGCTGTCGCTTTTTCACTTGCCTCTCGAGTTACCGCATGAAACGCCATGGCGACTGAGAATCGCTTCTCGAGTGCAAAGGGTTAATACTTTTTATATTTGTACACTACTTTTGCATGACTTTATTTTTGTTTATAGGGTGAAGTAGCTTATATTCGAGTGAAAGAAGATCATAACAGTGGCGATAGGGGACGTAGTGAAGATAGGGAGAGAGGTCGGAGTCATTCACGAAGCTATAGCCCACGGCGTCGTGGTTCACCTACCTATTCACCATTGCGACGTAATTACTCGCGATCAAGATCTCGTTCCAGATCTCGTTCATACGACTAGTGTGTACGTATATGTTTCACATGGTAATATAAGTAAAGGCTTATCAATATTTGCTTTACCATGTTTCATTATTACTGATTTGAATTTCACTTAAAGACACCTTCCAATCCAAACCAATTTTGTACAAATTACAAAATTATTCCTGTGTTGCTTGAATTTAATTGTATTATACCTAATGTATAGTTAGAGCACGGTTCATTTTACATATACTAAAACTGTTTTATCAAAGACCTTGTTGCTATCAATTCAAAGATTTCTAACTTGTGTAAACCTGAAAGAGTAGATTTTTCAACAGTAAATATTAACATCAAGTTTTATCTTAATTTTTTGTCTTGAAAAAGGGGAATCGTGCTCATATTAATTGCATATTATTGTTCAAGATATACTGATTAGAGTTACTTTTATGTTTAAAAATACATTCCTTTATATTTTGCAATTTGTTTTGACACTACAACTATATTTAAAATATGTAACAATTTTGAAATATTACAAATGAGAATCTAAGAGGAAGTAACTCATATTACTCAGTGATTTAATTAATGTTCACATTGGTGAATAGTATTTGTTGTACAGCTGCCAATATAATCTATGTTCATTGTGAATGCCTTCATTTATTGATTTAACATATGATCATTCACATTGTACTATATATTACCATTGGTAGCTTTACTATAAAACTTGATGTGAACATAGCCTTTGTTTTTTCACATTTATTTAATCACATTTGCAGTGATAAATACAGCACATTTTATAGCATATATAACATGGAATTTTTTTAAGCTTCTAATGCTGAATGCTTACCATATAAGTTCATAAAGCTAACATTTTTCTTATTGTTAACAGCTGAAAATTATTGTGCATATAAATTAAAATGCTAAATAATAGATAATGAGGAAAACGTATATTTTTAACATGCATATATGTTATGCAAGATAAAATACAGTATATTGCATAATGGATATTGTATTCAATACTTGATCAAAACATTTTTTACTGTAATTATTTGCTATAGGAATTCTAAAATTCTTTTTCTCCACCATATATAATTCCATTTGATATTTATTATTAATATAAATTCTTATCAACTATAAATTTTATGAATTTGGATTTTAAAACATTAATTTAACGAAATATATTAAAAGGAATTATTGAAGACTATAAATTCTTACAAACAATTAGTGTATGAATAAATACATCAAAGTTGTCTACACGGCTCGTCGTCGTTTAAGTTACCACGCAAATTTAAGTACGATAATTTTGGCTATCTAGTGATGACAATACAAAATATTATATGTGCTGAAAATATAACACTTAATACGTAGATAATGTAATACATCGATACTCGTCAATGGATAGTGCATATAGGACATAATATTTGATAAATATAAGTAAAAGATTTATTTTTTACTAATAGATTAATATTCATATGACCAATTTGCTTTGGGGAAAGCTGAAATATATATATATATATAGCTATCGTTTATTATGCACTGATATTGTTCATTCGGTATAATAATTAGCTTAGAATGTCTTATGTATTTGAGTGTTCTTTAACGACGATCATTGGGCCATTTGTTTGGTTTGATAAAGAGAACTGTGTGTTATGTATCACCTTAAAGTGAAAAATCAAACAATTCATACTGAAATTATTATTAAGACCATAACAATATGTTTGTTACAATTATTTGGATGTTTGTGAAATATGGAATTAAATTTTAAGTTATACACGATATATCTGGAGAGAAATGTGTTTTTATGATGAAATGAGTCATTTGGAAATTTGTTACACATTTCTCATTTAACGTTTTCCTTTTAAAAATTACGCAGACTAATTCTTGAAATTTTGCAATACATGCCTAAACTATAGAATTTTCAATCATAAATTAAAGATGTCGAAGGAAAACAAGGATTTCGTGTATTCTTGAGAACATTATTATTGCAAATTGATCCTGTGATATTTGTTTCTTTTTTACGTTATTTATCTTCATCCTCTAAATATAAAAATGTGAAAATTTAAATTTAATGCAAGCAAATATGCATTGTTTTGTATAGTATTTGCTCAATTTATAAAACACTACTCAAATATTGTAAGTCACAGGGATTACATTTGCAGTGATAAATTTTATATATAATATTAATGCATATTGTATAAGGGACTAATGTATTTTTTCTTCTTTTGTATATTGGATTGGATTGTAACACAATGAATGAAAAACTGAAATCGACACGATCTTACTTCTTGGATGGATATAATACACATTCGCTTGACGGTGGGATGAGATGGAATGCGTTTTGGATGGATTTATGTATGGAGCATATATTATAAAAAAGGATTAAGAGAATGCAAAAATAATGAGGCATTAAGGATACTTTCAAGAGGAAATTCAGGATCAGGAATTCAGGAAAGGAATTGGATGAAAGACACAATCCGTTTCATTCAAGGATTCTCAATTAGCTGGATTTTCATCAGAAAACGTTGGCAAATCCATTACAAGGATTCAATATATTTTTCTCTTTCGAATCGTTAAACAAACGTAAAAAAAATTATTTAATCGTGACATAGCAGTGCTTCTGCGTTGACAAACTAAACGGAAAAAAGATAATAATATCGTAATTGAAAAACGCAGAATGAACATCTTCGACATATTACGTGGTTGTAGTATAGATTTCTTAATCGTTTCAGTGTTTCAGTTCTATTACAATTACGCGTACATAAAGCGAGAAAGAAAGTGATTTTCGCAATTTTTTTATTACGTTCTGTACGATCTAAAAAAGAGCAAACAAACTGGTAATGGAATGTCAACATTGCAAAAGTTTTATTTTATATGAAAGTACTCGCTTATAGCTTCGTATGTCAGATGTTCGTAAGTCGAGAATTATTTTTATCATTACCGACATGATAACTTTGATTCTCATCGTCAAAGAGAAACTCTATTAACCAGAAATATATCATAATTCTCACCCATCGGCGTTCAGTGATCGATGATTCGCGAAAACTTATACGGAAAGAATATAAGACTTGGTGACTGGTTCAACGCGAGAAAATCGATTCGGTTGAGAAATTTTCCTCGTTTCTTGTTCGACTTGTGCAATATAAGCATTAGCATAGGCGATATACCATATCAAACTATCTAACTCCGTGATTAGCGTTCCTCAGGATCGTGGGGAACGAACAAGTGGTCCTCTGAGAAAAAATTCGCGTTGCAAAAAATAGTGTGTTCTCACGGGTTTGCCTTCTACCTCGTGATCGAAAATCGTCCGATTGCTCTTCCTCTCGGTCATTTCGATTTTTTTATTGCACATTTTGATTGATCGTGACACCGTGTGTATATACAATTTGTATACGTGTGCTACATATTTATAGTAAGAACTTCACCTCGTTCGTCGGGACTTGATGCGCGGTGCAAGAGGATATTAACGTTTGGGTTGGAAAATAAGACGAATACTTCATCTTATAACAAGAACCTGGCTCTCCCTAGTTGTAGAGGATCTCCCGGGACGAAAACAAAAAGTAAATGATAAAACAGAAAGACAGGATTCGGCAGAGATACGGTGTGTTGGATTAGGATGCTGACAGGATATAAAGTTAGTGTTCATGATGGATATTTTGGATAAACGGATAAATTGGCTGGAAATATTCCACTTGGATTCTATAAATAAACGGATTACTTGGATCTTTTGACCGGACAGAATATATACGCCGTGTTCATGCCGTTTGGATGGAGTTGGATTATCGAAATGTCGATAAATTATATAAAAAAAAAGAAAACAAAACTTGTGGCTGCGCTCGTTTATACGTCAAATAGGTTTCATGGATTATAATCGCCTAGGTCAGATACGGGATTTGGACTTGCACTTGTCGGGATCAATACAGGAATTAAAAAAAAGTATATATAAATAATAAATAAAAATAGTCGGATATCTCATTTTTCGGATAACACACGGATGATCGAAAACGGATGATTCGCACACACTCGCTGTAAGGTATTTGTTCAAGTTTAATATCTCTGACGTTCCTTCGATATATATACATTTGTTCTGCATGCAATTCTTCTAAACGATACCAAAAATGCCCTGTCAAAGAACCAGAAAAATGATATTAGAGAGATCCACCTTTTTGAGAGACTAACTTAAAATGTGTGTAACAGATATAATATTTCGTCTGTTTGAAAGATCTGTTTTAGTGTGGTTACATTAATCATTCATCACCATCCTTATGTTCAGCTTACACACCTATATACGTATATAGACACAGATATTTTTCAATCCTGAAAACAGAAGTTTCTCTCACAAAATTATTGACAAGAGTGAATGTCCGTTTCCTGATAGTAGTATTAACTATTCCTTAATAGTTACCCAGTCACCCTGTTCAATTAGAGACCTTCGCATTTACGTTTGTTACTTCACGACGATAAGAGGAATTTTATAAAACTCCTGATCGTCAATATCTGTTTCAGGAAGCAGGAATAAAAGATGTTTGATTGTTTTATTACTGATAGTGTTTCTGGATATATCCTGAATTCCTTTCCTCAACTAATGTTTATTGTTAAAAAAGTAATATATTTTTATAATTTAGTACACAACTAATATTGATCGACCTTACACTTCTTTTCATGTATTTGTAGAAGGAAGCAAGAGGGAAATATACGTGAGTATGGATTCACCCTCTTTCGCGAATTATTTCCTTCTAAATGAAATACATGATATTATAAGTTTAATAATAGCAAAAAATATATTTTTTAATAAGAAAGGTCTAAGTATACTTTTTTTATGTTAAAAAAGAATATTTTATTTAAATATTTGTTGCGCATAATAAAAATCGGTTGGTACTAACAAAGTGTGAAGAAATGTTTCCCAATGTCTATAATAACAAAGAAATTTAGGTAAGTAATACGAAAAAGAAGAAAATGTGATATTATTAATCTATTGTCAATTCTGTTCAGATGATCCATCAAGGATCAATAGGAGAGCAGAGTTCCGTTGCTTGGATTTATGAAGTAATCGTTTTGTAAGATCGGTTGTATCTAATATTATTGCAATTAATATTTGTTACAAATATTCTACATATATTAGATATATATATATATATATATATATCTAATGTATTTAATTTTATTATTTCATAAATATAATAATTTTATTTTCTTTCTTATCATATATCTTATCATATCTTTGTTACGCGATCAATGAATAAATTATTTTTCTTCTTGATTCTGAGTTGTTTGTAACAGCCTTTGATCAATACAAATATCTTATGAAGCAATATTAAACTTTATGAAGAACGATTGATTGGTATATATGTATATATTGCAAAAATTTTTATTTATTATATTTACAAGTGTTAATTATCATGTTTTACATTAAACAGTTAGTCAAATAATCGATATGATATCTTTCTTTTACATCGCTTCACGGATTGGTGAGACAACTATTTCTTTGATGAGTACTGAGTCAGGAGATTGTAACGCGAAGAGAACACAATCAGACACATCTTTGGGTTTTAAAGCCATACGAGGATTTTCCTTTAACCATTGAGCGGTCATCTCACTCTCCATCAAACCAGGACAAATTGACTATAATAAAAAAGCACATACAGCAATCATCAAGAATAGAATTTCAAAGATAGTAGCTCCAGAAGCAAGAATAAACATAGTAGGACACTTACAATGACTTTGATGTTAGATTCAAGTTGTGCTAATTCAGATCTAAGGCTTTCTGTCAAGAAATTCAAAGCAAATTTGCTGGCTATGTAAGCCGGGGATATTGGACGATCACAATTAATTGGTGCTTTCAGCCAAGAAGCATCATTGATGTTTACAATAATACCATTGTCAATTCCTGTAGAACAAAACAATAAGAGAATACGAAAAATTTGCATCCTGGACACTGAAGCATACTTCTTTGACTTCCTTACATTTTAGAAATACCTACCCTTCTTCTTCATTAACTTCAGAGCTTCCTTGGTCATCCAAGTCAATCCAAGGAAATTTACATCAAACATTTTCTTCCAGTCTTCCATTTCACCAGACTGTAGTGAGATATCTATGTTATTGGCAGCGTTATTGATGAGGATGTCTATGGCTCCTAAATTCTTTTCAACCCATTCCAAAACACGCAGGATGTCATTCTGATTGGAAAGGTCACACTGTAGAGGAAACAGTTTTCCAGGCTTCGACTTTAGTTCCTCAGCAAGTGCCTGTTTAGGATTAGGGTTAATAACATTTGAATTCTATATAATTATTCTATAAATAAAAACGTAAAGATACAAAGAAAAGAAACTGTTTTAAATCTATATTTATCTAAATGAAACATTTTGCGACCTATGTAAAATTAAACAATACTATTGAACATTGAAGATATGATCATGGACCACAGTACTTGTATGTAGAAGAAGGCAAAAATGCTGAATAGAATGAAGAGTGAAGTTGCCTTAAATCTACTAATAATAAATAGCTCACAATGAGTAATGAAGATGACTCTTTTTTATAGTAATGAAATTTTATTTATTATGAAGTTGTATTACTTGTTACTTGTTCAAAGAATAATTTTTACAAGGAACATACCTTTACTTTGTCAACCTGTGAGGCAATGCCAATAACTTTCATTCCTTTGCCAACCAGACATTCTACTAGACATTTGCCACTGCTACAGTTGGCTCCAGTAATCAAAGCAACTTTGTCAGCCCAATGTTGTTCCATGATAATGTGTTTGATTTGTGTGATTACACGAGAAAGAACCGTGGAATTGAAGTTACAAAATGTATCTGCATTTTAAAGCACTGGCGCCTCTTTTTATACCGGAGTAAAATTGTGGCCCAAGATTACCGAGGTCGCGTTAATCTTCAGACAGACAGAAATATATCAGTCAGCTTTTGTTCGACCATGGGTACTATGTAGGTTGTTCTTATATTGACATTCGAAACGATATTGCATTATTTGCAGGAAACTGTAATAATAAATCATGCAGGATATTGATACTTTTATGACGGTAGACAGTTTATTACAGGTAGCATGTGTTTTGATATAAGACACTTTCCTTGAGAAATAAATTTCACGTAATTATCTTATATTATTATATTATAATTATTATTATAGATATACGATATTATTTTATGCAATCCTTTTTATTGAGAGCATACAATTGCAGATACGATTTTAATTCTGTGTAAAGAAAATACATTAATGTGAATGTTTTTTTTTTAAATACGTGCTATGTGTTTATTATAATACAATCAAGGACACTGATAAAAGGAGATACAGGTATCTTCTTTAAGAGTAACGTTTTCAAAATATTGCATCAGATGAGTATTTTTAATATCGCTTCATTCTGTTTCATTAAGTTCTCCGTAATTTATTAGCCTCGAAATAATATTTCCAAATCATTGAAATATTCTAAGTTTACCTTTCTTTAAAATTCTTTTAAAATATATCCATATAACAATATTTCTTAAGAAAATTGCATAAGGATTTTCAAAGATCGCGGTAGCTTCCGAGTTGGTGCAAATCGATCGATGACACTTTCGATATCTTTATCGTTATACAAAGTTTGATATAGATCTGCGTTTAGTTCGCGAACAAATCGCAAACTATCAGCTGCAATTTCACAGCTTCGTTTCTTTCGCATATTCTGTTTATTCTCGATCTGAAATAGGGCACGAGCTTTATAAAGAAGGATACGACCACGCTGTAAGCGTAATTCTTGCAATGGTATTTTATCTTCCTCGAGTATTTGAAGCGCTTGCATAGCTATATCTATGGCCTGATTCGAATGTCCCTTATTTACCGCCATTTCTGCTTTATCGTTTAGAATATCGATTATTCGTTTTGTCAGATCAATCGTCTTTTGAGATACCGGATACTCAATCTCGCGTATCTTTTCGCGGCATTTTAAGTACGACTTCAGTGCTGTATCGATATCCTTATTTTTCAGAAAGTAATCGCCTAATAATATATACGGCTCCGCATAGTGTTTGGCTAGGTTACTTTTATATACAATTCGTACTGCTGCGTCGAGTTTATCGTCTAACATGCATTGCATTGCCATATCGTATCTATAAATGGAGTGTTCGAAAGTTTTTAACGTTGTTTTGATACAGATAGATGTTCGATAGATTAGCAAGTTTGAATTCTACTTCCGATTGAGAGAACGTTGTATCGTTACGCACTGCGTGTTCTAATTTTTAAAAGTGTAAAATGTAAATTTAACGTGAAATATCTGTGATGATTTTTGGTAACAAGTCATTTAGATGGAGTTTTAAGGTAAATTGAAGAATAATACAATTAATATATTTTTGGTGAAAGAGAGATATGTCATAAGGTTATACAATTTTTCAGGTTTGAAAGTGGACAGTACTGATTTGAAGATTTGGTTTCCAAAACAGAAATTTGAGAAGATTTAAGGCGCTGAAACGTCTTCTTTTGCAGTTACAGGTTAATTTTTATCAATGTAGTAATTATTATCAATATAGTAAAAAAAGAAAGATATTTCCACTTTAGTGTGACTTTATACTTGTAAAAAGTTCTCTTGCACAGTTAAATTAATGTTATTAATAAAACCTTACGAGTTATAAAGTAAATTCTTTTGTATAACAGTAATAAATTTTGCAATAAAACGAATAAACTTTTATATGTTTATAGTAATTTTGAACGAGTTACAAGCAATCTAGTTGTTTTATTAGATGTAAAATAGTAAAATTGTGCAAAAAAAAATCTATAACTCATTTTGTCATTTATTAATAGATTAAATACTATTAGTTAGTAATCTATCGTGTAAGAGAACCTAAAGTGTCAGCTAAAGTAGGTAAATCGATGTATTCATTTAATTGCTTCAAAATGTTTTAATTTATGATCGAGTGACGGATTCAGAGATATCGGTAGGGATCGATCGTCTCCCTCCCCCAAGAGTAATAATATATACGAATATTATATTACATTCTGAAAAACTTTTTGGACATATAGGTATAATTAATATGAATTCAATTATTTAGGCTATAATATCAAATAGAGATATTCAAATATAAATTATAAACAAATTTTAAATCTTGTAAAAGAAGGTTCAAAAATGTACTTGTGTAGAAAAGTACATTATGTAAAAATGAATTTCGTGCCTTTTCCAAAATATCCCTCCTTCAAGAAAGACTTCTGGATCCGTCACTGTTATGACCTCACTATTTTTATATTCTTTCCGTCAAGAATATGCATATATTTTATTAATATTGATATATTCTATCATTAATATATATTAATATATACTATTATCGTATTTTATTTTTACCGTATTAAGTACCATTGTTTGATCAACTGATTCCTCGCTTCGCTAATAGAAATTTTTCCCATGAGCGATTTTTCTTTGTCTACTGTCGGTTCCGTTAATTTGTAGAAATTGTCGCTGAGACTTTGTAACCAAAAATTTGCTTCTTCGAAACGACCAGATAATCGCAAGACTATCGCTTTTAGTAAATTGAATCCTGGATTGTATGGATTACAATCTAGTGCCTTTTCGACTATAATCAAAGCTTTGTCATAACAATTGTACATGCACCATACGACGGTATATGCTGATAGTGTGTGACCAGTACTAAATACCACCTGTGTATGTACGTGATACGATAAATATATAAAATATATAATATATAACTTATACATCAATTTATAAAACTTACAACAAAGAGGATATAAGTAATGGAATGTTTTTTAGTATATTAGTTTTTATAGTTTTCTATTATATTTTTTGTTATTTAGAATGATGTACAACATCATTCTCAAAATTTGATCGATGATCAATTAAATAAAATAATATTTTTACTCCTTTTTAAACGATGGAAAGTTATATTGATTAATACAATTAACACTAAATTATTGTAGGTGAAGAAACTTACATATTGTTTTGTGAGCCGGTAAGATATAATAACAGATACTTTATAGAAATATTACTTACTACATAAACCAGAGACACAAAAAGGATTTGCACGATTCTAAAAAGAAGAATAAATTATTATATTATTACATCATAAATATTATGATGTTTTCAAATATTATAAACATATATATATATATATATATATATATAACAGTTCTATTACTTTTATATATCGAATGAATCAGTTGGTGTAAATTATTGGAAACGATTTCACCGGGATCATGAAGGATCTGGCAGCCGGCTGTGCAGGTTGCGGTTATGCGGCTGTGGTCGCGGAGGAATTAGCGCGATTTGCGGTCTCCGTTCACGCTGCTTATTTTTCCGTGGAACCCGGAGGTGCGGTTAGACATGAACTCTACTTCGGGTCCAAATCTTCGGATCATCAGCAGTCGTGAAGTCACTTCCGTGCGACCAAGTCCTCCTACCCTCCTTTGTCAACCTCATTTCTCATCTCAATTAAAGAAATTAAGAAAAGAAGCAAGCACAGAAAAGAAAAAAAGAAGAGGATCAGGAAATTTTTTGGTTTTAATAATTGTTGTTTTTATAAGTATTACGACCTTTTTTCAAAGAAAACTTTGTTTTAATAAAGATCGTAAAAAATTTTTTGTGAAGCAAAGAAGAAAACAAGAGAGAAAAAAGGAAAGAAATGGAAATAGTGGAAACATCAAAAGGTAAACCATTGGTCCTCTACAAGGGCTACCAATTTCGTCAGTACAGATGCAACGGGGAGGTAATAACGTGGCTATGTTTAAACGAAAAGACGTCCAGGTGTAAAGGTCGAATGGCCACAAGAAATGGGGAAATTTTGAAATTCATTGAACACACGTGTAAGCCTGACCTAGCTAAGTGTGAGGTAAAGAAGCACGTGGCTATAGCGCGGAAGAGAGCAAAAGAGGAAGTGCTGCCGATCGCTCAGATATACAAGGAAGAGGTGGGACAACTGGTGAATAGGGGATACGAATTTATTACCAATGTTCCGACTTATTCGTCGGTAAAAAGCTCCTTATATAGGCTGAGGCGTGGTAAGCGTGACGAGAACGAGTCGAATGATAGTAAGCGAATAGTATTAACGAAGGAATAGTATCTTTATAAGAATAATAGATATCTGAAGAATAATATTCTACAATCGTAGAGGATCAGAGGATTTTATTGCTAATAGAATCTAATAAAAAATTGTGATTATTAGAGTATTACTAATATTCTTGAAAATTGGAAGGGAATTGAAATTTAATGTCATTCCCATGGACTAGATATACTTGTTCACTAATCTAACAAAAATTTATAAAGGTATTTAATATAAACAATTTAAAAAAAAGAAGACAAAAGAAAAGAAAAAAAAATTGAACAACTTATGACGTTTAAACTGTCTGTATATACATTGTGTTCATTAGCTTGGTATATATATAATATGTATATTAATTAATGATTGTTTGTATCTTTTGTAATTTGAAAAATAAATGTATTGTAGATAATTGAGTGACTATCAATAATTTTAGTGACTGTAATTAATTTACATGTGTGTTTATATATTATCTTTATATCAGGTACATTCCATTACTTTTATCTTAGAATTGTTTAATTCATATCATCTTTATATCATTATATATTTATAATTAACTTAATTTAATATTAAGAAGATGCGAACTTGTAACAATTCTTTAGCTTTCTCATTATTCTTGTCAAGATTTAAAGCTTTTAGAAGCATGTGCCTAGCAATACCCATTTGCTTTAAATGAATTTTATATTTTGCGTGCACGGCCAGCAAATTGGATGTCCTTATAGAATTGGCATTCAATATAAATTTGTTCCAATATCTCCGAAATATATCGTATTTGTGCAACTTAGGTATGATATCTAACAATTTATCCTGTTTTGACACACGTAATATTAATATGCGAAAAAATTAATAACAATAGGGAATAAGATCGTATACTTGTATCTCTGTCATATCCGTTTCGTGTAACTTAAACAGGTAGACTTGTTCATAATCGCCTAGAGCTTCTACTAATAAATTATTTTCGCTATACCAGTCTCCTCTTTTCATGTAGGCATCCATTAATTGCTTATTGTACATAGTTTTCATTCCTTCTTTCGATAGTGTATGATCGAATCTGGCCATTGACTTGGCATTTTCGTAGCTTTTGATGGCTTTCGTCCATTTTCCTTAAATCGAACAATTTTCGGTAATATTCGCGGCCTTTGTGTGTATTAAGGCATTTCTTTAAAGACATTTTTGCCTTGATAAAAGTTGTAAAGTAATTTTTCCGTACTATTCGCGATTTTTGAGGCGAAAATGAATTTTTATTTAATAAAACGTTAGGAATCACGCTTTTAATTTCAAAAAGAGAGAAGAAAAATAGGAAAGAGAAATTCTTAGAGTAAACAGCCTCTAAAGGTAGTCTTCATAAAAAATTTCAATTTTTAAACAAATTTTTTAAACAAATCTTTACAAGTTACGAGACGTTTCGTAGAATAACTAATTTAACTGCTGATTTTTATTAATTATCCATCAACAATGAAAACGATAGATATATATATAAAAATTCAATTCCAAAAAAGAAATTAAATTTATATTTATTATATTATAATTTCAAAAACCTTCAAGTAAATGTATATCTCCTTTCAGGGCATAAAATGCGTGAAAATTCGGGTCGTAAAACAATCCTTTGCTGATTAAACGATTGACTTTCTTTAATTCTTCGTCTTTCTTCATAAGATTACTCGCTTCCTTGAACAAACGTTTCGCGCTCCGTATTTCCTGTCTTTTGGTAAGCGGTTTGTGATAGCTCCATAATTCTCGTAACTACTTCAATTATACATACATTTATAAACTTAGTATATTATTATAAACGTAGTATATTATTTATTCTATTCATCAAATTTTCGTAAAAATTTTCTGTTCACGAAAAATTTTCCTCTATATTAATTTTATATATGTATATTTTGTAACGTTAAATAATATATACGTAATATTCATAGTAAGAGTCCTCAATTTGTGTTTTATTTGAATTTTTAAAATATCCTAGGATGCTATCGATAAAATTTATGATTTCGCAATAAGATTAGTTTTCTATACAATTTTCGGCTGATAGTTTCAAATACATGTATGGAAATTTTATCTCTGAATAAAATTCCTTTATTTAAAATAGAAATTTGTCCCACTTTGATGGCTTCTCTAAAAGGGTTCTTATAACGTTCCTCCGGTGGTGCAAAAGCTTTTTTCTTTTCGGCAAGCTGAAATATCTCCATTTTGAGGGAACGTCGTTGGAAATTTGTAAATACACTACATGACACATAGGTTATATCATAATATCAATTGTTTTCATTGGAAATAAGCGGGGAAGGAGAACTGGGGGACATAGAAGAATAGGTAAAAGGCGTATCTCTATGAATTTCGCCATCTGACGCATAGACGTATCTCTTTTTTAAATATTGAAAATGTTCTCGATGATTGAGAATTGAAAAAAGTATAAAAAATAATACAAACAATTTCTTAAGAAGAATGGTTAAATTTATTTTCAGAATAAAGGTTGGGAAAGTTTCATTTCAGTTTAAGTTTGAAATATTAGCATCAGCGTTGAAGAATCTTTTTTGCATTATATAGTAGTATATATAGTGGTACTAAAATACTAAGGTATTAGAATTTGTTAAGCGGAACATGAATTTCCATCAACAACAAAATTGTCATCTACATATGTGTTAGAGACGTTTCGATTGATAATGTAAT
The DNA here is from genome assembly GCA_014737525.1 of Bombus difficillimus. Classification (NCBI taxonomy): domain Eukaryota; kingdom Metazoa; phylum Arthropoda; class Insecta; order Hymenoptera; family Apidae; genus Bombus; species Bombus difficillimus. Next base: position 238,021 of record JACXIT010000116.1, on the reverse strand, counting down.
AAATTCTATTCTCCCTAAATATTGTTATTTCTGTAACAATTATTTATGCCATAATCAATAACTGAACGAATAACTGAATAACTCTAACTATAGTGCAACTAATCCTGAATTGTATCGCATGTTCACTACCAAGACTCGCCTAAAGGTCGCAGAACGATATCTTGAACCTGGAAATACAATTTAAGAACAATATGAATTTTAATATACATTATATCCATAAAATAAATTGAAGATGAAGAATGCAAGATTTTTAAATAAACATTTATTTTCAAGAAGATCGATTTCGAGTAATGATTTACTCACGACAACATGTGGAGCACATATTAAAATGTATATCGCAGCTGAAGCGACGTCTTCAGGGTCCAATGTAGGGAACGATGCTAATGCCTCCTCGGAATACGTACTATAGGATATCATTAATTCCGTGCCCACTAATCCTGGACTAATTCCCTAGAATTTACAGTAAAAAGGAAATTAAGATATTCCGAATGTCTCTGGAAATTTTTGTTTTATTATTGCAATCATTTATAATCTTATTTTTTTGTGATATTTTTTTATATTTTTTATATAGAATAATTGATCATCAACCGTGACCCTAATTTGGGTTCCTGTGAGTTCGTGTCGCAAAGTCTGTGCCAGAGCAGTGATGGCTCTCTTTGAAGCTGGATAAACAGAGAATCCAGGTATAAAAGGCACTCTTTCACCCGCGAGGCTGTTCACGTTTATAATGACACCCTCTCCCCCTGCTTCTCGCATCATACGAACTGCTTCTTTAGTGCAGAGGCACAATCCAAAAACGTTCACGTCGAAAACTGTGCGCCAATCTTCTAGATTTCCATCTGTAGATTTAAGGAAGCTATCAATTCGTCAATTAACAAATAATAATAATTAGGAAATTTTATTATTTTCGAAATATTGTTAATCGAAATATTCTACGTCTACATGTTGATTTATACTTAATATTCGTAATTATGGTTTGAATAGATTTATATAGCTATTTTTTAAATAGATAAAAAATTCCAAATTTGATACCGAAATTTTGAAACTTAAATTGAGTACGCAACAAGAACATTGAAGAAGTTAGTTCAAAGACATAGAATTCTTAAATTCCATTACTCGATTCATATCTAAATTGACTACGATATTGAATACGTTCAAGTATAAGGAATTACCTATAAGAGAAGATTCTTTGGTCATTCCAGCATTGTTGACCAACACGCTCGCAGGCCCAAGATTTTCTTGCACCCATGCGAAAGCAGAGATCACGCTTTCTTCCTTCGATACGTCGCACTCGACGGCGTGTAGTTTCCCTGAACACTCTTCCAATCCTTGCTCCAGTTCCTTTATCTTTTCTACTCTTCTGGCAAGACCAGCCACCACCATACCTTATAGAAATCAATTTATTAATTTTTAAACAATAATTTTCTTTTAATTTATGATTAGCTTTCAATTTATTTCATTTAGATTAAGTTTTATCTTTACGTTTTAGATTAGTTTATTTTACATTTCTAATGATTAGTTCTTCAATTCCCTTAAGTTTCTAATCTCCGCATAAAAGAGCTAAAAATTTCATTTGTTCTTCTTTCTTTAAACCTAGGATTAAACGCGAAACCAAAGTATCGTTTACCAAAGGAATTTTGTAAGCATTTTCCAAAATTGTTAAAATATAATTAATAGTAATAATAAAAAGAACTGTCGAAGCTTACCATGACTGACCAATTGTTTGACGATCGCAGCCCCGATTCCAGCACTCGCGCCCGTAACCACGGCCACCTTTCCTGCCCATCTGTCCATCCTCGCTATTTCACCTACAGATCGCGACTGTTCGACGTAGTTCCAGTAATAAGATCGCTTATAAGTCTAGAAACCGATAGGTAAAAAGTAACGGCGGCTAAAAATCAATTGCGACTGGTTCAGCAGGAAATTCGATAGTCTCGTGGTAAACCATACCTAGCCTTCGGTTCGATATGTCCTCGGCAATTAATGTTGTTTGCGAGATTTCTGACATCCTGTCTGCGATCTATATTTCCATTTCCATACGATCTCCTCCTACTTATAATACAATTAATAATACAAATATTGAAACACAGAGAAAATTTAGAGAGAAGGCGTCAAGCTTTTATTTATTGAGAAAATCTGGTTTTAATAGTTTTAGTATACTCCTAAGTTCTAATAGTGGACATTTCAGTCAAGAAATGTTTCATGTCTTTAACCACCAAATCTATCTTTAACATTGTTCCTTTTCGATTCGACAATTTTATAATTTCAATTATCACCAACAAAAATAACACTAAAAATGAATATTTTCTTTTATCCTTCTTAATTAAAAAGAATATGGACTACTTAATTACATTTTCCGTAATTTTTGTTCGGTTTTTAATAGATGAATCTTTTTCTTTAAACTAAACTTGAGATTTTGCGAATTAGATTTTAGGTTCGAGAATTAGACTTTATTGAAGATATTTGGTCGAAGCGACCGTGATGAACTTCTTTGCTCGACTGCAGTTACGATGAGCTGCGCACTATACGACTAGGTGCGTACGTATAGAACGTTAATTGAGAAGCCCTTGTCATCTGTTTGTCATTGTGCTTCTGTGGTAGATAACGGGATAACAGCGCGTTCGTTATTTATTTATTGTAAGAATATACCAATCGTGATCAGATGGGAAAATTTTTGCTAGTTGTTAATGTATAATTACATTATCGTATATGTGTTATATTACGTAATTGTCTTCAAGTTAGTATGCCTTATTTGCAAAGTGTATAAGGAAGTAGTTCGTTAGCGAATTAAGGCTAATGAGCGACGCGCTTTAGATTGCGAAATCAATTATCTTGTCACTTGAAACATCCATTGTACTATTGGAGCACTAATTTAGAAAAAAAGAAAGGAAATATTAGAACGTATTATTTGGTATTCTTTAATATTTTCCATAATACGAAAATTACTTGTAAATTCTTATTTAAAAAGTTAATACGATAAATTACCATAGGTTCTGAATTAAACACGTGCTTCGCTTCAAATCTACAAGTTATTTATTGATATAAGGCGCCTACATTGCTGAGTACTATACATTTGAAACTTTGTATCGCAAAACACTTTTCTGCTTTTTTTCCATTTCATTATTATAATTATTATTGTTAGTATTCATTCTCGTTCGTCTGTTATTAAATTCATCACGTATCGTTGTGACAATGATGAATACACGATTCCTTCGAGTATAATGATCAAGTATATTATAATTTATTATTGTAAAGCAACTGCACTATGAAAATGAATAATTAGAAATATATGATGAATTGTTTTTAATGCAATATATTTCAATTACTAGAAAATACGAAAATTGATTCTAAAACCGTTTAAGAACCAGAAACAGAAAAATAATGATTTCGGAATTAATATAAAAATTCTGAATAGAACAGAAATTTTAGTTCTTATAACAGTTATTTATCAAACATAAAATTGATATTAGCTATACTCAGAAATCTTGAATCTTATATTTTACAAAAAAAAAGAATCATGCTTTTTACAAGTTTTGCAAAGAATTTTACAAATAGAGCTAATCTGTGTCAATTTTTGTTCAAACTCAAACTTTTGTTCATGATCGTATATTCATTTTCGTTTAATCGTAACACGTACAAACGGCACGATTCGTTATTTATCGTAGTTTATCAATTAATTATGAAATTAGATTAAATTTGTTTATTGAATTATTCTCTGTTTATAGGCTACGTTGAACATTATAGAGGACATGTCTTTTTAATAGCAAGTTATTCTCTAATTGGTTATATGTGTATAATTGTGTACCAGGATTAAATAAAACACAGTTTGATATTAATTCAGAGCTCGGTTACAAGATAAACGTATCGTATGGGTCAGAAGTATAAAAATACTTCTCTGAAGATTTATTGATACGTGTCTTTATGCTAACTTTTCAATAATATTTATCAATCAAATTTTAATTAAAATGGAATTGTGTTAGAGGTTTAAAAATACGAATTAAAACGTGTTTAAAGGAAAGAACAAAAAATGGAAAATTATGAAAGTAATTAAATAATGTACATCTTAATTTTCTAAATCGTTCGATAGAATTTTTAATTACAAAACTTCCGAGCTTTTAATTTCATGAATTATTGGATTAATATATATATATATATATCTTTTTTGTGAAACGAATCAATTTTTGTGGAACTTCCAAGACATCGAGACTTTTCAAAATCCTAATATCTTTTAGAAATTTTCAAACTTTGTCTTTGTTCGCTAAACCTTCGGAAGTATTTCTAGGCTTTTGATCTTTTTCTCAACTTTTCACTAAATTTTTATATTTGTTATCAAACTCACTGTTTCAAATAATAATTTTCATAATTAATTTTATTGAAAAGGCTAATCACGCGCGGAGAGAACAATGGAGGAATAGAATGCTCGTGGGTTTCCTCTTACATACGAGATATGTGAAATTTTATTTTTTTATTTTCTTGTTTGCAGGGGAACACGTTGAGTTTCAGCCGTATCGATTCGACAACACGGTCTATCTACGAAATGTAAGTACATGTATGTAATTTGAAGCTTCATTTTTTTGTTTGCATCTTCCGTTGCACGCACATCACCAGAAACAATAATTAAACTTAAACGTAGGATTGATTTACAAAATTTAAGATCACAGATACGAGGTATAATAACTTGAAGAGGTGATACATATCGTAAAGTTTGACTTGTTATGTATGAAAAATGATGTGCAGTTCTGAATATAAGTTTGAGATTACATTTAACATTGAATTTATTTTTAGATGAAGTTGACAAACAAATGTGTTTATTTATAATTACCAATTATCTGAGAGCAGGATAATTCTTCAGTAATCGTCTTAAGTTATTAAAGTCTGTAAGTAGCGAAACAAGTATTAATAAGCAATGAAACCTCGTATATGAAATTTGTATCATTTAAAATTTAATTTGCTATTATATCTAAGATATTCGGAAACGTTCAAATTTTCGAATTTACGACCCTTCGTATTTCCACGTTAAATCAATAATCTCAAATCTTTACTTTTTATCTTTTGTATTTCTTTCTCAAATTTTCACTTTCGTACATTAAGCACGAAAGAAACGAATCTAAATTAAATAGTTAATCTCAAACTTACGATCAGTGCTTACGGCCAAGCTTACAACAAAATCGTAAATTAACGTTGCATACAAATTATTATTTTACACGATAAATGTTCAGAAATGCGACGTTTCATTATCTCGTATACTCACGGTTGTTCTTGATAAATCGAATAATTGATCGTAGTATGCATTTTTAATTTTAATGAATTGGAATAAAATAAGGAGATAAATCGACGCTCGTATTCGACGCTTCGACGTTCATTACAAATATACATTAACCTTTACATTATTTAGTATCCATACTAAAATATATACGTAATTAACTTGTTACATTAGCACGACCGACTCATTCCTTTCTTACTTCGCGTTAAGTATCATGAGGTAAAGTATGCAAATAGTCAGCCTTGGAGATTTAAAGCCCGTTAGTTTAGAGAATATGTTACACGTCTGTTTAACCACTATACTCATCGCCTCTTTACACATTTTTCTTCTTTTATTGCAACTTTAGGGAGAGAGCATATAATTGATCCTGAAATTTGGAACGTAGAATTAAGGAATATTTTTTAAGGATTATAAAATGATTGTTGTTAAATAATGTAAACATTCTTGAAATATTGGGAAATTTTATATTTTAGCTTTCTCGCATTTGAGAATTTTGTATTTTTATATTTTCAATTTTAGGAATTTCAAGTTTTAATTGTTTTAAGTTTGGAAGTTTTGATTTTTAGAGAAAATTAGCATAATATTAGGTAACTTTAACTAACTGTATCTGTGAATTTTGAGAATTTGTAATTTCCTCGACTTTAAGTTTCTTTTAAATAAACTTATTAGCCAAGCCGAAAGAATTCATGCGATTTCAAATTTCAAGATCAACGTGGAGCACGAATCTCTTTTTCTAATCCCTTTGTCTCCTCCAGACCGACCATTCGTCGACTAGAAAACAATAATTATTCCTCACACCTATTACGACTCCGACTAAAATCCTAAAAAAGAAAAGAAAAAGTCTGAATAAAATCTTTCATCTTTCTTAACGGTATTAACGAGTCAAAACGTCTCAAAACAGATCTCGCAACAACAACGATACAATTAGTTGAAATGAATGCATGATTATGTATAGAGAGGGAGAGACGGCTATTGTATCGATCCTATCCGAGATATACATAATACTCTTTTGGGCTATTTCATGCGGCCATATGAAATTAAATAACTTCATCTTCACCTTCTTTCATCTTCATTTTTCTCCATCAAATTAGATGATCACAGTTACAGTCTGTTTCGATGTATTTTATACAAAATTGTTCCACCGATTATACGAATATTAGTTCTTCTTCTACATTTTTTATTCTTTTTATTTCTTTTTTTTTCTCTTCCCTATCTCATTTATTGTATCTCAGAATTGCTTTACGTGCTATTCATAGAAAATACCGCCAAGAAAGACCACGCTATTGATTATACGCGGATCTTCTTCGAAGCTTCGAAGGATAGTTTAACGGCGGTATAAGTAGATTTCTTTCATGAACGACTAATATATTTTTATCGTTGCTGGGAGAAATTTAACGAAGTCGTATACGATTATAATTTCTTGCTTTATCGCAATCCGTCAAAATAATCAATATTCGCGAGGTAAAACTTAATACGAGGATTTATATTTATATATATATATATTTTTTTTTTTTTTTAAATCTTTTACTTCCAATTGGTATATTACTCTGGATAATTTTTAAAATACAGGATGTATATTTTATGAAGTTCCTGTTCCCTTAAAAATTTTTAAAATTTTTCTCTTCAATGCCCGCAATAAAATGTATCTTGCCATAATTGCTGTTTTTATACCTCGTTATATTTCCTCCAGCAACTACGCAAGCTTTATTACTTCATGTCTCTACACGTGCACACGATGAACATATCAAAGAATGAAACTATTAGAGAGATATATTCCTTTTCTCTTATAAGTCTTCCTTACGATCCATAGTAAGAGGATCAAAGAATATGTAAATCACTCGGTACGATCTTCTATTTGTTCATTTAAATACCACTCGAATCCGTACTTCCGAATGTACAATAATCATTGTTACTCTATTACGTTGCAGTTACTATTATTATTATTATTATCATTATTATTATTATTATTGTTATCATTATTATTATTATTATCATCATCATCATCGTCATCATCGTCATCATCGTCATCATCGTCATCATCATCGTCATCATCATCGTCATCATCGCCATCATCATCAACATTATTTTGCTTCGAATCGTCAATCGATAATTTTTCAAGTTCTTCGATTGAGAACTGTTGCAAAAATGTTTCGCAATTCATTTAAATCATTTTACACCCAATGACTCCCGCTTTGTAAATAATTATCACGATTGTGTCGAGTTAATCAGCCAATTTTTCAACGATGTTTTTCTTTTCACTTTTTGATTCACGAATTATTTTTTCAATTGTTTTATGAAACGCTTAACACGTTGACCGTCATAGAAATTATCACTGGATTTGAATATATTTTTATTAAAGACACCAAACTCTAAGTAGAAATTGGTAGAATAATTCTCAATTTTCCAACTTAAAAGATATCCTTAGAACACAATAAACAATCTAAATTGAAATTAATAAAAAGGATAGATTTCGATCTGATAAATAATTTGTGAAGTAAATATTCAGTAATGATATTTAAGGTTATAAAGTTCGGAGCTCTGTAATTCTTTAAAGGAAATTGAAGCCAAATTACAACTTATTTTCACTATATCATATTTTACTTTGAAAATTATTCTTGTTAAATAATCGACTTAACTAGTTCGTTAGGCAACGTGTTGTCGTTTTAACCCTCCAGTCTGATTCCAGTCACAAAATATCCTCGTTCGATTCCATCGACTACTTTTCTCGAATAGAATACGAAACAGGTTTTCCACTTTTAGAGGAAACTTAGAGCTGACTCTCTGAGAATGATCGGAGGATGATATACCGCTTTTGAGCGGCGCGTGCAACGATTACCAATTTTTTATAGTCGGAGATCAAAGTTGAAATGAAACGATTTTCGAGGATTTGAAAATTAAAGATTCTTTAGATTAGATTTTTTAGATTAGATTTTTGTGCTCGTTTCGATCCATTTGCATCGGAAGCGTATGTAATAGCGTGTATAGCGTTCCCTTTGTAATTGAGATTAGGATGACGCAGGAATTCATATATTTAAAGAACAAATAATTGGTCCATTTTTATTGAAATGCTTGCGAATCATTTGTCATCAGATAGAGAATCACAAGTACTCGGTGAATATTCCAATACAAATGTTCGCGAACATTCGTAAACTTTTGCAAACATCTGAAATAGATCAAATTTTTTTTTTTCGTTCTCGAATTATTCAAGTAAATAATCTAATGACTAATTCTGTATATGAAATCCTAGACTTTCTTTCAAATTGCCAAAGTTCAGATTTCATATTTTCTATTCGCTATTCTTCCCCATAAAACTCGTTAAATTTCATTACGATCAGCCACTAGTGTCATTCGAAAAAGTTCTCTCAGTTGCTATTAATTTTTTATTACTTCGATAAATTTGATCATACCTAGGAATCCGTATAGTTTACTCATTATCATCCACATCCAACATTTGGAAGGCCTATTCTTGTAAATTCCATAACGATGCAAATGGATTAAGGTTGAAACGAGTGTTTACACCCAAGGTAGGCAAGCGTAGGGGGCACACTTATTGTAATTATGCACAAATGGGAGCGAGTGTCTGCCTCTGTGTCAGTGATGCTTAGGAAAAGAATCGAGATGCGCGTTTCTATGGCCTTGATTAGGTTGGCCGACATTGCTACCTGAATGTTGTTGAGTTTGAGGGTGTTGCTGTTGTTGTTGTTGACGTTGCTGCTGATACTGTGCACGTTGTTGTGTTTGTTGATGTTGTTGATATTGTTGCTTCTGCTGTGGTTGCTGACGTTGCTGTAACTGAGGTTGTTGACGTTGTGGTTGTTGTTGGTGCTGTTGTGGTTGCTGTTGTGGTTGCTGTTGTGGTTGCTGTTGTGGTTGATGCTGCTGTTGCTGCTGCTGTTGCTGGGGCTGGGATTGACGTGGGGGCTGCTGCTGTTGGTTTTGTTGTTGCTTTCTTTGCTCCAACCCAGCGGCCAAGTAAGAGAACACACAGAGGACCGAGTAACAGATTTGATCTGCCTGTAATTTTGTATATCAAATTTTTATTAGGGATTATTCATTGCATTATTCAGTACTTTATTGGGCATGTCTGTTTTATTCTTATTTATTTTGGAAGATTTGACAATGATTGAATGAGTTCGAGGGTTGTGTTCCATCTCTCTGTCTATAAGTATTAAGCAGTATACAATGGTTCATGGAAATATTCGAACACTTGTAGATACTTTTTGTAAATATAAGCTTTTTAATCTTTTGCACTTATAACTTATGGTTAAGAAACAATATTTAATATTCTCATGATATAAAAAGAATTTCAGTTGAAGGGTGAATTTTATTTAATAAGATGATATGGGAAAAAGCGAACATGAATTATGGACAGCGATTATTATAAGCTTTTAAAAGCGAAAAAAGAACAAAATCTAAAATAAGCAACGGAGAATTACACGTGGAAAACGAAAAATAAAAAAATGGTAACTAAACCTTCATGCATTGTCGTTTTCGGGGTCGGCTTGAACCTCAGACGAGAGTTCAGATAACGTAAAGGCAACGGAGAATATCCTGTGCATGCAGTGGCACAGTTCATTGGCCTGTTACATAGTATACAAAAGAAAATATTTTAAAATATTCAATCATTACGATAAATAATATGATAAGAGAATACTAGATCTACGGGCGATACATATATAGTAACAAGCAATTAAAAAAAAATTATTAAAAAAGACTTGTTCAATATAATACAATCTATACATTAGAACTTATTCTACTTACCATTTGAGACTTATATTTACGTTGAATTACTTGTCTAGTTTTAGGATCTGAAAAGTAAAAAAATATCAATATTAAAATTTCGAAATTAAAGCGGAATATTAATAAAATTTATTAACGAAAAATATAACAAATATATTTTTATATAAGAGTATACGATAAGAGTAATAATATACGATCTTTAAAAAATCATATACTCCTATATATGATCTTTTATATAAAAGTGGTATAAAACAATATTCTTTTTATATAAAACTATTTTGTAAATCTTTTAGAATAATTATTTCCTTTTTTTATATTTTCTTGATAAAAAGTTACTCACTGAATTCTTCCAATACAAAGATCCCATCCTTCTGAGTAAAGCACTTGCGGATATGATCGAGTCTTACAAAAAACTGCAAATAATACGATCATCTTGCATTAGTCGAGATCGGAAACGAAGTAATTTCGCGGTCTACTCTTACATGCACACTTGTGATTGGATCCTCTATGGCTTTATATGCCCCGGATAATATAAAACCGTGTGTGCCAACAACATTTCGGAAAAAAAGGCGTGAAACTCGTTCGAGTAAAATAATGCTCAATTCGATAATGGGATAAAGCTCTGAATCGTCGATTGTCTTGTACTATCATATTGGCTAATATGCATCACAGTGCATCTTTTTAAGCAGGTCTTTTTGGGAAAAGAAATTTCTCTTCAATCTTTATTTTGCATTTTAATTTCGGGAAAATTTTTGGAGGATACCGCTTCGTTTTATCTTTGACAAAAATGTCTAATTATAGTCTATTCTATTTCTAAAAAATTTTCAAAGTTATTATTTCCCTTATTTCCCTTCCAAAGAAATTTCCAATGATTTTACTTTCTTACTTTGGGAAGAAAATTAGAGGAATTTGAAAAATGTATAATAACATTCTATTTTAATTTCTAAAATTTCCAATGATATTTTATCCTACTCTTCCAAAAATTTTCATTCTCCTAGACTTTGAACTCTACTTTTCTTCTTTTCATTTCACTTATTTTTTTTTATCCCGTTGCAATTTTTAGGAATTTTCGATTTTCTTTATTGTATCGTATTAACTATAGGATTTACAGAGATATTTCTTCCCCAACGGTACCAAACTTCATTGTTCCATCCATCAACAATAAAACTTGGCACTGTCTTAATCTGAATCTTTCTTTATTCCTTTTATCTCAATTCCGTACATCATTAAACACACATCAAAGAGAAAAGTTTACGGTACAAGTAAACTGTTCAAGTACGCTCTTTTAAAACAATGATTCTCGTTAGCTCCTTTCTGTCACCGAACTTTTCTCCGAACATAAGTGTCTCGATAAGTCTACTTGTGTGACTGGTTTCAAATGAACCATCTTTGAAACTCATGCACGTTCAGGTATACTCGAATCAAAATTTTTCTATAAAATCGTTCAATTTTTTATTCGTATTTAGATAGAAAGAAATACTATTCTCTTAACTCGTTTTAAATTTCTAGAAAGATTTTCTTCCGTATTTGCTCAGCAATAAATTCTCCAAAATAAGACGTCCACAGAGATTTCTTTCACTTACCAAATATTCTAACGAGTACTATACTTTCGATAATGTGTATTCTACGCATTTTAATTTCTTGAAATTTCCTATAGACTCGTAATGATTCACGATCTACCGATCATTTTAGAAAACACATATTAATTCAATTACTCATCATTATACGATATCGATTTAAAAGTTTCTCATTCTTTCCAAAAATGTTCTCCTCTTCTTTAAAACGTATTTCTCATGGAACTCTTTCTGATTCGTGTATAACAAAAACGATCGTATCGACTAGCATGCAGGGATTAACTAGCACGATAAAGCTGCACACACCATGCATCATTTTCTCCGCTAATTAAAAGCCAAGTCATCCATTTAGCGGCTCGAGTTCGATAAAGGAAGCGGGCCTGAAAAAGCTGGATAATCGCGAGTATCGGCCGCGACTGGTCGCATTTCCTACTGCAACAAGGCGCACAAAAGAAGCGAGATTATATTGGGTGAACAGTGAAAAAACGGTTCAAAACTCTGAAGCAGAAATATCACAGAGAGCAGCGTCTAATTAATCGTACAGCGAATTTTTAATATTTTTTGTAAAAAATATTTCTTTTTTTTTTTAAGAAGTTCAGCGGCAGGCAGGCAACTCTGGAGATGGCCTAAACTTATCAAAAAATGTATAAATGTCATCGAGATTGCTCGGCGTCGATAAATCTGCTATATATATGTGCAATTGGTATTGGTATATCTAAAATGCACGAGATATTGGGATTTGGCCCGGTTGATTCTTCCTTTTTTTTTTTTGTATTTTTGGGTTCCTTTTTTTTGTACAATGATGCACAGTTAGGATGCGATCGATCAATAGATCGATCGGTTAGGGTGATCGCGAGTGATGGTGTTTAGAAGGGTAGTTTTATTGTGTCTGAGATCCACAGGATCGAAACATCGTGTACAGCGGTAGCATGCTGTAGAACAGTGCTTTTCAAACTTATTATATTGTTATATAATCTCTTCGGTATGAGCGTCGACTAAAGTCAATAATAAATATATATACGAAATTACTCTTATACTCGCGGCGGTTATGTACAATGTATTAATACAAAATATATACTATACAATGAACAAGCGTTGTATTGGAAAACCTAATTTTCAAAAATTCTATAATTTAATAAAAATAGAAAAAAAGGAACATCTTTCATATTTGACTATGCTAATAACTTCGAATTTTTATTATAATCTCGTTTTAACGACCTCTGTATTTTTATTGTATTCTAAAAATATTATTTATTGTATTTTGTGGCAAAGAGTTTATTATATTCGGAAGGATATTAAAGAAGTCTGTAGGTTACAAGAAACTAATAGAATAAGCTTTGCTTACAAAGTTGAATATTCTGTATTTTATCTCTGTCGATTTAAAATATTTTTGAAAAATTGTCGAGCAGATTAGCACATCTGCAAAGACCTGCAGATTAATGAAAAAGCTTTACTCGTTTTGATTTTTTGTTTCATATTGGGTGTTAAGAAATTGAGAAATAAATTGATTACTAGTGTTATCAAAGTTTAAAGAACACTGTCATAGATAAATGTGTGTAATGATGTGTGTATGTGTATGGAGGTCGAAGAAGGTGTTGTGTCGGGCTATTTTCGAGTTGCTTTTCTCACGAATTGTGATAATTTCATTCATCAAATCAGACATCACTATATAGCACGATACCATTGCTCTACTACATAACTGGCAACGTGAGAGTGGTTTTAATAGATGGTTCTGCAAAAGCGGGCGACTTTTTTCTATCGTACATATATCGAGAACTACTCATTCATGCAGTGCATTCAAATTTCCCTAGAGACGTACATAAACATTCATCTCTATTATTCGTCCCTAACGAAAAGTAGCCTTTCGATTAAAAAAGAAAACAAATGATGATACGTAATTTCAACGATAACTGTCCTGTTGATAACGTTTTATATTATTCCCTTTCTTTCTTTTCTCTGTTAATAGTTGTGTCTGTCACCCGGTTTTGCGCGAAAATTAAAAAATACATAAAAAATAAATTTTTTGGCGCTACGAGTATTACTACATGATTTCGTTACTATAATAGTTCAACATATACTTCTACGGCCGTACTCCGAAATCTTTTTATTGTTTGTTTAGAATGTGTTTTGATTGGTGGGTACGAAATGAATTTTTGAAATCGAGTTGCGATTTTTCTCTTTCAATTATGATTTCTAATGATTATTTTATAATTAATGATTTACTTCTGATACTTTACCATTTCTTTGCTTCGTTATTTACTACACATCCTATTTATTTATTTATTTTGTAAATTATATAATTTAAATATTCGTTTACATAATATTTGCAAATATAAATATTTACTGCTGTGAGTCATAGTTATCGGAGCAATAACTGTATCAAATGTAATAAACTAAAAATACTTCTCAAAATATCTGGAACAGTTTAAAGCGCAATAAGTTCCTCATTCATTATCAGTTTCTTCGGAGGCGTGAAAAGTATCATATCGACTTTAATTTACGAGGATTAAATAAATAAATTAATAAATTAAGGAAATACACATATCCGTATAGAAGACAGATAATGCTTAATTACCACGAATTGACCTTGAGATTGACGCAACACGATTTCAAAAGCACTTCACAGATCCCCTTCTCAGAACCTAATTATCATTATTATGCTCCAACTACGCGTTTATTAAATTAATATACCGCGTCGATCGTTTCCCTCTTCTTCTTCTGATTTATCTTTGTCAATTCCAGTAACAAGGTCCTCTTTCACAATGATTTACTAATTAAAAGTATTAGTGGATTGACAAATGGCTAGTCTTATTAGATATTGGAGTTTTGTCATACAAGCAGCTTCTTTTCAATTTTATAACTTTATGATCTTGCAATTTTCCAATTTATTTGTAATTTGCAAAATTCCGTTTTGGAATTCTATTTGTTTTATCGTTAAACTTCTTACTGTTATGTAAGAGAATTTATTAATAATGTTAATTTGTATAATTTCACTACTAATAATTAGTTAAATTGTGTGAAATGTACCAGAAATCGTATAAATTCGTTCCTCTTGTCTATATTTCGGTAAATTTCGATATACACGATGTACCACAATTTATGGTAAAAGTGGGATACTGAATATTCTATGATTCAATTTTAATCAAAATTGCAGAATAACGTTTTATCATACGGAGCTTCCGAAAAATATTACTGTGAAAATCAACGGAGACATTTCACATAATTGCTTTGTTGCTAAAAATTATTAGTATCATGTCCATTTCTCTCATTCGAGACAATAATATCACACTATATACAAAAACTATTATAACTGTTGTATACAAAAAGAGATATGCAATTAACAATGTATATTGCCAAATTAATTTTGAATATAATTTTTCCTAGAAAAAGTGATGCTTTATAATAAAAATTTATTTTATCATTTAGATCTATTTTGAATCATAGTAACGTCGGTACCACATTTGTACCACAATTTTCAATTCATTCTGAATGCATTTACATGAATGCAAAACATAATGGCGCATAGAGAACAAATACTGAATGGCGTTAATATACGGAGTGTCCCATGACACATGGGATAAGACGTAGAAGGCTATATGGTGAAAAATAATATACATAATATGTATGTATATATATATATAGTTGCATTGAGTGCACCAAAACATTGCTCTACAGGTTGCACTAAACACTACTCACAAATAATATTCTCATCTAAGGACAATCTGGTTGGACTCAAATATTGAAATGCAGCAGACACTGTTCTGCATAATTCTGTATATTATATACATTTATATAGATATATAAATTATGAAAGTTATATAAATATATAAACACATATCGTATACATATGTATGCTTTATAGATAATATATATCATATAGGGAACATATAAATATATACGTATGTATATATATGTACTTTCTATGTGTAATATATATACATACATAGATGTGTGTATGTCACAGCTAACACCGATCGATGGTAGGAAAACAGTAAGGTTGACAGAGCAAATCAGTTAAATTTAAATGCACTGGTTAAGAGTGTAGTAGTAGTAGTAAGTAGTAGTAGTAGTAGTAGTAGTAGTAGTAGTAGTAGTAGTAGTAGTAGTAGTAGTAGTAGTAGTAGTAGTAGTAATAGTAGTAGTAGTAGTACTAGTAGTAGTAGTAGGTAGGTAGGTAGGTAGGTAGGTAGTAGTAAGTAGTAGATAATAGTATATATGGTTAATAATAATAATACGGCTAAAAGTAATGGTGAGATAAAGAAGCATTTCCGGAACACGGCCAACACTGATTATAATTAATATACTGAGTTCATATAACAAACAGTGATTTAATTTGATTAGTACCTCGAAATCCTGTGTATGCCCAGCCCAGGGGCAATGTCGACGGACAGGACAAGAAAACAGAAAACAGAAAAACAGAAAATTAAATTTCTGCCAACAATCAATTAATTATAATAGAGTTCACTCAATTAGAATATTAAAAAAGTTGATTATTATCTCAGGGCTCAGTTGTATACGATGATAATACAGCTATGAGATTATTACCTAATACGTCATGGCCAATTTTCAATAAATCAGCGGTGATTGTTCATTGTTCAAGGACCATCTCAAAAGTTCCCCAAGCTGAGGAAAGTCTATCGATGATCATTCACATATTTCGTGTGTATTAATTTCCGAAATATCATTATCGAGATGCGATCATTGACGATCGTTTCATCATACTTGTGTTACACTTTCCTCCTTTGTAATTAAATTCCTTTGATATGTCGTAAACAATCATTATAATTGTCTTTTTCTTTATTATAATTGATTATCCATTAACTCTTTGTTGTTTTTATTAATTTATTCATTCTTCTTTTTCCTTGCTCTTTCATTGCGAATAGACTTTCCTCACGTATGACCACGACAAATAATGATAGAAACAGAAACAAATCGTTAGACTTAATAGAGAAAAATATAATGGCATCCAACATTCAATACAAATTATGATAGATGTATATATATATAAGAATAGTATATATATATATATAATCAAAGACAAGTTTCTGTAGATTTTTTAACCCTTATCACCTATATGAATGTATATGTATGATAAATGTATATATAATATGATTATAATACAGATAAAAGAGAGACTGCAGCTGCACATCGAGCTCCATGCAAGAAAACATTGATTAACGCTTGAACGAAAATATTACCCAACAAAATGACCGATAATTTATATATACGTGTAAATATGTTGTATATATATGTATATGAAATACATATATATATATATCAAAGTACCCCTGTCAGTATGTAAAATACAATTACCACATAATAAATGTTAAATACCCAAGTGTATATATAAATATATATAGAAATAAACAGATATAATGTATAATAAATATCAATATAATATTCAGTGAGATAGATAGAATATCATGATAACCAGAGTGTCGGGGGCTGCTCGTCCTGTGTGAAGAATTATTTTCTTTTTTTTTTTACGATTTTCTTTTTTAATAGCGTGTATGAGTATGTGATCGTATGAATATGTGATTAATTATTAGATTTTTGTTATTTTTAACCCTTTGTACTCCACTGGTGTCGATATAGCGATATTCATAATGGGAACGTTGGTTCTTAAATTACTCTCACCGATAAAATATGGAAAAGGGAAGAGATATTATATTTCATTTCGAAATTTATGGTTTCGGATAATTTTACTGTAAAAATTTTAAGTTTGCTATGTTTTATGATTATATATAGACAAAATTTCGGAGTGCAAAGGGTCAACGCATTGCCGACCACGTGAATTATGTTTGACTATAATATAGTCATTGTATGATGGTTATCAGGCGATACCATCTTCGAATTCACATGTTAACAATTGTAAGATTCATAACAAAGACAGCTCTTGTCAAATCTTTCGATTTTTTAAATAATCTACCATTGTAGTCATTAAAAATGGGATTTAATAAATGATGGAGCCAATACTATAAAATATGATCTAATATAAATCAAATGCAGATGTAACAGAAGTAATACATGTACTTAATGATTATGATTTGTTATAGAATGAAAAATGATCTTTTAATCTATTAAAACAATCTTTGTCAAAATTATATTTCATCAGAATAGCCTTTACGTCTTCGTTTTATGTCTTTAAAAGATTTATGCCAGGAATATTGATATTTCTAATATTCCATTGTTTGCTCTTTTAATCTGTCTGTCTAATAATCCATAATTTAGTTGAAGATGTAGTTATTTTGCGATACCTAGAGTAATAATATACTTTCGTGTGAATATCATGTTTAAAATAATTGAGATCTATTGAACCAATGAAAAACAATGAAAAATTAAATTCTATTGAGCCAATAAAAAGTCAAAGTTCCTAATATATCTTCTTGCTCATCTGGAGAAATATAAATGTTGACAAGATTACCTTTTTTTCACGAATCCTACCGATTCATCTAGGTTAACTTTATTATTTATTATGTCGTTAAACGAAATGAGAGATTTCCTCGATTGGTCGGCAATGTGTCAATAATATCTGGATTAATTGAATTAAATCAACATCTTGATCTTCCCTCTGCTCTTCCATCATCGCATCGGTCCCATTCGTCCCCCTCGTGTGCATGTGTCTCGTATGTGTGACATTTGTCTCGTGTTTCGAACTATAGCAGCCTGAAAAAAGATTCTAATTTCCCCTTTCATATAATTGCATATTACAATACAATGTAAGTATTATTCTCGTTCCTGCGACGAGGAAGGATTCGTGAGAGAAAAAGTTTCTGAATCGAAAGAGAGATTTCTCTTTAGGCGGTCAGAGCTTCGTGTGATCCTATTTTGATCGTCGTACACCTCACAAACTCATACATAAGAGTCGGTAAAGATATAATAATACGTACAGATACAAAATTAAGCAGATCGTGGTGGCTAGCAATGGGAGATAATATTGAGTGGTCCTTGCATCAATGCAATAAAACGGAAGAAAGGAACGAAAAAGTAATACACAGAGAGAAGATTCAATAATATCGGAAGAGTATGAAGAATAAAAGGGGGTTAAGGGGTGGTTCTGGGACGGAGCTTCTGTGTTTTGCTCCCCTAACATTCGCCTCGATTCAATTCTATCATTTTCTAAAGGAACTAATCTCTTTGACTACCAATTCTTTTTCGACATTAATTGAGAAGCTTTTTGAAAAAAGGGCCTATACTATAATACATAGGTGACAATTTTATTTTTAGATAAGACATAAATTTCATGTTGTAAAAATGTTTGAAATGTTCGAATATTAATACAAGTTATTGTAGGTGGGTTTTAATCCTTGTAAATTTAAGTATGATATGAAATTTATTTTTAACGAAAATAAAGTTATTCGTAAGAATATGAGAGGTTCTCTAGATAAAAAGAATTATTTTATTGAAGAAATCGTTAGTCCAAACGACGACTTAATTTTTCTGGATGATACGTTAAGAAATCTTATAATCAATATATTGATTGAAACACGTTAAAAACATTATCAAAAATCCGGACTAGACCCACTATTTTACCTTACGAACCCGGATTTTTCTAGAAAGCTCCCCAATTCTACCTTCGTTCAGTAGAACGAAATTTCTCTTTTACTAATTCTACAAAATTGAATCGAGGCTATTTAACAAACGAACCCCCGTAACAAATTCTCAGACTGCATATGTATTTTTCGGTCGCTGAAATAAATACATGATTATACTTTGTGTTGGAACATATTATAGTCGAGACAGTAACATCGCCAAAAAAAGACATGACATCGTATATAGTCAAAAAACAGTAGTGGATATAAGTAAAAAAGTTCGCTATAGATAATAAAGGGACGGATATAATATAGTAGTATAGTATACCCAATAGAATGGTGGAAAACTTTGGATGCGTTTTCAACATTACATGAACAATTGGACAATGTATAAAGAAAAGATAGATAGATAGAGATAGAAATAGGAAAACAGGTGTTTGCAACAACCGGTTAAAAGTTCGAAGATTCCATTCTTCTTGCAGTTTCGCTTCGAAACGAATGAACGCTTGGTGCACGCTTTTGGGTGCGAATCATACCTTGCTATTCGCGAAGAGGAGACCCACGCCCTCCATGCAAACCTGAAGAAGCCCACCCTCGCCGGTGCGCATGTCCTGAACTGGAAACTCGCCGCCGAGTTCGATACCCACGTTCGCCCCACGGCCGCGGGCTGCTGCCTTTTCCATTGCATCCTTTATGCAGTAGTACAGGTCCTTGCACTAAAAATTGATTGTTTCATTAATTTATTTACCTATAACTCAACTTTTTTACTTTCTTTTGCACATTTAGCGAATTTTTCTGAAAATTTTGTTTTCTAAGTGATTAAAAGTTAAATACAGAGAGGAAAGTATAACTTTCTTTTATTATTTTTCTTTATTATTACTATTATGAATATTTACCATATCATGGATTTAATTAATTGAGTGGTTGGTTTCATAATGTAATCGAAAAGTGTATGAGACAAACCATTTCGAATTTTTGAATATATTAATATATCTAATATATGTAATATATCTTTTGGATATATTACTTATATCACAACAGTAGATGGATTTGTAAAGCTTAATTACATATACATCCCAGTTAACAATCAGGCGTGTACACATCCGTAATATAATTTCCATGCTTCTGTGACAATAAAGTGACCATAAAAGATGATTAAGATCGTTATTTGAGAAGCTCCTCAGGTATCTGTGATACCAGTAAGTATCCTAATATTTATGAACGGAAATGCATAAGCAATATGAATCGCTTGTTAGTTACAAGAGTGGCCGCACGTTAAATCCATTACACGCTTTATTTTGTTGTTCATTGGAGACAAATGGGGACTATAAAGGTTATCGTTAACAAAAGAAGCCTATAACGAAGTATTAAACTATTAAAGGGTCATCGATTTAGAAGGAATTAGCTATGGATCAATTAGAAAATGAGTTTGATCAGACAGTGAATGAACACTTATTTAACCCGATTCACTCAATCCTCAATTTGTAGGAAGCATTATAAATGATTTAATTATAGAATAATGATATTAATATACATAGGAATAAAATATTTATATTTATATATAGAATCAAAATTTTCTAATATTTGTAATATTGTACACTACGTACCTTTTTAGTATAATACTTATGCAGCTGAGTTTGCCCGCCATTTCGCCGCCAAAGGCACAATACTTTGTTCTTCGGACTGTAAGTCATATTCACCAAACGCTCATACCACCATCGCTCCACGATCACGCCGTTCACCGATCTCAGGACAAGGCCATCGTGGCGTACCTCGAGAAATCGTAGATCACCTTCTGCATCGACTCCAGCGTGCACGGTGAAAGATTGACGATGCATTTGTCTGGATGTCAGAGGCTTCAAATCTATATCGTTCCCATACTGAAACGTGGAACACCATTTAGCTAGAATTTTCTTACGCTCCGGGAAATTTATAGAATTTTTTGACATTGTACATTTTTCGAATTTTTCGATATAAGGATTTAATCTTGAAGAATTTTATTTAAAGCTTTGTAGGACTCTTCGATATTGTTAGAATTTGATCTAAAACTCTTACAAGTTCTTTACTACTGTAAGAGATTTTCAGCTAATGTCTTTGAAAATGTTTTAAGATTTTAATAATTTTTTCGAATATTTCAGTACCTTAGAAAAATTTTAGAATTTTCCAGTATTCTAAGAAGTCCTCGAGTTTGTTTATTACTTTAAGAAAATTCTTTTTCTTTTTCCAGTGATTTAAAAAATTCTCAACGTTTTGAAATACTTCAAAAAATCCTTAGAACATTCTAATATCCTATGAAATCTTTGAAATTTTTTCCATCGTTCTAAGAAATTTTTCCAATTCTTTGGTATTCTAGAGAATTTTTAGAATTTATAATAATTTACTGTACAACTAGGAAAATGGATATTCTACTTACGAGATTGTGTATTTGGTCGAGAAGTTGATTGAGCTCCTGACTGTAGATCAGACCAATATGACTCTTTCCCAATAGCCTCCTTACTTTTCGTTTCACCTCGTCCTTATCCACGTTCAGCATCACTAAAATCGCCGTCAAATTGTGCAACAGAGTGCACAGCAGTCTATCTTCGTCATGCTCCAGTCGTTTCTTTTCGCTCTCACTCAAGTTCTTATACCTGAATGTATATTTTTATTTTGCTCGAAAACGTTCCGTCCAAAATCTTTATCTATTATTTTTATTGCAAAAGCTAACCTTTCCATCATTTCTCTAGGACCTTGATCCATGCCGATCATGTCTCTTTCTTGAGACACTGCGTCCAAAAAGGCATCCTCCCAAAATTGCATCTGGTCCCAAAGCGACGATCTTTCTTTTCCCAGTAAACCTATACAGTCAATTTTATTTAAGAAAATACAGGAAACAATATTGATAGCTTGAGAGTAGACCTTGCAAGAAGAGATATCTAAATAGAGATTCATATTTACCTATTTATTTAATACTTATTTATCTAATACTGAAAGGTTTAGCGATACTGTACCTTCGAATAAATAAGTTCTTGCAGCTTCTGGACTAGGAGCAGCCGTGGTTGGCACCAAGCTTCCTCCATGGTACCGGAAACCGGTGCTCAAGGAAGACTTGCTCGACCAAACACTTCCCGTTCGTTGCTTCGGTTGTCTTGAAAACTGAAATCATGATGTAATGTAAGAATTTTTAAACGCTTTCTTCAAAGCTTATTTTTCGTTGTTTGTCAAATCGATCAAGGCTGTCGACCTTTGTTTAAAGTTTTCTCAGATAGGTAAGCTTGATTATTCTTATCTACGATTAAAGGGAAGCTTCAAAGGATCATACTATAGAAAACTACGCGAATTTTAATATCTCAGTGCAGTGACACTACTGTAACAAGGAGTATTTTCAAGCGATGAAGTATTATACATGTTAATCTTGTATTTTACTTAAATGGTCGCTTAATTTGACGCACAACGAATTAGACATTCTTTAAGAATTGTTTTTAGGAAAACTGTAAAAGATAATCCTGCGATTTTTTGTATATTCAATAAGATATTTTTATACTACAAGACAATTTTTTTCAGGTACATACAAAGTGTATAAATAAAGAAAAATAGGGCTATGCGAAAGCAATACGTTTCTGCTACTCACGCAATTCAATGTCTTAACATCCTTCTTCTATATATAAAGCATATATACATAACCAATTCCCTTTTAGTAGAAAAGGTAATTAATTTAGAGTATTAATTTAATAGAAAGAGTAGAAAGTAGTAGAATACTTCTCCGCCAAAAAATTGTCAAAGAATGCCTAATTTTCATCAAACACAACTTTCTTAACTATAGAAAGCTAATCGTGTGTTTCATCGTGTACTAACAGCAATTACAAAAGCTTCATCTTTTCATTAGTGCAAACGCTAATCTAGTGATCGTAGATGCAGAACATGCTGTTCACTACCGTTCTCTTTAACTAATCTTAACTTTATCTTCTTTTCAAATGATCCATTGTAATTCAATGTTTCGCAAACTTTGACAAAATGCAAGTATTGCACAAGCTCTGCGTTCTTTTTCCATCGACTCTCAACTAGAATTATGTACGAACTCTATGTACTAAACTAGAAAACTTTCTTAGCTACATATTTTACATACAGAGTGTGACACAAATTAATTGCCA
The DNA here is from genome assembly GCA_014737525.1 of Bombus difficillimus. Taxonomy (NCBI): domain Eukaryota; kingdom Metazoa; phylum Arthropoda; class Insecta; order Hymenoptera; family Apidae; genus Bombus; species Bombus difficillimus. The sequence continues at coordinate 214,782 of JACXIT010000116.1, read as the reverse complement.
CGATGTTTGAACTAGTTCTTCGGATAATGTAGCAAAGAAATATTTCAAACCAAAGTTCATTGATATTAAATAAAAAATGTTACGGGTACACAAGAAAGAGTATCTTTGATTCGTAAAAAGAAACCAAAGTTATGTTACGTTGATCTTTGTTTTATCCAAGAATATTTGTTATGTCTAGACAACATTCTTCTGGAGGGAAGATCATTGAGAATGAGCATCTCTCAAAAATTGATTATTAATTTTTTGAAACGAACTAAACGTTTCTTTAAAGTAACGAACAACACAAAAATTTGGCCAATTAATAATTTAACGTAATGTAGACTGTGAATAAAGAGAAAATGAGATTTTAGTCACAGCGTTCAATCGTATTTAGATTAAAATCAATAAATTTTCATTTGAAGTACTCTTTTTATTATATCATCAAAACTGGCTCAAATATTATCATGGTGATTAATTGAGGCCACACCTTATATGTATACTACATGTAATATAGAGGCTTGTTGTTGCATAAGTTCATAGGTCGTTCATCTGGATAAACCTGGTTCGGTTTTGCTAACAACTATTTTAAAATATTCTATGTTAATTAGCACATAAAAAAAAAGAAAAGACTCATTAGTGATCAATTTACATTGCCTTGTTCGACCTCGCTATCAGAGACAGTGCTTCGGAAAGAAGCCTGGTGCGCTTGCCGAAAAGCAGGATTAGTGATTATGCTACCTCCGTCTGTGGATAAAGCTTCGCTGCTTCCTGTTCCACCTCCCCGCCCACTCTAAAAACACATGACGCCTCTATATAGCACATTTACTACTTGCAACTTTATTTTTCTTTCTTTCTCTTATCTTACTTTTTATTTTATTTATTATTAACAATTGCAAATCAATTTAAAAAATTTACGGACTTTTCAATTTCGCGAGAACCCCGAATATTAAATTTATATATTAACTGTTGGAAGAAAAATATAGTATTTTATTATTGTTTATGCGAAATGTTAGGTGTATAGAGAATTTTCATAAGTTTTATTTGGTCTGATATTCATGTATTATAGTTCTGAATTATATCCCGTAGTGCGCTGTGTTTCTCTAAGCTCGTGGATTAGTATTACTGATCACTATTCTTGGGCAATACTTATCGTTTGACAATATTAAGTATAACAATCTTTCATGCAATTATGTGTACCTGTGTATTTAACGGAAACAACACCCATTTGTCCATCGTAGGGAGATAATACATAGGAATTTTTAATTTCAACAACTGTTTTGTCGCTGTTTAACCCTACAGAGCCTTTCGTTCACCTACGCTTTCAAATGTTTAATAATTTTGTGTCCTATGTCGTTTCAAATATGTATGGATTCTTTAAAACCATCAATGCGTTTAACTTATAAGTAAATTCAATACATTTGATTGATCTACAGTCTTCTAAAATTCTTAATCAGGAGAAAAGATATCATAGAAAGTAGAAACTTCTTCTGTGAAATCAAATATCTTCTTTGTACACTTCTCTACATGGCTTGCAATAAAAAAGAAGAAAAAATATATAAAAAATGTAGAATATAAAATATTATACATGAAAGCGTATGAGGGAAACGAAATATTCTGTAAGTATAGTTTTCGTAAGCTTTATAGTTGTCGGGCTGTACACGTGAAATGTAAACAGAAAGTGAGACCATGGAGAGAAAAACACCTTTGCTACCTTCGTATGCCACGAGGTAACGTTCTGACGGAACTCGTTGCTTTTACCTCAGAGTCGAAGGACGTTAGCCTGCTGAGGAACTTTCCTTTTTTCGTGAACATATCGAGGAACATATCCGTCGTCGATTGGCTCCCTTCGTTAGCCGGTGGTGCGTGGCCGTGTGACATATCCAAATGTAGTTGAGGCGTATCTTCAATCAAAGGATTTATAGTGTTAGAATCAACTCAGACTTGGAATATTAATAAACTGTAATTTATAATGTAACATGGAATAGATTAAAATTCACGTCGTTCTATATTTTTCTATTTGAAAAGATCCTAACGATGATTAAATGAATCACTAATATATTCTAATTAGAATTTTTGCAATTTCAAGTATTTTACATTCAATTTTTCATGTTCTATTTTACCTGACTTTTGAGGTGCGTCCGAAAATTCGGGCTGTATAGGAGACTGTGGGGACTTCAAATTTTCCCTGCTGCCAAATGGGCTAGATGCCTGAAAGAGTCGTAAAGAATTAGAAAGAATTGTATTATAACATTGATAACATGAAGCAAGGTAGATAATTTATAACGAGTGATACGTACTTGAGACATTAGTGAACTATCGAAACCACCCTCCGAAAGATCCTTACTCCAATAATGAGTGTGTGCAATCTCCAATAGTTGGAAGACTGACGCCATTCCACCCAAACCGAAGTTATTGTAAGTGTGTCCAAGACCGTGAGCCACTGCTTGAAGGCACTTTAGCATTCCCTTGTAAACTGGTTTCGAGATACACTGTTGATAAAAAACGGAACGAAGAGAAGTTCATGAATGTTGACATTGACATTATGACCATGTATATACATCATGAAGGTTTTGTATAAATTACACTCACCACATCGTCGATATGATCGTCAGGACTAATCTTCTTATTGAGACCTTTATTCAACTTCGTCACCACCAGATCTCGATAGCTCTCATCCTCCATTAGTTTCTTCAGCCTATTCAACTTTAGCCAACCAACGCCTTCGCCGGCTATCACCTGATTCACCACCTGGTATAAATTCATAAAATATATCTCTTTTATAATTGAATCTTAATTCTAATTCTGCGTAATATTGCAAAATAAATATTAACAAATGAAAGAACTTACATCCGTCAGGAAAGCTTGATTGTCACTATTTGTACTAGACCTCTCTGCATTCTGCATCCTCTGAATATCTTCCTGATTAGTTTTATTTGTCGAATGTTTTATCAATGACGAGCGTTCGACCAATCCTGTTTTACCTAAATAAGACGAAACAATTTAAAGAGTCAGAAATTAATTTTCAATTAGTCGAGATTGAAAAAGGATAATAAATACTTTTAGGGAAAGGTCCGAGTAATGGTGTCTTCTTATCCGCCTTTTGGGACTGAGGGAAGCCGGTATTTCGACTAGAACTACTTTTACTACCTACAAGTGTAAAAAGAGAAATACACAAAATGAATTGAAAAGATTTATTGTATATATTTGTTATCTTTTGTATATCTTCTTGTATTGTATTTGTGCAATAAATAAGAAAGAAGAGATTAAACGTACCAAACAGATCGCTAAACATGTTGCTCGTTTGCGTAGCGATGCCATTTAAATCACTACTAATATTGCTGAAAAAATCACGTCCGATTTCCCGGCGCCCTCCGCGGTTATCCGAAGCGACCAATTGCGTGCTACTCGAATCTCTTCGTTGCAACATTCCCGGAGGCGATGGGGGTGAATGCTGCGTATCGCCAAGGCCCTAAATAATTTCATTTCGTAAAATTTCTCTTTTAGAATTTTGATTTTGAAACATAGTTCTTTCACTTGAAATTAAACCGTTCGGTTCCCTTTAAAAGAAGCTTTCTATTTTTAATATTCTTATTTAGCATATTTTCTCCGTATCAATAAACTTTTAAAATTTGTTTCAAGTATTTACGCTATTGTTATAAGATTTATTGAAAATTTCTTTCGAACTTTGAAGAGTCTTCAAAGTTTTTTTAGAAACCTTTTAAAAGAGAGATCCTGATTAATCCAGTGGATGAATCAATCTAAAAGATTTCCAAATCTAAAGAAGCGAAGAAATGTATCATTAATAATAATGTGGCGTACCTTGAGTAAACCTTTCTTCGCAGCAACCTCTTTGGCACTTTTCGTCAAGTCTCCAAAAGTGCTCTTGCTTACGTACGTAAAATCATCGAATGTATTTTTGCTGACTCCAGCCGCGGTTTTACTAGCTTCCAAAGCGCTCTTCGAAGCTTCTTGAACAGATTTTGTTGCCTCTCCCATGGCTTTCTTCGTTTGTTGCGTCAACTGTTTAATATTTAAACGAAAAATTAAATATTTTCTACTTAATTTAAGTATTATAATTATATCGCTTAATTTAAATATTATAATTAATGTTTTGAGATAAAGACTCACTTGTTCCAATGGCGCGAAGAGACTATCTTCCCCGGCCTCTGTAATCTTCTCCTTCGCCTGATGTTTCAACTGTAAAACAATGAAAAAGAAGCTACAATTGTATATAGAAAAGGATTATTGAAAGTTTTCAAGGAAAATAAACTATAAGGAAATTGTACTGTAGTTCATATCAAAAATATTTGGGACTGGTAGGATTATTATCAGAAGAATCTTAAATTATCGATAAAAGCCAATATGAGATTAGCAATAATAACCTGAAAAGTCCTAAGTTTTCCGTGTAAATTATTAACCATTCTGTTACAATTTTAAACCATCATGGACATTTAAAAAGCATTAAACGTGATCGTTCTTCAGTCCAATTCTATAACATCTAAAATTCCATGATTTTCGAATATTCATAATATTCAAAGCCACAAAGATACCTTATCCATCTGAGCAAGAATTCCATCCTGGCTGCTCTGTCTCTTAGTTTCACGGACCAAGTCCTTCGCCTGGCTCGCTATTTGTTCTAACAACGATCCTTGAGAACCTTGTCTTAACACACCATTTCCAGTCACACTGGAAGCTTGTCTTGGTAAACCTTCGGCCTGCTTCTGTCCACTAGTACTCACAGATAATTGTCGAGAAACCATTGACGATTCGCTTTCGTTGCTGCTGTTACTACTCGTCTGTCGAGAAAATGGTCCTGCTCCAAAGCTCGACGTCCTTGCCAAAACGTTGCCCACACTTGGGTGACGCTGCAGGCTTGCCGCACTTGGTTGAATCTTTGAAATAACACAAATAATGGATAACATTAATTATCGTAAGCTATTTTGAGGATTTATGGAATATTTTTGAAGAAGATTTTTGAAGATCCTTTTGGGAAGAAAGACCGAACAGTTTTCAACTTTACATACACATACATTTAAACATCGAAAGATGAAATAGAGGAAGAACTCCTTCTTTAATTTAAGAGAGAATTTCTCTAATTGTAAATTTAGCTTTTGATTCAATTGTTAGATATGATAATCGTTAATTTTTTGGAAATTTCTATCGATAGAATATTATGTAAGTTCTACCCTTTGCCGTATAATATCGAATTTATATATAAAGATTCTTACGTAAAAAGGTTTCGATTCAATAGACAAGAGATAAGATATTTAAGAGGTGAAAGTAAATATAAATACACAGAGTAACGTAAGCGAAGAAAAAGACGATACTACATACATATGTACATGAAGAATGAAGTTTAAAACAGGAAATAAAATATTTTCAGATGAGACATTTATAATATTACATATTAGAATACTTATTTCATAGTCATAGTATGGAATGTTAAAAGCAACATGTATCGCTGTAAAATTTTAAAAGACGTTCTTTATCGACGTCTGAGGTATCCTTCGACGGTGGAGGCTGGGTCAATTCTAACAAATGCAGATGTTTTACGTTCCTTACTTTCTATACTATGCACTGACGTGTCATTATTCTATAAAACTACGCGAACAATTTTATCATTATATGGAGATAGAAATTCTTCTCGTTTGACGTGATAATGATCAAGTCTTTGCCAGGCGAGAGTTAAATAGAGAAAGCAGTCAGTCGTCTCTAAAATTTCCTAGAAAACAGGCGTGTAGAGACGATTATTCTTACAATACTCTCTGTTGTATACATATAATTGGATAGTGGCATTCTGAAGTGATATTATAAATAAAAAAGATGACTAAGCAAAGATGATACAACTCTTCGTAGTCTGACTTAACTTGTTATTAAATTATAAGGCAAAGGGTTAAAATAAGTTGAGACCGATTGATCGAAAGGATAATTGATGCTTTGAAATGAAGGTTTATATTACATACAGCTTTGATGAAATGTCATAGAGATTGTTAACTTCAATTTTGTGACATTATAATTTTTGGGAATGAAAAAAAATACCATGCATTTGACCTAATTTATTCGTAAAGTATTGATACGATAATAAACATATCAATGAACTACATTGGAACAATTTCATCAATGAAACGTTTTGTAGATTACATACAAATAATACATACAAATCTTTTTAATACCAAAACGATTTAAAAAATGCTTTAAATGAATCTTAGGAGAAAAATATAAAAAAGAAGAAGAAATTTCCACTACAGAAGTAAAAACTGATAACTGACCAAATAAATGGAAAGGAAAAGATGTTTGAATGATAAAATTCTGAAAGAAAACACTGGAGAAGCATAGAAGAGTAAAGAAAATCAATGCTATAGAATTGCAGAAAGAATCAGCAGATATCGGAAAATGGAAAACATTAGAGATACAGGAAATCTATATTATAAGATTCCAAGAGAAAACACTAAAAAGATTTCAAAAAATAAGACAGATTTATACTTTGGAATTTTAAAAGAAATCACTAAAATAGCACCGAGAAGCAAAAGAAATCTATAGCATATGAAATTCAAAGAAAATCTCCTAAAGAAGTTTCAAAAACTTAAAATAAATTCATATCACATACTTAGAACAAACATTGAAAAGTGAAAAATTATCCACAGGAAAAGAAATTATTTGAACAATATTGAACATCGAACGATAGATGAAAGTGAAAATGAAATGAAAGGGAGTCTTCGTAACTCGTTTATGTAACTCGATAACGAAATGTCAAACGACCATGAAAAAGAGGGTTTTCCATGCTGAACACATCGAGTGGAAAATCTGCTGCTTTTCGATGATATACCGCATGCAAAGTTCAAAACAACATCAAAACAAAAAAAATCGATACGAAGTAGTCGACAGATGTTATACCAGTCAATAGACCACCAATGAAGGATGAACTCACAGGAACGACATATCTACTGACGCGAGAAGTCCTGTGGGATGTGGCAGGACGTTCGGTGTCGCCGATGCTCGGAGTCGCTAAAGAACGTCCCTTCCCTACTCCAAACTGTCCTACTGAACTTTGTGCGCTCAGGATTGTGCGTGGTGTTATCGTGGACGCTGAGTCTGACTCAAAGCTACCACCCTCCTCTTTATCCTATGATTAAGCACTTTGTTAGGACGTCGAGCGTAATGAGGTACTTTTATTTTGTCGATGGTTTAGCAGTTTTTTAAGAGTTGCTTCGTGTTGGAGGTTGATACGGGATGTTCTATGGATAATGAGATTCGTACAGATAGAATGATACGAAAGAAGAATTAAAAATTATAGGAGGAAGATAAGATTTCAGGTTCCTTCTTTTGAATAAAAAGATTTAAGATTTTGGAGTAAAGATACAATTTTTAACTCTTCTTTTCTTATTACTCCGTAGTAAGGATAAGTTTAGAAAATAACTTTGGAATGATCCTAAGCAGAAAATTACATATGCTAGCGACCAAAGTTTCATTTGAGAATGAAGCACCATTATGTGTGAAGTAGAAGTCAGGAATTTAAAAAAAGAAATTAATCTAAGATTCTATTACTCTGGTAAATTCTGTTGGAAAAAAATTACTATTGATAAGTGTAGCATTAATTGCAAATTAATAACAAAAGTAAGCAGAATTAAGTACATACATATTTTTAAAAATACTCACATTGGTTGACTGTGAACCTTCTTGAACTTTGGGGTTTAACTCGAACTCAGAATCCCTGTTGAAACTAGGACTGCTTAGGTCACTGTGACTGGAGGAAGTACTCGTAGGACTTTCTGGCCTCACTGTCGATTCTTCCTCCACTCCAGGATATCGCAATGAACTGGGTGGATCGTAAACGTTCTTTGGGTCTACAGACAGGGACATTGGTTGAGGCTGCGCCACTTGTGAACAATTGTAGCCTGTAAAACAAATTATATCCGATTAAGAAATAGAATTATTAATGAATTAAATTAAAATTCATTCTAGATTCTTCTATGATTCCATCATTAGAATAGAATTCAGATAAGAGTAAACAATCCTAATTGATGTTACATTTTCTCCGATTTAAGTATGAGCCTTCTTAAACATTATAGCTTTTACCAACACTCGTTTACTTCCATTTCTAATAATTTCAATATACCATTTCTGTAAAACACAAACGATTCTTAAAAACGTATTTAGCTGCAGATGTTTGTGTAAAATCATGTGTTTGTGAACACAATCGTAGAAATGGGGAATCGAAACTTATCTCACTTAACCGAGATTTAGCTACATAACTCTAATTCATAAATACTATAACAATCATTTTCTACATTAACATTGCGTTTGATTACATTTACACTGCACATTAAATTAAAAAAAAATGATTTATTTGTTAATTACGGCTACTCACTTGGAGACAAGTCGGACGACACCATCTCGGATACAAAATCGCTCAGCGACGAATAAGAGGAACTCGTACTCTCAGCACCTTCCGAGTCAGATCCGCTTTCGTCAGTCGGTTGACTCTCGTGTTCTTTCATCGCCTTCAAAGCGTTTGCCAACGAGCTACCATTGTCCCAAACTGGGAAATAAATAGGTTCTAAATTCGAGGCGTACCACTTTGGTTTGTCTCCGATTTGAGCTGGGTCAAACACCCCTGTTTGGACCCTCAAGAACGCGACGTTGCTCGGAGTAAGCGACCATTCAGCCAAAAATTCCACCGCCTGAGTTCTAGCGAACTTATTCAAGAAATGGCTGGTCCGTGGCCTTGATCGGAGAAAAGAATTGATCTGAAAGGCGACTACAGGCCTCGGATATAGCCTGAGTGTCCTCGTATGCTCGGTGAAGTTCGCTAGAAGGTTCTGAGAGTTGAAGAAACGCACCATGGCCACTCTTGTAGCGACGTCTACAGAGTCCACGTCGTTTCCATAAATGAATGGGTTGAAAGATTGCATGGTTTGGGAAGAGAATGGTTTTTGAGGTGACGAGGAACCCGCTGACTGAGATATGGAGGAGCGACGATGACCGGAAGCCGCGCTGGTTCCTGGAGAACTCGCTGGACTCGGATGATGATCGACGCTAGGTCTGTGCTTCATTGACGATACACTGTGAAGAATTGGTTTAATTGTAACAAGAGTTAATTACTATGGTAGTGTTAGTATTAGCTGACTGCGAATGTTCATGCAAATTCATATTTTTATGAATGCAATTGAAGAAATGGCACTTAAGTAGAACTTTGCCTCGCTCTGCTAGATATTGTTATGGTAATCAGAATACTTCGGATATTCTATTTCTGCATATTATGAATTCTGCGCATTTTTTCAATTTTAAATTTTCTATAAATTTTCTTTTAGTTGTGTAGTTATTGGCCTCTAAACCTTCTCTTCTTTAAATTCAATTCTACTATTTTTATTCGTATTGATTTTATCGCATTCGATATTCAGTTGTGAAACATTCTCTTTTATTCTGTGGGGTAAAAGAATGGTACAAAGTGAAAATTCAATCAGCAGTAAACGCATTAACGCGCTTCGTATTCAGGAAGGTATAAAAGAAAGTTGAAATTGATATTGAAATAAGAGTAAGGTAGATGAAAGCTTAAACTAAAAGCATAGAAAAGGTAAATCGAAAAGAATAAAGATTGGAACGAATAAAAATAGAGATAAAATAAAGAAGGGATAAGAGGCAGCAGAAAGAAACATAAGAACGGAAAGGAATAAAACGTTTAACTAGAAGAAACTAAACATTTCTTATCTACAGTTTTTACGTTATTAATTACAAAAACATTCATTGAACAAAGTGGAGTTTCCTTTAAAAATCATGACGCTATGATAAACCAATGGATGGTAAAAATTCATCAAAAAATATATTGAAATTTTTTTTAACAATCTAATATATATGTCGGGTTAACGTTAAAATCAGGATTAGGGGCGTGCGACGAATCCTCACGAGAATCAGTCATTGTCGCGACTATCAATAATGTTTATTAACACCAGTTCAAATAATACACGATTTACAAAAGATCGCGGTAATTAGGCGGTAATAACAATGGCCTTGGGTTCGACAACGAATCCGCGGTCACAGGGATA